>JAMJFZ010003163.1:26782500-27382500 GCA_026225945.1 Cricetomys ansorgei
TACCTACTCCTGCCCACAGACTGCAATAATTAAAGGTATCTATTTATCAAATGATAGAGATAGCTACATTAGTACACTTGTTGGTACTTTTTTCTGTATATATGAGACATATCTTATTTATCTTATACATGTATGTCTTATGAATACATATATGTGGATATATTAACTAATAGATTATTTTAAAAGAATGGAAATAGTTAAAGAAAATAGGGAAAATATCATGCAATACATAACCTTGGCAAACTAAAATGTATAGTAATTTTGCAAAAGTCCCTGAGGTTTCCTTTATGACATGTAAAGGATGGATGGGAATTATTAATGCAGATACACACTGTCAGTATTTTCTTTAACACCAGACAAGTTCTGGGGTTGTATGTGCCATGAAAGAAGTGGTACTTAAATCTGTATTCCCAGGGCAATGAATGGCCTTTTGAAAATGTTTTCCATAGAGAAGAGACCAGAATGATAACTAAGATCTAGGATTGCAGATGAAAGGGTAATTACCCTCTAAGGAATTCAGCATGTATCAGTTCAGAGAAAGGGAAGGCCTCTTGAGAACTCTGCTCTGTATCCTCTTGTCTCAATGGAAAGTGGCATATTCTGTAGGCAGAGGGCATGTGATACCAAGCTAAAATTCATTCTTTTCCCATCATTGCTTCTTCAGAGGCTCACTGACCTAAGGATGAGTCAATCATTATCTTGAAGCCTGAGCTTCTTCATCTGAAAGGTAGGAGGGAAATCCCCACCACCCATCATCATTTTAAGAATCAAATCATATAATTAACTGAAAGTGCTTTGTAAGCAATAAAACACAGCACCAATTAGGCTATCATTAGTGCTTTGATTAGCCAATCTATGTTGCTAATTATGATGCATCAAGTGAACTTTGCTATAAAGGTTTAAATACTTACCCACCTACACTGAGTCAATAATTCTGAATAATAGATCAAAATTGTTGCATCTCTTGTGAGCTGTGGTACTGGAAGGCAGTGGTACTAGAAAAGAAGCCAGAGTATTCCCAAGGCTTATAGGCAGGAGTTCCTCTTTAACTTGTTGGTTGTGTCTCTTTTGATTTCTCTATGAGTAGTCTCCCTGCAAAGTTCATGTGTCAAAGAAGCGTTTCTAAGGATGGCAGGTAGTGGGATGTTTAGGAGATAGGGCCTTGTAGGAGATCATTATGCCATTAAGGGTATAACAAAAAAGGTAGTTTATAGTACCTTGGTCCCTTCCTGATTTCCCACTGTTTCCTGGCTCATGAGATGAGCGATGACTCCTTCATAATACACTCTAGCCATGATGTGCTATGCCCACCTAGGGCCCAAAGGGACTGGACTACTTAACTGAGGGCTAGAACCCCCAGAGCCGTGAACCAAAATATACTTGTCTCTTTATAATTAACCTTATCATAAAATTCTGTGTAGTAACAAGAGGTTTACCTCTCTCCTATTGCCTTATGGGCAAAAAGAAATCTCCATTTCTACCTGTAAATAATCTGATGCTTAAATAAGCTGACTTACCTCCTACCCATTCCTGAATATATAAGAATTTCAACAGAGGATTCTCCTGTTGTAGTTTATTTTTAGTTATGCTTAAAATGGTTTTGGTACTGCTGGGTGAGGGACTGTCTATGTCATGGTGGTTTGTATTGTCTGCAGGTGTTGGATTTCTGTAGGGGATGTTTGCTTACTCAGAATCTGCACATTTTATCAGTAGGATACCTGAAGAGTTCTGAATCAATAAAAACACCTGAGCTCAGATGCTCAGGGTCCCACTGTCCAGCATGGCACTGGCCATGATGGTGGTTCCCTCTGCTGAGGTCTGGCAGAGTCTTCAACCTATGAAAGCACCTCCCTGTCTTCCTTGGTGAACTGCCACAGTAGGTGTACTGCTAAAAGTGGCACCTGCAATGTGGGACCCCAAATCATCACAGCTGCATCCAATATGGTAGGCAGAAAGCAAGGAAGAAAGAGAAAGAAACTCCAGATCTCACAGAATCCTGAAGAGAGAAGCCAGTGAAAAATAAATAAGAAAGGACAGCCACCATAAAAGGGAGCAAGAATAAAGGGAAACTCTCTAAGAGAGAGTTATAAGTGAGAAAAAAAGCTCCAAGGTGAAAACTGTTTCCTAGTCATGGAGCCAATGACAAACTGCATGGCTACTAAAGCTAGCCATGTTCTCTTCCACAACCATGGCATGGGAAACGCGAGCCAGAGCATACTAGTTTTCTGATGGCTTTTTATGTGTGTAAGCCCAAGTGGGTCTTGTGTTTGAGATCTATGAAGAAGGTTGTATTTTTCACATAGGGGTTAAGCTAGGGCTTTGGCGTCATGTATTGTCTGCAGGTGGAGGATGTTTAATTGCTTATGCTCTGCATCTGAGGAGTTCTGAATAAATAAGAACACCTGAGCTCAGACACTCAGGGTTCCACTGTGGATTGAGTATGACATTGGCTATGATGGTGGTTCCGTCTGCTGAGGTCTGGCAGGGTTTGAGGCTATGAAAATGCCTCTGTGTCTTCTACCTCAGCAACTCCTACCACCTACTCAACAACAATGTTCAGCTACAGTCTTTGACGCACTTGGACTTACATTTTGTGCAGAGTACTCAGTCTGGATCTACTTGGATTCTTCTACATGCAGACATTCATTATGACCATCGCAATTTGTTGAAGATGATGTCTTTTTTCCCCAGGGTGTATTTCTGCCTTCTTTGTTAAAAAAAAAAAAAAAAGAAAGAAAAGAAAAAAGAATCAGCTGCCCATAGGTGTGTGGATTTATACCTGGGTCTTCAATTTGATTCCACTGAGCAATGTATTTATTTTTGTGCCAATAAGATGCTGTTTTATTACTATAGCTCTGCAGTACAACTTGAAACTGGGACTAGTGATACCTCTAGCAGTTCTTTGATTGTTCTAGATTATTTTATCTATCCTGGGCTCTTTTTTATGTCCATATGAAGCTGAGAATTGTAGTTTCAAGGTCTGTGAAGAATTGTGTTGGAATTTCAAAGGGGACATCACAGTAACTTTCATAGGTTCCATTCATATATTGGGAATAATAAAAAAATCTTCATTTTTTTGTTTTGAAGCATATAGTTAATTGTTGTTAGCCACATTTAACATAGTATGCCATAAAACATAAAAAAGTTATTTCTTATGTATCTGCACTTGTCTACCATGTTGTTTATCCTCTCTCAAATCTTTTCTTCCCAAGCTCTGGATAAGTCTCCAAGGCCAGAAACATACTTAAACACACAACTGTGTTGGCACCACAACTGACATTTTTTCTGTTTTTAATGTTGTAACTTATCCCATTTTTTGTGGACATTTTCTGTGTAGCTGAAGCATGAATTATTGGCAAAGAAAAGAAGTTTTATGTGTAGGATACTTTGTGACAAAGCTTCAAGATATTATGTGTTTTGTTAAAAGAAAATTTTAAATTTTTATTGCATACCAATAAAAATGTAAGTTTTTCATGGATGGGTTTGGAGAAGAAAGCAAACATCAAGTAGCTATTAATCTTTTCCTAGTCCAACCTTGAGGTAGTAAACGCTTAGCATAGAAAGTTTTAAAAATAAAGAACAAGAAATAAACTACATGTGCCATATAATTTTATCACAGTTTTAGTACATGGCTACCCAATGTTTCTCTGCAAATATTAATAAATATTTATTCTTTTATATTTTTTTTACTATTCAGTAGCTATAATGTACCAATATTTAATATATTTATTTATATTTCTCTATCAAACATTTTCTCAGTATTCACTGTTTAATTTCTTTACATTAAAATGGCCTCAACTTAATATCACTGGCTTCTTTTATGAGCAGGCCTATCATTCTTCCTCCCCAGCTTCATGACCTTCAGCTCTGTGAATTATCTAAGGCTGCCCTTTAAGCACCATTCTTCTGTGGACAAAGCATGTAAAGAAGTTTTAAAAAAATCACTGCGTCTTACTTAGCACAATGTAAAACCCTGAATGATTATGGAAATGAGAACTTATATTTAATGCATCGCACAGTCAGATGTGTGTGTACATTATAATGATACCAAAATAGAGGGCTTAAATGAGTTCAGGAACCCTAGTCAGGATTTATGACTTCCCAGGGCACTGAAATAAGAAGAAAATTATATTGCTAAACCACTGATCTTTGAAGCATGATAGGGAGTGGGAGAGGGCTAGGGAGAATGAAGACAGAAAGTAATACCCTGGTTTTCAAAACGATGAGGAAGTTATCTTCAGACAAAGCACTGTGAGGGTGACATTAGTGTCCATCAAGTTGACATTTATGTGTGTGTATGTGTGTGTATATATATGTATATTTTTTTTCCTGCTTAATTTTCATTCCTTCTTTCTGAAGCAATTACAGATTTTCTTTGCAATTTGTCCTCTTTCTGGATCCTAGGCCATGGGTTAGAGGTCATAGGAAAGTCATAAACAGGTTATACTTGTCTTAATCCTTCCTCTACTCCTAAGGGTAGCTCTAAATGACTAAAGATGTCTGACTGTCATTCACTGGATCTGGTGATTTGGTAATGTGATTATGTGACACATTTGAAGAGTGAGATTAGAACTTATTGGAGTCACTGAAGGAGATCAGTGTCTCTCGTCACTAGGGCTGTGGACTCTGTAGTGTGTTAGGGTAGAAGCTTCCTGAGTATGCAGAAGAGACTATGTGGTAGTTAAGTGAGCCTTACCTGGTCATCTTCAGAGGCTCTTCCTCTGATCAAGGCTGAGGACTGGTTAACTCTCAAATATTGTGACACCTAATCAGAAACTGATTTATTAGCTTTTTCTTCTTTTGATTGATTTGTGATCTTTATAGTATAAATTTATCTTAACTTCCTTGAAATATTTAAAATCAATGTGTGTGTGTGTGTGTGTGTGTGTGTGTATGTGTGTGTGTGTGTGTGTGAGTGTAAGCATACATGCCTCTGCCATAGTATGCTTATGAACAGCAGAGGTTGCTGTTTTATTTCTATCTTTGAGTTCTAGGAACTGAATTCAGATTGCCTGTCTTAGTGGCAAGTACCCCTACCTACTGAGCTATTTACTGGGACCCTCTTTTAATTCTTACAAAATGAAACAAGCAAGCAAACAAACACACAAAGAAAAACATGATTCCATCCCAGACCATCCTTAACCATCATGGTTCAGTGACAACCTCTGTGCTACTGACTCTCAAATTTGAAGTCTAATCTCCCGAGAGACGGAGATCACTCTCCAAGAACCACGTAGTATCTCCTTGAGAACAAGTGAGAATGTTTCCTCTTCCTTCAATGTTGAGTCTGCCTCTCATAATCTCAGTTTTATGGCAGGGAATTGCTAGCCACCCAGTTCTCTAAGCACCACTTGTGACAACCTTTATACATCGCTATTTCAGTCTCCAATCTGATCGACCACCACAGGAGACTAGTTAATCTCAAAGTCAGCTTGCATTAGAATTACCAATGTATTAGTTCCTTCTCCTGTCAGGAATCAGATCCACCTTTTATTTTATTGAATTCAGGTGCAGTAATGTACATTTTAATCAACTTTCACTGAAAAAAAATATACACATACATGTATTCTAATGTATATTGGAAGCATACGGGCAATGAGATAAGAAAATCACTGGTGACAAAACTCATCACAATAAATTTATATCCCAAACAATTAGGACAACATTCAGACAAATGTTTGGTACATAGTGAGTGATTAAGGAATTGGAAAGCATGAATTCACTTTCACTCAAGAAAGTTGCAACGTCTTTTTTTGAGGCCTTCCATCCTTAAATTTATCACTAATTAATTTACTGATAACATGTGTTACTAAATTTAAGAGACTCTTTAAATGAGGTCTATACTTCTCTATTATTGAATATTATCCTTTATTGTTTTTATGAGACAAAACCACAGCAGAGTGGAAGAAATAAGTAACTATCACTTCGTTTCTCTCTCAAAATTACAATCTACAGAAAGAGGATGGACTTTATTAAATGCAACCAATTCTCATATTCTCATGGGCGATATCTTTGCAAAACACAAACCTGCCCAAATCATTTCCATTTTATATATAGTTTGAAAGACTCCTCATTTCCTATAGCATAGCAATCTTAAGTGCTTATCTCTTCTATGAACAGATATATTTTTGCATAGTATTTCTGTTGAACGTCTTACCTTTTTTACCATGACATTTTATTTTTTCTTTCTAAGAGATTTTCTTTACATGTATGAATGTTTCACTCACATGTTTGGCTGTGTGCATTGTCTGTGTTTGTTTGTGCATACCTGGGACAGAGTTTAGAAGAGGGCACTGGACAACCTGGAATTGGAGCTACAGACATTTATAAGTTGCCATGAGCTCACTGGAGATCAAACCCAGGTCCTATCTATGAACAATTACTCTAAACAGCTGAACCATCTCTCCAGCCCCTTTATTTTAGGTTTTACTTTATAAATTTTATTATTTTTTCTACTTTTAAAGGCTAGCTGAGGACTGGAGAGATGGCTCCGGGGTAATGTGCTTGCTGTGCAAGCATAAGAACTGTAGTTAGAATCACCAGAACCCAAGAAAACCTGGGTAGATAGGTCCACTCCTGTGGAGTCCTGGAATCCCCAGAGCAAGCTGACTAGCCAGACAAACTGAAAGAGTGAGAGTTTGTCTGAATATGAAAGGTGTATATAGAGAAGGAAGACATGCAGCATCAACTTGGAGTCTCTGTGTGTACATGTATATGTATACATATGTATATATTATGTACACATGTGTGCATATGTGCCTGCATGTACATGTGTCCACACACATGAACAATCCCACCCACATGCTCTCATACCACACTCACTCATGTAAATAGAACAAAACAAAACAAAACCTAATGAGATGATAGATGACTCTATCTGTGAAGAGATGGAATCCCTCTGTGAAGAGCCAGTGAAATGGGCATTCAGCATTGAACTCCTCCCAGGTAAAACAATTTGCTTCAATTCCTGTGCAACTTCAAGTGCTTTCACATATATCTCCTAGCATTCACAAGTTGGGCCCCACTGCATGCATTTGTGTACCCTCTACTTACCAATCAGACAGCTATTATTTTCACAGTTACTAAACATCTTGCTTGTACTGAAAATTGTAAATAAAGTTCATGAATCAAATTGTTAGTGGAGATTTCTACAGTGAGTTCTAGACACATCCCTGTTTTGAATAACCTGGTCCTTGTTCACAGACAATGACACCCAAACTGAAAGAGAGGCCAAGAGACCAAAAAGACACATTCAGCATTGGAGGAAAGACAACTTTATGGACTTAAGAGACAAGCATGTCTTGAGTGGCATGAAGACATGTGTATTCAGACACTCCAAAGCAGAGGAGGTGTTTACATGCTAGAGAAAGGCAGGATTAGACAATCAAACAGTTTGCAGCCTCTCTCAAAATCTGCCTTGTGTCAGGTGAAAGCCAGTCCAAACATCAGTGACTCCATACCATCTGGACCAACTACTTTAATCACTTTTTGTCCAATAAGCTTGGAATATCACGTCTCCACCATTATCTCTGCCCTCTATCCTCGTATTCTGTCACCTAGCCACAATGAATCGCTGCTTACTAGCATCTAAACAAATGTCATGACTTGTTCCATTCTGCAAGTATAACTTCTTTATTGTGCTTGGAAACATTTCTTCTTTGGGGCTTGGTTTTGATTTAGTTTCCTTCGATATACCCATGGTGAATGGTTTCCTTTCCTCTTGGTCTACTGAGGAGCCCAGTATTTGTGCCTTCAACTGATCTCTTGGCTGACACTGTCAGTTGACTTTCACAATAACTTTATTCTTCCATGAGTGACTTTGAACTTAATTAGGAGACATAAAGTCATTGAATTTGTGTGTACTTTATAGCTGCTCCAGACCTCTGTAATTTAATGAATGAGAGTCATTTGTTAAAGGAGCAACTGATAACTAATAACAAAGCAACATCATCTTCACAGTGTTTATTGAACAGATGCTTGCATTTCAACACTAATCCCCACATCTGGACTCTCTAACATTATTTCTAAGTTAAATTTAAAGCATAAGGACAAGAGAGGAATGGATGAGTGGTGTCTGCCCCAGAAAGTCTTACCAAGAACCGAAGAAAGTTCTGTGACATTAGCAAGACACAGATTAGATAATTCTGCTTCTCTTTGTTTTTTATACTCGGCATCTTCATGTCTGTCTGTCTATCTATCTTTTTGTCTACCAATGGCAGTCCACATATTGATTTTTACAATAGTAAAGTGGAACTGTTAGGTGGCACGGAATAATAATCTGTGATTTTCTACCTTTGTTTTAATTAGAGAAGCAGTTGGCAGCTGGTAAAGGAGGCTCAGCGGGTAAAGATATTTGCCTCATAGATCTGGCAAACTGAGCTTGTCCCAGGAATTCATGGAAAGATTGAAGGAGAAAAACAGCTCTGCACAGTTGTCCTCTGATCTGGCCATGTGTGCTATGGCATGCACACCCACATCTGCAGGCATTGTGTACTACCGTGTGACTCTATTCATGAACAAACATCTACTCACTCCTGAGAGAGAAGACAGGGAACCAGTGACAGAGCAGACTAAGGATACAACCAACATTCAACTTGGTAATCCAATGAGCTTTACTGGATGATAGGTTATTTATGGGAATAGAAATGATTCATAGACATCTATATCATAAAAATCTCACTCCAGCGCTGGTAACATCTCTTGAAATTTAGAAAGAAACCCAGAGCACATTGCACAACTTATCAGGCAGAGCAACAAGTTGGAGACTGTCTGTTTCAGGCAGCTCAGCCTGATCTTTGCATTTGCATTTCCTTCTGACTTGACCGATCTGGGCCTCGTCTAGGAAGCTCAGCTTGTCTAAGAGTGTCTCTCATCCATCTTTACAGCCTATACATTCTTGGGGAGGGAGAGACCCAGTGAATCTTTTCAGTTTCAGGAACTTCCCGAAGCCTTTATGTTGCTTACTTCTTAGGCTTAAGCAACTTCCCCAAAAGGATGGAACGTCTCACCATCCCGCAGTGTTCGTTATTTTACCTACTTTCTAAAATTCTGTGTCTTAACAAACTTCCCTCCCATAAGGAAGGTGTAATCTCAGAGAGCAGGAGATGGGATGTGGAACACCAGAAAGTGTGTATATGTGAGAGAGGGCTGTGGGGCATCAACTATATGTAGTTGAATGAAAATTCGCTGTGCTGCTTAGTGTAAAGGAACAACGCCATTAGCTGTTTTCACAAAGCAAATTTAAATACAGTACTAAATCCAGTGCTGAAGTACTAAATTCTTCACTCCCGCTACATCAGGAAACTCACAAGGCACATGTAACTAGCGGTCACAATTTTCTACCAGTCACAGCACACAATTTATTTTTCTTCTCCCCACTTTAAGTAAGTGAAATCTGACCAGCACCTCCTTTCCCTCATGCACTGCAGTTACGTTTCTGCCTTTAGTTTCACAGACACCTCTCCTTTTCTCTCGAGTTCTTCCCACAATCTGTAAATATGTATTAATTATCAGTATCCAAATCTTAATGGCTGTAAACTCCATTAGAGGATGTATCAATCACAGCAAACAGAGTAAATTTAAGAAAAGAATGGATAGAATGGTAGGTGAGAAGCTTAGGAAAAAAAATCATTGAAACATCAGGAGGGGTGTGTCAGCTGTGGGAGAACTTAAAAAGACGAGGCGTTACAAAACAGTGTCTAAGTGAGACTCTTCACACTCCTAATCCAGTGCTGACCTACTGCCCCTCGCCCCACACGGAACCATGGTGACCAGTCATATCACGCTTGACTGTTTTCTTTATGGAAGTACTTTTGGATGCTGCTACTTCCTTTCTTCTCTATGTAGATGCAGTTTCCTTCCAAAGCATTTAAATATGATGTATAATCTTGTTAGAAATTCATACTGAGATTAGAGAATATACTTCAAAGGAAATACGGGAAGATGCTTATCTAATACACCTAAAGATAATTGTGTAAAATCCCACTGAGGATTCAAACTGCATTTATCATATTTCTTCACACAGTCATGTTTCCCCTTTATCCTGGCTACGGAATATTTTATAGTATAACTTTCAGATACGCAGGGACTACCTGACTCCATGAATTTACACAGTCCTAATTCCCCAGGATGCCTTGTTTTATTCAGAAGAAGGACAGGAGGGAGAAGGAGCACTTGGAGGAGAAGAAAGGGAGAAGACCCTTCTCTAGGTTGGATGTACTGTGTTCTAATTGTTTAGCTGTCCTGCTGTTTTTTTATTTATTTTTTAATGGATGAGATATATAATTGGCTAGAATGTATTCACTGGCTAGTAGAAAAATATTAATGCTGAAAATTTCATTTGTCCAAAGCTTAACATGAACATTCTATAGCTTAAAAATGAGGTACAATGAGTGTTGGCCATTCTTTTATAAATAAAATTTTAGTTAAATCTTCATTCTTTAGCAATTATATAAGCACACATTTTGGATCTTTCACAGACCATGGTTCCAGATTCATAAAAACTGCTGTTTTGGCCGTCTGCTTGTGTCTTCTGTTCGTGTTCCTCAGTTTCCCTAGTGCCAAATAAACCCTATGAAATACAAAATGAAGAGAATTATTTGGTCTGAGTGTTACATTCAAAGCAAGCTGTCAGGCACATGATATTTTACTAAGGACATCAGATACACAAATACACAAATTCCGAGTCCTTGGAATCCACAGTGCAGAATAGGATAGCTAAGAGAACAAATGCTGGTAGAAAGGCTATTCTAGGTAGATATTAATGGAAGAAAAGGTTAAGCATTTTCTTTCTGCTGCTATAAAACCATCACAGAATTTTCTCTCCCTTCTTGTCATCTCTTTTGGTTTATCACAGGATGAAACACTTGAGCAGGAATGGATTACAAATTAGACATACATCGGGCCCTGCTCCGTGGTAAGTACTTAGCAAGGTTGTGGTGCTCTAAGGGACAATCTACATAATGAGACAGGATTTCTTCGTTCTGTGAAGTAGGAGATAAATTGCAATTTTGATGACCCTGTGAAAATAATGGCTCATTTTAACCGCATTTTTATTTTCTGTAGCAAAATCATGACCTTATGTCCGAACTTACTTCCTCTCATTCAATGGCTTATATACGACATTGTTTTCCTTTAATGTATAAAGATCACAAGCTTAAAAATGAGCACAAGTTACTTTTATATAAATAAACATCTGAGAGGTTCGATCATCGCAGGAAACAAAGACTGCTTAAGTGGGAATTAAACAAATATGAAACATGACTTCAGGACTGAATAAGAACAGAGTTTTGGATAGAATGATTGTGAGTATTGCAACACTTACTTGCATTGTAAGCATCTGCCCTAATGGTTCAGGCAAAACAAAGAAATTCAATTTATTTTTAGTTTTTACATGTGTGAATAATAATTAAGTAAACGTTCGCCTCTGTTCCACCTTTTCTTTCTTTCAGATTGTTCCCAATGGCATGATCTTAATACATTTCACAAATGGCTGACTGGGAAGACAACTCAGTGGGTAAAGTGTCTGCCATACAAGCACAAGGACTTAAGTTCAAATCCCCAGCACTCATGTGAAGTGCTGGGTATCTCTAGCAGCACTTGGGAGACAGACACACGAGGATCCCTGAAGCCCCTGGTTAGCTAGTCTAGCTGAACCAATGAACTCCAGTTTCTGTGAAAAATCCTTTCTCAAGCAACAAGGTGGAAAGAGATTGAAAGGGATGCCCAATGACAATGACCTATGACCTCTCCAGGCATGTGTGTGGCATACCCCCATAGGGTTTCGTGTTCAACAAAAATGAAAAGATTAAAAAAAAAAAGATACTGTATTGTATTTGAATGCTATTTATTGTTTAGGAGAAGTTGGCTGGTTACTAAAAGATGCATCAGGTTTTCTTAGTGGCATGCCTGGGGTTGGTTATGTGATAGAGAAGCAGTATCAGGTTTCTTGGCTATAAGCAAGCGTTGTAGTTATGATGTACCTATAAAGACCATGTAATTAATTCACTGGACAGCTTCCTTATCACTAGTGAAAATTAAGTCAACTTGGACCAAGAACTCAAAATGTAATTTAACTGGCAAACTCTTGAGAACCAGTAGGGGGAAAAGTACTTTCTGTGTATTCGTTTCTAAGTATTCACATTTTTGAGTCAATCCCAGAAAGCACATAAATGACAACATAATATTCGGCTGTAACAGTTGGTGGAAGCCATTTTAAGTAGCAGTTTAACAAACAGAGATGAATTTTAATTTGTAATGCCAGTTGAGCTGTAATAAAAACTAGTATTCCAGCTGTGTGAAAAAAAAAAACCCATACCACACGGCTTGGTTTAGAGTTATTTACAGTTTTTTTTTTCTTTCACTTTACAGTACAATGAAACCATCTTGTTTCTATCCACACCAGAAGTTTGTTAAATCCAAAAATATGACTTAGTAAAATGGGAAAGGCATGCTTCCTTAGGGAAATAAATATATTGCTGTTGTATTAGATTACAGTGTTCAGTTTAGTCAGTTAAGTTAGGAAGCTAAATGTGTTACAGTTTTTTCACCGCTTCAGTAATTGTGAAGATTATTTTAGGGCACATGGAAGGTCTCAACTGTTGCTTTTCAAATTAATAGAAAACAGATATTTTCGAACAGCGCAGTTCACACAAATGCATTTTCACAGCCAATGGTTGCTTCCTGGGTTAATATCAACTTGTCATTTATCAGAAATGTATCTTCAGCAGTGAACACTAATAATTCCCTCATCAGAATTCTATGGATAAACTGACATATTCCCCAAATGATAGCCTCATTTGGAAGCAAGAAACTCTTCTGGGCACAAGGGTACTAGAAGCTTCCAATAAAAAAAAATGACATTACTTAAAAATAGTTATTCAAAGACTTACGTGTGTTATTGGATATTGGGTGTATTTCATTTTTGCAAAACGGAGATGATGATGGCTGGCGAGATGCTCAGACAGTATAATGCTTGCCACACAAGCATGAGGACCTGAATTTGGATCTCCAAAACCTGGTATAAAAAGCCAGCCATAGTGACATGAGGTTTTAGTCTCAGAGCTGGGAAGGTAGAGTCAGGGAGATCCCTGGGCTTTACTGGCCAGTTAATGCATCCTACTTGGTGAGCTGTAGGCCAGTGAGAGATTCTATTTACACACACACACACACACACACACACACACACACACACACACACAGAGGCTGGAAATAGTGGAAGAACTGTGGCAAGAACAGTGAATAATGTCTACTCACAGGAGATTCTCTTGATTGCACTCTGAGAATCTTGTGGTGCAAGAAAGATGTCTTGAAGTGATACCTAGAGAGATTGTGGGTGCCAGGGGTGCTAACACAGAACATGGGTGACATACTTTACACAAGGAAATGATTCTCCCTACCCACTAGTAGAGCTCTGAAGAGGCAGACAGGTTGAGTGGAGAGAAGAGCAGGCAGCACAAGGGGGAGAGAGAGGATGGAGGGGGAGGGGGCATGGATCTCAGACAGAAAGACATACATAGAAAAACAGGAGGGTGTGAGTGGCAGATGGTCCTAGTCTGAAAATGAGATGAACGGGAGGGCCAAAGGCAGGTGATGAATGGGGTGTTCTGATGGTGGCTGTGGGTTTTGTCGTTGTGCAGTATAACATGTAAGGTCCCCGCTTCATTTATCCAGGAAAACGTTTGACTGCAAATTCATGCTGGACAGCGCTACTTTGGAAACTGAGTCAGTGGGCTTTGGATAACAATATATTCTGAGATGTCTTCTAGATAAGAGGAAGTGGGGGCCCAGTGTTCGCCTGTGTAGCTCTCCACGCATGTAAACTTTTCTTTAGGAGGAAGGATACATAAAGTTTTGATAAATGGTTAAGCAAAGGCACTTCTGGCATACGGTCATGATTTTGTATCCATGAGAGGTGTGAGGACGTTTGTGTAACTACAGCCCTATTTGAGACAGAAACTTCCAGGTAATGGAGGCTTGCCCTAGGGTTTCTAGAAATCAACAGGTAATCCCAGCAATAAATCAGTAATACCAATGGGAGTAGGATATAGGCAGAGAGAAATGCAAGTACAGAGGTAAAATAGAGAGAGGTTATGGGATATTTAAGGTTAAAAAAACTCATAGGCACATAGTGACCTTCATTCGAATTCGTTGGAACCCTGACACCTCCTAAATTATCAGGAAATAAAGCCAGACAAAACATTTAATTACACAAATTTGCAATGCAAAACGTGTGTCTAAGCCAACTAAATATGTCTATCAAATGCTGAAGACAATTCATCCCTAATAGGAAAATAACGGGAGAGTAGCAATCATCAAAATATTGGCTGGTGAGTGGGTGACCCGTGACAAAGAACTGGGAAGATTTCCAGGACTGTTCTATTCAAGTAATCTGAATTTCTAAGGAGGCTTGGACTTTGCTAGTTGTTGTTGAGGAAACCCAAGGAGTGGAAACCCTACTGCATCTCAGTATATGCACAGCCTCAATTCATACGTGAATGCTGAAATGGGAGAGGCAGCCCTGGGTGGGCTCGCCCCTCAACTACCTTTTACCTAAATTTCTCAACTGAGACTGAAATATAAAAAGCTGTATCAAGAAATGCTAGTTTCTGGCTTATTAGTAATCATTAGACCTTTTGCAAAGCTAAAATACCAGCAGTTGTTTGTTAATAAAGTAACATTTATGTTTGTAGTCAATATTTTAATAAAGGTTTGCAAAAGAGAGTGTTTTTACAATAAAGGCAACATAAAGAAATTAAAGAAATAAAAAGTATACTTAAAATTTTTTTGCCCTTATTTTTCTTTTATGTGTACAGGTGTTTTGTCTACATTTATGTCTGTGTAGCATGTTTGCTGATTGTTTCTTGTTGAAAGACTACACTTCCCAGCTTCCCTTGTGGACTGTGAAGTCATTTCTGACCCTATAAGGGGCCACATCCCATCTTCTTCTTCCATTTTGACAATCCACACCCATGTGTGACAAAGACGCCCCTTCTCTATGAATAAATATGGTCTTGCCTAGAGTTAGAGCAAACTTCTCTTTTTGTACTGCCTTCTGTCTCTCTAAGGCTGCCTTTAAAAATCTAACATAATGGGAAGGTATCTGGAGGCACTGGCCCTAGCAGGCAGGAACCTTTGAGCCTTTACTCTAGGACCTAGGGGCAAGGTAGGGCTAGCCTTTTCTTCAGAAAGCTTTTTCTTTTCTCTCTCTGTCTCTGGCCTTTCTCATCCAACTTTCTCTCCCTGACAGAGCCTGACCTAGAGGTGAGACCACACTGCATTTGAGCAGAAGACACATGCAACACAGCAAAGCACCAAGACAGGGTAATCTGTTGGACCTAACTCAGAGGCAGCCTAGGCAGGACTGGGAGATCACTGGATAATTCTTCTGTAAAACCCACTCAGTTGATGGCACGGGACACTTTCCACTGGGTTAGAAAACCACTTAATCAGCCAGAAGCTCTGAGAAGCTTCCACCGGCCCTGTGATCTTAGACCTAGGGTTCACTGGAGCTTCATAACTGAAATGACCACTGCTGGCCTAAAATCAGACCTTTCAATTCTTAATATCTAAACTGATTTAAGTAACTCCACAAAATGGAGTCTCTCCACCTTGCTTCTCTGAACAATCTAACATATGCAGTGCTCAAGGAGACCAGAAGAGAGCGTGGGATCCTCTGGGACTGGAGTTACAGAGGTTGAGAGCCACCATGTGGGTGCTGGGAGTTGAACTCACATCTTTTGGAAAAGCAGTCAGTGCTCCTAATTGCTTCATCATCTCTCCAGCCCCTTTTAAAGAAAGGTGTGTGTGTGTGTGTGTGTGTGCACGCACACGCGCACACGCTCTGGAGTTAAATACAGAGTCTCATATACACTAAGCATATACTCTAACACTGAGCAACACTCCTGCTCCATATGCAGTGATTTTTGAAAAGCTAAAGGAATGGCAATCAGGGTCATGGGATTCTGAGATGCTTGAAGTTGCACATTTTAAAACCAGGATGCTTCTGTTTGAATCCCAGCTCTACATCCCTCTCCACATAATGGGACAACAGCTGCTTCACCTCATAAAGGGAGATGATCCTTTTATGGTCCTTAGAGCCGAACCTGGCACATGTGGGTTTTCAATGATTGTTTTCTGGCTGGTGGTGCTTATCATCCTGTTGGTTTTTTTTTTTTCCCCCATCATTCAACAGTGTAAAAAACTGTATCTGTGTAGCCATTAATTTAGCAATTGGCTTCCTTAGAACCCAAGCAGCTCCCTGAGGGCATGTCTCAGGTCACCAGAAGTATTTCCCTAGTGTCTAGTGCAGCCTCCAGCTTGGTAGATACTCGAATATGCATCGAATAAAGCATTAATGGAAAGTGAAAGGTACGCAGCTTCCTCCAAAGACTATTTTTATTCGTGATTTTGCTTTAATTTTTTCTCCTTCATCTTTCTCATTCAAAATATGTGTGTAAAACAGCAAGGGAGGCAATGTAGAATATTTCATTAGTGGGCTGAGAAGGAGAAAAGGAGGCCATTTACATGTAAATGTATGCTTAATTCAGTCCCTGATGGAGAATACCCAAAGGGTGCTGCCAGCTTCCTTAGATAGTAATTGGAAGCCTAATTCAGCTAGGTTAATTGTGGGGTAGTGGCCATGCGTGCTGGCCTGTGGAAACAGCAGAGATGTGGAAAGGCCTCTGCTGGCTGTAGGATAAAATACAACTGCAGCATACAGTGTCTCTGGCTTCCGTGTGTCACTAGTCGGAGGTAACTTTGGAGAAACAGAGATATTTCTTTAGATATAAAAATAAACTTTTCTCTGATCCACAAGGTGAAGAATAACTTATTTGTATCACTAATCCAAACGGGCTCTTGGAAAGTGCATTAGCTCTTTAGTGGTACGAACTGGGTCTGCCTTTTCTCCCTAGCCTGTACCTGAAGGGAACTAGGCTTCAAATGCTCTTTCTCACTTACTAACACAGTAATTTCGGGAACACTTTCTAACCTCTCAGACTTCAATTTACACTTCTGAAAATCAGAGATAAAGACACCACCTGGCTCAGAGAGTTAAAAGATTAGATAAGATATCAATGTGAATAGTTTAGTGGCTATCATTCAGTAACTCAGAATATGTGTGCTTTCTTGTTTTCAAACTGCTTGGCAGTTCTTTTAAAAGTTAAATACATATCTGTATTGTGATCCTGTGCTTCTCCTCCTAGGTTTTGACTCCAAATAGGTAAATATCACACACACACACACGTACATACATGCATATGAACATGCACACATATACACATGAACACACACACACACAAATGAACATGCACACATACACACACACATGTACATACACACGCATATGAACATGCACACATATACACATGAACATACACACACACACACAAATGAACATGCACACACACACGTACATACACGCATATGAACATGCACACATATACACATGAACATACACACACACACATGTACATACATGCATATGAACATGCACACATATACACATGAACATACACACACACAAATGAACATGCACACACATACACATGTACATTCGTGCATATGAACATGTACACATATACACATGAACATACACACACATGTACATACACGCATATGAACATGCACACATATACACATGAACATGCACACACACAAATGAACATGTACACACTCATACATGAACACACACACACAAACGAACATGCACACACACACACACACGTACATACACGCATATGAACATGCACACATATACACATGAACATACACACACACAAATGAACATGTACACACACACATGTACATACATGCATATGAACATGCACACATATACACATGAACATGCACAACACACAAATGAACATGTACACACTCATACATGAACACACACACACAAACGAACATGCACACACACACACACGTACATACACGCATATGAACATGCACACATATACACATGAACATACACACACACAAATGAACATGTACACACACACACGTACATACATGCATATGAACATGCACACATATACACATGAACATGCACACACACAAATGAACATGTACACACTCATACATGAACACACACACACAAACGAACATGCACACACACACACACGTACATACACGCATATGAACATGCACACATATACACATGAACATACACACACACAAATGAACATGTACACACACACGTACATACATGCATATGAACATGCACACATATACACATGAACATGCACAACACACAAATGAACATGTACACACACACACGCACACACACACGTACATACACGCATATGAACATGCACACATATACACATGAACATGCACACACACACAAATGAACATGTACACACTCATACATGAACACACACACACAAATGAACATGCACACACACATACACGCGCACACACACACGGAAGAAAGCACAGAAGACTGAAAACTAGTAGACTGCAGCAGCACCATGGCTATCTGTCAGTTAACCAGTGGGTAAGCAAACTCCTCTGTTCATTGTACTATGACTCAGAATTGAAAAGAGAACAAGCTATTAACACAGGAAGCAATATTGACAAAACTCTAGAATGTCGTTTTTTAGAAACCATCCATAAGACATTATATCTGGGATACTCCTTTATCTGCACATTGACACAACAGGTAAACCCAGCTTGCAGTGATTGATGTCAAAAGAATTGGTCGTTCATGAGAGTGGGGACTGGCTGCAAGCAGACCGCCAGAATAGGAAAGATGAAGAAACATGTTCATAGTGGAATGATGTATCATGGTCACACGGCTAAAAAGCAAGGACTCACAGTTTTGATCACCTGCAATTTCTGGCAAAAAAAAAAAAAAATCAAAGTATAACTGAGGCCTTGGAATTAAGAACCTGCAGGAGATACCATGCTGGGGGGTGACAGTAGACAACCCCAAGAGCCCTGACTTCCTCTGCAAAAGACAGACTGACAATTCTTGTAACTGGACACATAGCTACATCTCCAAGTGAATATGTGCTAGTTTCCCTTTCTTTTCTTTAAGTTGCTATGGGCAAAACAGGGATACATTGAAAATTTGTACTTCCAGGTTCTAACCAAGACTATAAGTTCTTTCTTAAGTGACACATTTTCTATCGATAAAGGTGAGCCTTAAGACCTAGAATCAAGGCTTATGGACAGGGGCTTTGCTGCAAGAGGTTGGCTTTGTCAGTGTCAAGGATGGCTAGGTCATAAAGGACAAAGTGACTCAGCCAGAAGTTCACTGAAGATGTATAGTAAATAATCCAGAAAAAACAAAAGACGTGAAGATAGGAAGGCCTTCGAGATGTCAAAGGACTGGATTGCAGAGCAAGAGAAACCTTAGTCAGAGAAGGCTGTTGTCAAAGCATATCAAAAGACTGGTGATTTGAGACAGAATTATGCATGCTATTCTTGTAAAGGTTCAGTGAGGATATACCTTTCAGCGTTTCCCCCCCCACCAACCCCGCCGTGTGTGTGTGTGTGTGTGTGTGTGTGTGTGTGTGTGTGTGTGTATATGTGTGTGTCTGTGTGTGTGTGTGTGTGTGTCTGTGTCTGTGTGTGTGTGTGTGTGTGTCTGTGTGTGTGTGATTGTCTACTAAAGGATGCTTCTGAGATTCGGGACTCTGCAGTTTGGCTCTGGTACCTTCTAGGCTTGGAACACTTATAAGCAGCTATGGCCAAAGAGGGCAAGGAAGCACGTAGAGGTCTTATGAAGTTGAGAGGTGTGTTCTTCTAGACAATACTGAAAAGTATTGTATAGAGAGAGGGTCCACTCCATTCACAAATTTGTCTGTTACCATGAACATTTCCTCTGAAGCTTGAGCGCAGTCTCCTTGTCTGATCTAACACGTGGTTCATCCACACTGAAGATAGATTAGAAAGTTCCATCTGTCACCGTGAGTCTGGGAATACTCTGCTTGCATTCCTCGCTAGTTTCAATTCATGAAGCTTGCAGTAAGTTCTTTTCTGCTACCTCACAAACACCTTACCTTTTGAACAAATATCAGTACTGTCTGTCTTTCCTTTCCTATTTACTATTGCACAGTAATGATCCGCAACCAGAGCACCCAGACCAGTGCATGTTCTCTTTTATTTATCTAGAAGGAAAACCAACAGGATCCAACACTATGAATAACATCGGAAAGCATTCTGGAAATTTTTATAGTGCAGAAGAGAAATGGTGGCTTTACATCTTACAAGAAAATCTATTGTGTTGAATATTTTAAAATATTCAATATTATACAAAGCAAGCTACCATTTCAATATTGAAACACAAGATATGTAATGATAAGAATATCACTTTCTTCCCTAACCTTCCCGTCACTAGTCTCAATAAGAGTGTCAGCAGCACATTCTGAATAACCACAAAGGTTAGGTAACTAGTAAGGAACTAGGGAGGAATGAAAGGACTTCATAAGAAACAGCAAATAGAATATATTATTGACTCCATCCTGGGAAACAGGTAGTCCAACTGCAGATCTTCCCCGCTCTCTCTGTGCCTCCAGAGCCGATGCCCAAGTCTTGTTCCCAGCTGTGCAGCAGACCGCATGCTGTACCCTTCCTCCCCACTTGCTCCCATCTTCAGTGATTCTGCATACATTCCCCTCCAAATTTCCTTTCCCTCACTCATTGCTTTATCCCAGCCCATAACTCCAGCAGACATTCCCTAGGAACTTGCAAGCCACTCTTGCCAGTCCAGGAAAACTGCAAATCTTCACGTTCCCTCTAATCCTTCATAGCCAGTCACCCAGTTTCAATCCCAGTTCTGTAGCAGACTACCTACTGTAGCCTTCAACTCCTCTCAGAGATCTCCAACTATCCTCCTCCCTACTCGTTCTGTTATGCCAGCCCCTGCTCTATCAGACATTCTTTGAGAATCTGCCAACCAAGCCTAATAGAGAAGCAAGTAGTCCAGTTAAGCACGTAGGCTAACTGCAGATCTTCACTCTCCCTCCAATTCTTCATATCCAATCACTAAGTCTCATCCCCAGCTCTGTTGCAGACTACCTTTGCTCACTGTCTTCCCCCATTGCTGGGGAACTAAGCAGATCCTGTTGGGGAACACCCTGCTTCCCTCCCTCCTGTGGACTGTCTCATCCCTTCCTAGCCCAATCTTATCCTTCATTGGCAATTTCTAATATCTAGAAATATATTTAACCTGGAACCCCCAGTAGCCATATCTATCAGGATCCTACAAGAATTCTCTACCAGGCAACACACCCTCCTATGAACCAGAAAAGGGAAGAGAAACCAAGGAACAAATTACCTATCCAACAACAACAAGACCAGATATTAGCCCTAGAATTACAATCATCCCAAACACAGATGCCTAGACACCAGGATAAAACCACAACTAATAACATCCAGGACAACATGTCTCCACTAGAGCTCAGCAATCCTACACAGTAGGCCATGGGAATTATTGTATAGCAAAAGCACAAGACAAAGAACTTAAAATAGCCTTTATGAATATGATTAGAGGTCCCTAAAGAGGAAATGAAAGTCATTTAAAGAAATCTATGAAAACACAAACAAACACAGGATATGAATAAAACAGCTCAAGACATGAAAGAGGAAATAGAATCAATAAAGAAAACTCAAACTGAGGGAAATCTGGAAATGGAAATTTTAGAAATTTGAACAGGAACCTTAAGGAAAGCATCACCCACAAAATACAAGAAATGGAGGAGAGAATCTCAGGCATTGAAGACAGGATAGAAGAGATGGATACCTCAGTCAAAAATACATTAAATCTAAAAAAAAAAAAAACCCACAGGGCTGAAATAAATATAATTTAAACAACAACAAAAATAAAAAGAATCAATGAAACAAAAAGTAGATTCTTAGAGAAAATTGATACAAATGAGATTAACAAAATTAGAGATGAAAAGGGGAGCATAACAACAGACAATGAGAAAATCCAGAGAATCATAAGGACACACATAAAAAACCTGTATTCCACCAAATTGAGAAGTCTAAAAGAAGTAGATAATTTTTCCCAATTGGTACCATTTACCAAAATTAAATCAAGATCAGATAATCAACTTAAACATTCCTATAGCTCCTACTGAAATAAAGGCAGTCATTAAACATCTCACCACCAAAATAAGCCCAGAGCCAGATGGTTTTAGCATGGAATTCTACCAGATTTTCAAATTATAGTTAGTGCCAATACTCTTCGAATTATTTCACAAAATAGAAGCAGAAGGATCATGGTCCAAATCATCTTAAGAGGCCACTGTTTCCTTTACACTCAAATTATATAAAGAACCAACAAAAAAGAGAATCACAGACCAATTTCTCTTATGAACATAGGTGCAAAAATTCTCAGTCAAGTACTCACAAACTGAATCCAAGATCAAAAAGATCATCCACCATTATCAAGTAGGTTTCATCCCAAAGATGCAGAGATGGTTCAACATACATTAGTCAATAAATTCACCATATGAAGAACTGAAAGAATAGAACCACATGATCATCTCAATATATGAAGAAAATTCCTTTGACAAAAATCTACCACCCCTGCATGATACATGATACAGATACAGATACATATACAGAGATTAGGGATATAAAGGACATGCTTAAACACAGTAATGGCAACTTATAGCAAGCCCATAGCCAATACCAACTTAAATCTAGAAAAACACAAATTAATTCCATTAAAATCAGGAGAAGACAAGGCTGTCCCCTCTCTTCATATACTCAAGTACTATATCACTTGAAGACATAATTAGAGTGAAAAGGCAACTGAAAGAAATCAAAAGGATACAAATTGAAAGGAAGAAGCCAAAATATCTTCATTTGCAGCTGATAGGATAGGATACAGAAGTGACTTTAAAAAAATCCACCAGCAGCTGGATACAAGATTAACAACAACAACAAATCAGCATCTACCATGGAGTAACTCTAACCAAACAGATAAAAGACTTGTGTGATTAACAACTTCAAGTTTTGAAGAAAGAAATTGAAGAAGATATCAGAAGATGAAAAGAATTCCCATGTTCACGGATTGGTAAGTTTAATATAGTAAAAGGGCCATCCCACCAAAAGCAATTACAGATTCAGTGGAAACCTCATCAGAATTCTAACACAATTCTTCATAGACCTAGAAAAGGTAATTCTCAGCTTCATATGGAAAAACCAAAAACCCAGGCTAGCTAAAAGTATCCTGAACACTAAAAGAACTGCTGGAAGTCTGGTGATCCACCTGGAAGATATATACTGGTACTATAGTGGCACATATGTTATGGGGATAACCAACCACTTTCTGATCAGAGTAAGGCCCACTCCAAGAGAGGATCCCACACCTGACACTGATAAAGAGACCAAGAACAAGACGAGATAGGTATTGGGCCTAGATGAAAACCTGAAACTATTATCTGCTAAAAGAACGTAACAATTTAAAAATTCCTAGTGACATATTGCTATACGGATAGATAAGTGCCTCTCTCAGCCCTTGTCAGAGAATCTTATTCTTGCAGAAGGTGGGAACTAAAATGAGACCCTATACTGGACAATGTGCTAAGAATGACAGACTTTGGAGCACTCATTCCTAAATGGGATGCGTGTATCAAATCCTCCCATCTGTATGGAATAGGAGGTGGGAAGATTGTAAGAGCCAGAGAGGATGGATGACATAAACTCAAGACAAATGGTGTCCCAGTTCTGAAAGGAGGATGCGGACATAGGCTCCCACCCCTAACCAAGAGTCTCTCTGAGACTGATACCCAGTAGCAAAGGAACATAAATTCCCAACATCCACACTGGGTGACCTACAACTGTCTACAACTACAACTCCATGGGACCCAATGCCCCCTTCTGACCTCTGCAGGTGCCCACACTCATATGGTATACACACATACAGACACATAAATAAACACAAAAATAAATCTTAGAAAACAAGGTTCTCTTGTGAAATAGAAAACTGTTTAATTGCAGAAAGTCTGTGATTCCAGAAGGAGCAGTCAGACGTTACGTGTCATATACTCTACTGTGATCTGGAAAGGATGGTGACTGAATGCAGTATTCTATCAATTAACTACTAAAAAAGACTGAATCAGGCCACATGTGCCAACCTTATTACTCACATCCTTGTAATTCAGCTACATAGAAATTAAGCATTTTTCTATTAAGTTGTATTATTTTCAACATTACCTAAACCTAATGGTTATATGAAACCATCATTTCCTATTAAGTAAACTCATTTCCATTCTTTCTAAGAAGAAAAATAATAAAAACCACAGCTGCATTAATACTACTGGCTTATCTAGCATATTTAGAATAAACACAAAATTGTTTTGATATTCTTTTTGTAATTTCATGGCAATATAACAAGGATTACCATATGAACACTAGACTATAATATAGTAGAGAATTATAATCAGTCTCATATTTACAGCAGATAAACTTTTGAAAATAGGTTAAAACGCTCCCTCAAATATCATAAAAATTGAATTTGTGGCGATTTTTTTCCTCTCGAAGTAAGCCCTACTTATCAGCATTTTATAGAAAGCAACAACTGTGTTTCAGATAAAGAGATATTAAAATATTAAAGTTAAGGGATGAGAAAAGGACTCCTCTTTTATATTGTAATATTATTAGTTCATCATCTGCAGTCAACTGGGAAGACTTTCAACACACTAGCATGTACATAAATTGAACTTACCAAATCACCTAGTGCTCAGAGGACACTATGCACACTTACACTCTGGATTGTCCATGCAGACAATAATCCAACACTCAATCTGTACTGTATCTTTGACAGAATGACTGAAGTTTTCAACCTCTAATGAACATTCATGTCAAGTATTCTCTAGTATACGGGATCCACTTAGCAAGAGGTTGGGAGTTCTGAATAAAACAAAATTTATTATAAAACTATAATTAATTATTTTAATTCTACGGTGATAGTTTTAGTCTTCTAACAGTGTCGGTGATAGATGTAATGGTTATAAACTCCAAGTTCCTTATGTGTTAAACAAATTGTCTCTCTGTGTAAATGAACTTTGTGTGTGTGTGTATGTGTGAGTGTGCATATGGAGGCCAATGATCAACACTGGATGCATTCTTTAATCACTGCTTTATATTTTGAAAAAAATTTTTTTTGACATTTTCTGCTAGCAGTTTCAGGAAAAAGAAATGAGAGCACTTATAGACTTCAGGTGGAAATATAAATTAGTCCAGTCACTATGGAAGTCAGTATGGAGGTTTAAAAATAAATTACAAATGCTCTTCGGGAACCAATTATTTTACTCTTGAGTAATTAACCAAAGGGTTACAAATCAGTCAATTACAGAGACACTCCCAAGTCAATGTTCATCACAGGACACTATCCACAAAGGATAATTTATAGAATCAAACTAAGTGGCTACCAACAAAGGGATGGATATATATACATATATATCCAACATATATATCCAGTGTGTGTGTGTGTGTGTGTGTGTGTGTGTGTGTGTGTGTGTGTGTATTTATACAAAATGAAAATGGAAAGAAATGAAAGAAAAAAATCATTCCATGTAGAAAAATAAATTCAACTGGACATGATCATATACTGTTTATTTCTACTTGTAGTTCCTGCATTTTTATATAGACACATAAAATCATGCATGTATATATGCTATGAAAGAAACTGCTTAGCGATGGAACTAAGGGAACTTAGGGAGACTAAAGAGGGAAGAGAAAGAGAGGCACAGGATATACGGTGTTGGGAGGATAGCATGAAGGTCCTTGTCCACACAGATCTCCAGAGGAACCAGGAATCTTAAGCATACAATATTGTCTTTCGAAGGGAAAAGATATAAAAAACCTGTTCTTCCACTTAGAAAGCTAGGAATTGCAGGTGATTAATAGCCTCATGATCTTCATTATCTGTTGGGCCAGGCCAGATCAAGCTTCTATAACTAGGACCAGAGGTGACTAGCAATCTAAATGACCCTTACAACCAGGAGCCCCCCAAGCTCCCACAATCAGCACCAGCTAATAATCTAAATGGCCCTTATATTATTTGTATGGCCAGATGCTTCCTTGATGTCTCACATCCAGGACTAGAGTTGGCTAATAGCCGAAATGACCTCTGTACTACCTGTATGACAGACCAGGCAGGAGCCTTCTTTGTGTCCTTAAGTTAGTACAGGTAGCTTATCTCTAGGACACACCTTCTTGGGAGAAGTGACATGTACCCTGAGTTGAGTTTCAATGCAATTATGCTTCTTTGTGAGCTAGGGATTGTATTTCGTCTGAGACTTTTTTTTTCCCCAAATTATACTGTGTTTAAATTTGTTGGGGATAAATCTCCTGATATCATTCTCCCCAAATCTGATCCAGGTTGATGAAGTCAATCTGAATCTAGTTTTCATTTTCATCTCTTTGTGGTTTACTTCTCTGCCTGCACACTTGTGGGTTCCTCCTAATATGGAAATATATTCTACCTATAATATATACATATAAATATTTTGAATAAATAAAAACATTTATAACATATCAGTGAACTGTAATATAAAAATACTGTGAATTTGAATGTATATTTGAATGGGTGTGTAGCTTGCCAGGCAAAATAAACCTTCATTCTTAGGTATGTTTTCTATGCGAGTATTATTTATTATGACTTCCATCAGGGGTATTTTTGTGTTTTTATATTTACTAAATGTAAATATATTAAAAATTATATTTAATGGATATATTGTTAAGTATAAGAAGTAGCACATGTTCTACATGAATAATTAGTAAACTTTAAATATTGAGTAAAAATGTTTTCATAGTTTTATGAAGTAGGAAGAGGCAGTAAAATATCTATTTCAGGTGGAGAATGGCACCGAGAATTTTCTAAACAAACATTTCCCAACCTTCCTAATTTAAATAATATATAAACACACACACATACATATACACCCATATGCTTATTTCTGGGTTTGCCTACACATATACATATATCAATTATGGAACTTTTGACAAAACTCCATATAAGCAAACTGGGGATGTAAATTAGTGCAACCATTATGAAAGTCAGCTTGGAGGTTTCTTTAAAGGAAGAAAATTGAGTCACTCCATGATGTAGCTACACCATTCCTGTATGTTCGTCTGAAAAAACATCACGGTGAGCACACAATAGAGATTTCTGTAGATCCTTGTTTGCCAATGCAATATTCACAAAAGTGAAATCATGGACTCAGCCTAGGAATGGTTACTAAATGAACAGACAAAGAAACTGTAGTATATAGACACGGCAGAGTACTATTGACCTGCTGAGAACAACAAAATTACGTTGTTTGCAGAGAAATGAATAGAACTGATGATTATATTTTGGGAAATAAATCATCCTTGGAAGGACGAAAGCACATTTTCTGTGAAATTTATGCAAAAAGAGATAAAATTTCAGGGTGATTACTAAGTGAAAGGAAAGATAACAAAGGAAGGGGTATGAGGTCGTAAGTGAGGGGAAACGAGGGAACGATGTAATTAAACTACATACTATGATAATGACTTCATACAGCAATACATGTTAATGACAACCCTATATGAAGAGAAACTATTATCATTTTAATGAATAAGTTTGACCTTTCTGTGCAATCATTGGTATGATTTTGAGAAAACTGTGATAATCTTAAACTTAACTTAAACATGTCTTCCTTTAATTATAGAACAAATCATTGACATTCCTTAGGATTTTCTTCTTTATTTTATTTTTGAGACAGGATCTCATTTTGTAGCCCTTCCTGGCCATGAACTTCCTACATAGCCCAGAATAGACGCTAACCCATCGCAATCCTCCTGCTTCTGCCTCCTAGTTGTGGGGATTACAGGTATGTGACATCCAGGGCATCATTATTCATTATAAAGAACGTTGATCACTTCATTATAACTGACCACAGTTGTCAGCCATTTTTTGAAGGGTATTCTTTTGGGACACATCTTTAGACATCCCCATAACCCATAGCTGTGTCATTAGCATAAATTCCAGGGAATAACATTGATTCAAAATAAATGCTTCTTTATACCTCCTGGGATCCTATGTTTGTAATATGTTAATGTACAACAGAAACAAGTTTTTTAAGTATAAAAACAAAATGCTAGCTCTTTTCCATGGAGCTTCCTGGATAGTGACATGAAATAAAATATGGGAATGGATATTCCTAAGGATATTGATAATCCACATTCCTATGGATATTAATAATGTGGATCCAAGGCACACATTTCAAGAATCTTTGTGACATGGTAGCCCAATGCTACGCTACAATACTAGATGATTTACAAGCCAGGTATTATAGTGCTAGTATTTGTTCACTGAGATAATTGTTCATACATATGATGTATAAGTCATTTGAAACAATATTGATATTGCCAAAGGAAGGCATGGGGTTCCCACATCAGAGGTCACTGATTATTCTGAAAATTGATTTTAAAACATGACAAGTGTGCATTTTTCATACGTTGATATTTTCTACTCCCTTCTGCACACCAAATTTAGTTGTGGATAAGTAAACATTTTGAGTCAGTTCATTCATGATGGTGTTCATTGTGAGGCATAGTAAATTTTCAGGTTTGTTATCAGTTGTGCTTGCTAGTGAAGAATAGTTTTATACAAAACGAAATATGTACACACATGAATATATTACCTTGCATTTGGTTTTGAGCAGGAAATGGAAAACCACAAATACTGGGAATAAGCATAGGTCTATGTGAAAAGATAGTTGAGTCAAAGTGCAAAATCTTTCAGCATGCTAGAAGAGCAAATGCACCTTACCATGGATGCACAATGTGTGGAAAGTGATCCTGTGTTGTCTAAGAAAGCAAGCTGAGCAAGCTACGAAGAGCAAGCCAGTAAGCAGTATACCTCTATGGCCTCTGCTTCTGTTTTTCAAGACAGGATTTTTCTATGAAACAGCTCAGGCTGTCCTAAAATTCACTTTGTAGACCAGGCTGACCCTGAACTCACGGAGATCCGCCTGCCTCTGCCTCCCAAATGCTGGGATTAAAGGCGTGGCCACCACCGCCCTGCTGTATCTTCACTCTTATTCAGATTTAATTTCAACAAAGAAACTTCCCCTGACCATTCAACCCTGGTTATTAAATAAGATTCTTTTAAATTGTCCCATCTAAATTATTTGAATGACACAAATATTTTTGTGGACATCTATTTATTACATATTTCTCCTATTATGGCATCAACCCTAAGGAAAGAATGTGACATAAAGAACTTCGGGTTCAATAGCTTCTTCAACTCAAGAATTTTACTGCCTTTGAAACTGGGCAGGAAGCCTACAATTGCATTAGCCATCTTGTGGCCATGATCCCATGAAGTATATCTTTGCTGTTATCTTCTACTCCAACAGACTCCTTGTGTTTCATTAGCCTACTTATGTTGCTACTGTTCCAGTCAGACTGCTTGCTACAGAACAGTGCTCAATGCAGCACAGTAGCAAATGTTCAGTCATCTTTAGTTATTATTACCATTGCTGTTATTGTAGTTGTTTGATCTTCTATAGTACATTCGTGTGCACAATTCTGGGGGACATTTCTGTGTCCTATTGATACTATAACTACTACAAGCAGTGTCTAAGCAAAATATTTACAAGTATAAACATCACAGGGGATTTGTGCTCTGGTAGTGTCAGATAGTATCTCGGCTGTGAATCTCTTAAGAGTGAAATCAACGTATTGGCCAGTCTGTTTTTTTCCCCCACTGCAGGTTTTCAAGATGGATCTCTTTCAATGCATATTCAGGCAGTTTGTAGAATTCATCTCTAAATAACCTAGGGCTGAGGTCCCTGTTTACTAGATTGATTTTGGTTGGGGTGGGTCTCACCTTCTCTCCCAACTGTGTTACCTGGCTTAAACCTAACATGGCAGGTCAAGTCTTTCCCATCTTTAGATCTGTTTTCTGTCTCCTGTGTCTTCACCTCCTATGACATCTTTCTGACTGACACCAGTCAGAGACACCATAGGGCTCAAATGAACTGGATGAGGATCACTGGTAGAGTCTGCTTTAAAGTCTGCTACAAACCTTCAAAGCCATTTTTTCCGTGAATATTTATAGTGAGAATGACTGGGAATCATCTTCATAAGCCAGCCTTCAACCACGGGGTTCTCCATTGGAGATACAGATCACTCCTGATTATACCAATAAAAGTGAGTCTTTTGGCACAGTCAGGCAAGGGCTGGACCAATTTGTCTCATAGACACAAGATGATTAGTACAATTTTAGGCTTCACATTTAAGGACAGGAAGGCATGTGAGAAGAAGAAACTATGGAAGAATAAGCCATGTTCCTTGAATAGACTTCTCCTTTTATCTATTTCAAAATATTCCCTGTATGCCTTTGGTCAAAACTAACACATGGATACTTCGAGCATGATTAAATGGCATTTCCTCATATCTGCAGTAAAAATACTACTAACAGAAAAGGAAACTGGAACATTTTTCCACCTACCACATACACAAGAAAGAAACACAGAAAGATTGTGAATATTTTATCTCATTAAAGTCACTCACCATTTGTCAAAATCCAAATTCCAAGCCAATTTTATTTATTGACACATTCTAGGGTGTATTGGTACTTATTATACTTTTAATCTATCAAGGAGGGGAGCTTTTTGTCTTTCCATGATATTGCACATGAAACTAGTCCTTGGAAACTGAGAAGGTTTGGGATGATTGGCAAACATTGTATTCTTATTTTATTGAGATGTTAGCATGCCACTCATTGGGAAATAGAGCATTAAATGGCGTTCACATTTACCAGACGGACTGTCAGGGCGTATTCAGTGTCATCCCCTCTCCTGAATATAACTTAAACAGATGCCATTTTGTTTCAGAGTTGATGTTCCAGAAAAGCTGGCTCCTACAGTGTAGAAACTGTGTCTTTCTCTGCTCAGAGTAAGCAGAGTACATCTCTAATCTCTCATCTGAAAACCTGCACGATGCCAAGAAAAATCATCTTCAGTTTCCTCCATTCAACCACATCTTTTGACCATTACTGGAATTTTTTTTTATATTACAAGTTTGACATGCTGGAACACAGTGAATACGAAAATTCAGTTAGAAGTCGTAGACACAGGCTTCACTCAAGGGATTTTATATATAGACCTTGGCATTCTCAAATCTTTTGGAATTTGAAAAACATGGAGACAATGATTAAATCTTTCTTGCAACAGAAAATAGGATCTTTGGAAATATTTCTCATTTTAGACATCCCCCTTTTTTAAAACAGAGAGTAACTGCATAGAGTTTAACCTCAAATATATTGCTGAATAAATAAATAAAATGATTACATCTACTTTGCATTTTTGATTAAGTACTATTTTTCACTCACTTAATGCTTACAATAAGCATACCAGTGGCACCCCATTTTATTTATGAGGTATAGCATGCCCTGTTTCAGTTTAAGCTTCTATGGCAAAATGTATATAGACTGTTTGGCTTAAATAACATATATTGTTGATTTTTCTGGAAGGTGGATGACTAAGACAAGAATATCAGCAAGGTTAGTTTCTGATGAGGGACTTCTTCCTTTGCTGAAATGATTGTTTTCTGAGTCTCATACAACTTCTTCTTTGCTGGTTTTATGGCCTTTTCTGCAATGTATCTGACCATTAAGAATTAGCCCTTAGCATAAAGGTATGATTTCTGCCTTCAGTAACCTTGCAGTCTCATGAGAAGCACGGAGGCCAGGAAAAAACAAAGCTGGATTTTGAAAACCATATGAACACTTAATCCGCGGATAGACAATGAAACATATAAAGCAGGAGGAGTGTTGAGAAATTCATGACCTTACCTCACAGACATATAAGGCTCAAGAAACTGACTAGTTAGGAATTAGTGTGTGCATATTCTGTGATGGAGAATTGAAAACAGCTATTTTAAGAAAACTCGTTGAGGTTTGATAGAACATAGAGAAACAAATTCAATATTCTAACAGGGAAATTTAACAGAGCAATGGGAGCTATTAAAAACTCACAGACGTTCTCGAGACCTTTAAGAGAACTGAGCTAAAAATTTGATATATGACATCAATATTGAGATTGAGCAAATAGAAAGAATTAGTGAACTTGAAGATAAGCTAGATGAAAATATAGAGATGGAGAAGAAAAACATAAATGGAATGAAGAAAGATGAAAGAAATCTAAGTGAATTTTGCAACAGATCAACAGAGCAAATTTGGGGGTCACTGAAGCTCTAGAAGTTAGAAATGTGGAAAGGATAGGAAGCTTATTTGAAGAAATATTAATGGAGAACCTTCCAAATCCTAAAACGGATAGATATCCTGATACAGGAAGGCCAAAGGCAAAGCTCAGATTTCATACTACCAATTCTGTTCTAAGACACAATCAACTTCCCAATGGTAGGAAAAAATATGTTTGAGGCAGCAAGAGAAAGTACCATGAGATTTTCATGATGTTGATGGAAAACAGCCACAGCAACAAAAGTTGCCAATCAAGAGTAAGAACAGCATACCCAGCAAAGCTACCCAATTGGAAATGAGAGATATAGACATTCACAGACAAAGAGAAGTTCTGGCCTTGAATAACCTGCCTTGGCTTCCCGTGAGGAGGTCATCTAATCTGTAAACTGAAATAAATCCTGTGGTGGAAGTTTATTTTTAGTTACATATAAAAAAATATTTTGTGCACGGTTGGGAAAGGGGCTGCCTAGGCCTTGGCAATTTGTATTGTCTGCAGGTGTTAGATTTATGTGCGGGATATTTGATTGCTCATGATCTGCACGTGCTATCAGTAGAACACCTGAGGAGTTCTGTATTTTAAAAAAACAAAACAAAAAAACCACCTGAGCTGACACACTCAGGGTTCCACTGTCCAGAATGGTGCTTGCCATATTGGTGGTTCCCTGTGGGGAGGTCTGGCAGGGTTTGCACGCATGTGAATGCGTCTTTGTCTTCCGTGGTGAGCCACCACAGGAGGTGGTACTACTACAAAACCCTTTTGGTTACTGTTTTATCACAGCATCAGAAAACAAACTAGAACAGAGATCAAAATGCATTAAATGGAAAATTAAGTTTGCCTTATCAACGGGCCAGATATGAAGGAACAATCTGCTTACTTTATGGCGTCAGCTGGCTTTCTTTCTCCAGGAAGGCATAACATGAGACATGAGTACAGATAATTTACTATAGAAAGGGAAGGGCTGTATGTGTATGTTGGGGTGGGTATTGATGGGGCTGAGATTAAAGGAAGCAGACACCATGCGAATTAGTGAACTCACATCCTGCACTCATTGTTGCTCAGCTTCTTTTGGGTGTCATACAGAAGACTCCATATCTGGAAGATGGAAGAGAAGGATATTTAATCATTCTCTCATTGCCCATTTAACCATCTTAAAGATTTCCCTTAGTTGGTTTTATATGTCAGTTTGCCGCAGAAGAGCTAGGTGCTTGTTTCAACTTCTTTTAGTGTATTTTAAGTGAATGGATCTTTAGATGAAGTTGACTTTAAAATGCATAGAAGGAGTAAAGTGCAGTTCCCTGTCAGTGTTGGTAGGTGTCTATCATTCAGCTGAACACATGAATAATAAATACATTTTAAAGGCTGACCTTCTCCCAAGACAGAGATTTTCCCCACCTAATGGCCTTTGGTTAGGCAACTTTGCTCTCCCTAGTTTAACAGCAGCTTGCTACCTTCTGACTTGAACTTGGATAATATCTCTGCAGATTTTAGACTTCCTTGTCTCCACAGTTTCATGAACTGGGTCCTTTTAATAAATCAATTTGTAGGAGAATCTACTTATGCTTATTATTCTTGAAATAATAAGAAATCTTATTATTATTATACTTGGAATCCAATACAAATGACTCTCTAGTCTGGGAGTTATGTGAATATACAAGACACACATGTACATTTCTCTTTTTAGAAAGATCTGTGGAAAAAATGGACAATTAGTTGACATATTGTGAGATAAAATACCACCAGTTACATCAGTGCAGAATCCATTTGCTGCAGCAATAGATGGATTAAAAAGTAGCCAGGGGGTTGTAAATAGAGGCACAACTTACACCCCTATCCAAGTACTATCCAGGACTGGTCCTGCTTAGCTTCTGAGACCAGCCAGGAAATGCAGTATTCAGGGTGGTATGGCCATAGACTATCTGACATTTTGGCTTATCAAGAGAAATTAAATAGAAGAAGTTAAGTGCATCAGATAATTCCCTTTGTCTTATTATTACCAGGGTCATTTGGGCTCCCATTTGGTTTCTTAGTCTTGATAATAAAAGAATTTTTAAGGACTCACTGTGAAACTTTTTAACAATCTTTATCAGAATCTGAGTGAGAAACAATAGGGCAAGAAAGCTGTATGTTTTGGCAGCTGTTGGAAGGAAGGGACTGGATAAGAGAAAGAGAGAAAAACACGTTCCTTTGAGGCTATGGTCCAAGAAAGCAGTCATGTTCAGTAACGGAGGTCAGCGAGCAGCTGCGTGGTGGGAAAGAATGGAGGCTTCAAAGAAATAGGGTGAAACCGGAGAACCAGGCAAAGCATGTTTATGTCTTTGGTCAGTATCTGAAGTAACAGTCACTGAAAGAGAGAAAAGGAAAAGTTGTGCTTTCTAAGTTAGAACGCACAAGGTCAGACAGCACTGCACGGTGGAAGCTACGGGAGCATCTGCATGAATGGGGCGGCAAAGGAGGCTTCTGGGAATATTAACTCATCCCAAGGAGAAGATTTTCCTTTCTTCTCCTTAGCAAAGATTTACATTCCTACTAACACTGAACAGGGAACTACGCTTTACTCCTTCTGTGCATAAAGTTGATGTCAACTTTATCCAAAGACACAATCTTTTTTTTTTTTAATTTGGCTTTTCTCTGGCAGTCCTGGAACTCACTCTGTAGATCAGGCTGGCCTCGAACTCACAGAGATCTGCTTGCTGCTGCCCCCACCCCTCCCACCCCAAGTGCTGCGATTAAAGACATGTGTCACCACCGCCTGACTCTCACTTAACTCTTCAGATGAATTTGCTTTCCTTTGGAGCTGCCTCTTAGACAGGTGATTGACAGCCTGTCTCAATGAGCTCTTAGGGGCGGAGACAATAGTATGTAATAATCTAATCTTTATAGATCTCTGTGTTATGTCTCCACCCAGGACAAGAGGTGGAACTCACATTTCATTCTTTTGACCAGAAGGGTGTGACTTTTCTTCTACAGGCCTAAACAAACCCCTACCATCACCATCTTTTCTTAACATGGTATTTTAAACCGTAAAGACAGGACGTTGTGATATTTCACTTTCCAGTGTCACCAAGGAAATAGGAAATACCAGGAAAATAATACCCGACTATGAGGGAAGGGGTTATGCTCAATGGCCTTCAATTTCTACCTAACTGTATGAAAATTGAAAGCCCAAATGTTTTCTTGATCATCTTAATTTTGTTTTGCTTTCATTAAAAAAACAAAAAGAACCCGTGGCTCCCAATTCCATGGTAATTTTGATGTGAAAGTCCACTCAGAGCATCATACATCATCAAAGGGCTGGAAAGGTTTTCAAAAGGAAGTAAACAAAATGTGATGTGTCTTTGTCATTAGTGATAGGATTTTTTTTTTTTTTTTGCAATGCATGATTTATTAAAGAAATTTGAGCCTATTAATTCAGGACAAGGCAGAATGAAAATTCATATCCTGTTTATAATGAGACTTTGAAAATGATGCCAATTCATTTAACAGGCACATGATGAATATTTATTAAGAACTTACTGTATTCCAGGAAATCTGCTATGTAGGATACATTAGTGAATTAGATAAATATACTTCCTTCCCTCATGAAGATTGCCATCTAATGTGGGATACTAAGAGCTGAACAGCTACTGAGAGGTAAGACAGTTAAGGAGCACTCTCTCAAATAAGCATCGTATGATCTTTGCTCTTAAAAGGTACAGAGCACTTCAGTAAGATTCACTCACAGGCAAGATGCCAAGTTGGAGCTGAGCTGATGGAAATTTAATGTCAACAGCCTCACAAGAGCTTAAAAAAAGAAAACCAAAACTTTCAAGCAAGGAACTTTGGTAGCCGTGGTCAATATCAATGGTAACGGAAACTTCCAAAAATTAGAGTTTCTTATAATTATTCACACAAAATTGAGAGTTTAGTGATCTGATGTCCTAGCAATACATACTATAGTATGTTATATCAAGGCTGCTTAGTCACTGTCTCTTCTGCTTTCATACTTTGCTGACTCCAACTAATTGCTTCTCTGTGTAACTTGCATTGTAAAAGGGCGATTGGGCTGCAAATCACCCTTTTTGAGCAAGCCTTTTCTGCCTAGTCCTTTAAGGCATCTGTGCAATTTGAATACAAAATAATGTGTGTTGGGTAAATGTAGGTGTTATTGGTTAATACAGCAGTTATGACCACATTCTTCAGAAGAGAAAACATCACAAAAAATGATGAATCTCTATGTTGAAGAGACAGTCTGTATAAATATATTTGTTCATTCCTTCTCCTAGTCTAGAAAATATTTAAAAATAAAAATTGCACATTTATTTCTGAAGTTTTGCTCCAGGAATCAGAAAAGTCAAGAATTACCTTGTGTATTTCTGTTTTCTTACTTTCTGAAGATATGATCATGAACGTCAATAGATTTCTTAGTAACATATACCTCCATGCATAAAAGAACTCCCTTGACAACAAATATAAAAAGTAGACATGGAAATACAATTTACGTACAATTCTGCCATTGAAGTAAGTCTCTATGACTCGGGTCTGGACACAATAGCTCTCAACTTTTAACTCTACCATTGTATTGTATTGTTCTGTATTTTTTCCAAATTTTCTCTGAGTCCCTGAACGTGCTGCCTCAACCATCCAGCCTTCTCTTGTGTGCTTGCTTATCTGACTTGCTTTCACAACATGCAAAAACTAATTATGAAAGTTAGCTATTTTATTGATTTTTTTCCCCCACTAAATATTTTCCATTAGTGATTTTGCTAATTCAAAGTGAATTTTGCTGAAGATTGTAGAGGTCAGGAGACACACTCGTATCTCAGAGGGCGTGGCCTTCTGCACAGCTGCTCAACCTACAGTGAATTATACCTTCATATTCACTAGCAGGTGCTTCCTCAGTGTGCGTTTTAAATTCATCCACAGTAACATTTGCCCAGCCTTTATTTAAAGTCTTTGTGGTAGGAAATTTTAAATGTGGGTCCCTGTAAGACCTGTTGTTGAGGATTTCTGTCCTCCGGTAATTCCCTCCCTTCAAGTATGGTAACTTACCACAATTTGATTTAGACTTTTTCATCTTTCCAATGGTGTGAAAATGAGCCACATTCAAGAGAAACCATACCTCAAATTTTAAATTTTGATCTTTTCCCAGGTTTGCATTAGATTGTCAGATATTCTTTTACCATCTGTCAAGGGCAGCAAATAACTCCCTGACAGCCATATGATCACCAGGGCAAACAATCCCTTCTTTTCAGTATACTCAGTGACTCGATAGGTTATATGCTTACAATATTTACTTAGAATATTTCCAGTTTTGGCAGCTTTATCAATATATAACTTCAAGTCTGAATCGCAAAATAGTAGACATGATGCGTTCATGTTTCTGATAACAGGTTATTAAAGATTGTGCCTTCCATATTGGCTGTCAGTGTGTCTTCTCTAAGATTTCTCTCCAGAAACCTGCTCATAGGTAATAAATCAGTTTCATAAAGAGGACACCGTGAATCAGCTTGGGAGTGGATCTTCTCAGGCCTGTCAATATTAATGAGCTTAGACGTGAATCCCTCTGTAGTTGAGTCTTGACTCAATTGCAACTCCAAATAGTACTAAGACTAAGATGATTTGATGATGGAGTCTCTGGGCCAGATCTACTAGCCAAGCTGCTCTCAGACATCAAAATTGTACAACTGTAAATGTTTGCTGCTTTAAACTACAATTTTAATTTGTTATGCAGCACTAGATAACTAATATAGTGTCCAAATCAATTAACCAAATATTACGTGATTACATTTAAGAGTAGACTTTATGTACTATCAATACACTGAAGACAGAAGGAAGAATTGCAAATTACTTCTTATCTCAAGGAGCATAACCTTGACTGAGTACAATTTAGGGCTGAGATTAACAGAAAATAGAAAGAAGAAACCTAATCAAAAGAATAGGCCGCCATTTTTCAATTATCTCTTTATACTTTGAAAAAAGGGGAGGTCTCTGACACCTACTAATTGATGTGCTCACCAAATAATTTTTATAGGAGAACTTAAGGGTATCATTATGAATATTGTCAGGTAAGCAAGATCAAAGCACAGCTGGCATAAATAACCAGGGTGAGGCTATCTTAATTTTTTTCCTGCAGGATTCCAAGCTTGTATTTGACAATGGTGTATTGTGCCAGACATAAGAGGCTTAGCCAGCAGAAGAAAATCTCTTGAGACAGCAGTGGTGTGCTACAAGTCTGAACTCAGCATTATGAGGTGTTCCTTGGTTTTCTTTGTTTTATTTTCCACTGTTAAATGTGTTAGAATTGAGATTACACTATTTGACCAAGCAGCTCACAGGCTTGAACACAACCTGCTATCAAGGGGAATCCTGTGGCCTTAGTTTTTCATTTGACCCCAGGACTCTATACTCCAGACATACAAAAGCTCTGATATATCCCTTGTGTTTCTAGACAATTCCCAATTCCTGCATTCCAATCCTTAGGAATCCTGCTTAATCTGTCCAAAATTCTCTCAACTTATCTGGTTGGTATTTACTTACTTTGTAACATTCAGGTATCAGGTATCATATTTCTGAGACATAATTAACAAGTGAACTCAGAAAATGTAGTAGTTCCATTCCCTCCTGGGACAATTTGCATTGCATTACTTATTTGCTTCTGTATTAAGACATGAACTGGATGCCAGAGAATCCAAGGGATATCTATACTATAACTTTATTTTCAAAACAAAGAACTCCCCCAAGAAACCAACCAGCCAACACACACACACACACACACACACACACACACACACACACACACACACAAACAACAATAACAAAAATAAAAAAAGTACCCAAAACACAAAGCACGTGGAATCATTTTAAGTTTTAAGAGCTTAAGCTCAAAAATCCTCATAATTGAGTACTATATCTTTTTTGCCTTATAAAGTCCCAGTCTATACTGGTTGCCTGCTTTTTTAGGGTCTGTAGCTAGGATCTGTGACTCCTTTAAGACAGGAGCAGATTTCGTTCACCTCCGTGTCCACATTCCCTGTAATGGTTCTCGACACATTGTATAAATTCATCAAGTGATTGAATAAACAAATGAATGAATGAATATTTAATTATTAATTAATAAATAGTTGGACTCTATACCTCATCATGGGCAATGTCCTCTCTCTTTTATCCACAGCTTTGGTCCCCAGGGGGAACCACTCTTCAAGTCTATGATGAATGAAAGAATTCAAATGACCACAAGGGAGCCAATCCACACTCCCATTTGGTTCCCTGAATGTCTGAACTTCCTTTGGTCAGATGCCTAAATTAATTCCTTCAACTCTAACCTTATAAATTTTATAAGATGACTTAAGGGATATTCATCTTAATATTATGGTTTCCTTCTCAGTTTTAAAGATAGGAACAGGAATGCTATAAGTCCAAACTCTTATTCTTACCAATACTGTCTTGAATACTCTTTTTTTTTTTTTTTTCTTAAAAACTACTTACTTTTTCAGGCAGGATTATTTTTTCTTTCCTGAAAGAGACAATAACCCCATCCTAACAAACTTGTTAAGAAAAATTCATTGTCTCACTGACCTGGAAGGAGCTAGTCTTTATTTATGACTTCAGAAAATACAGTTTCTAACTTTTATTTTCCCTTCTCTAAATGTCGAGTTCTTTTGCAGACGCAGTCTAACAATCCAGGCATCCTGTATACAAGTCTTTAGAAATCAGTGTCTCATTCTTTCTGCTTATAACTATTTAGAACGCAAATTTAAAAACAAAATAGGAGAAGAGGGAAAGACTTGCTGATTAGACTAAGGATAAGCACATGTTCTCTGTTGGACCAAGCATGCTGATGAGTAGATTCTGTTGATCTCAGATTCGGGTCTAGGATGCTTTACTTTTGTTAGACATCCTTACAGAGAGTTTGTGTGAATTGCAAGGGAGTTCCACAGTTTCTGAAGCTGGGTAGGTGACTATAAGACAACCCAATACATATTCGCTCTTCTTTGCTATGCTTTAGAAAGTACAGAAAATAACACAATACCCATGCCATGCAGCAGTTATAATCAAGTTCCAGGGACTGGCAGTTACTGTGTAAGTAGTTATTAATTAGCTAAGTACAAAACATTCATTCCAGTAAAGCTTCTCTTCCAAGTATACCGTGAGCATCGATCGCCATCACAGAGCAGAGATAAATCTGAACCAGAAGTCCTCACAAGAAAATATGCAAAACAATAGAGTGATAACTAGGTCTGTGGTAATACTGCTAGTAACACTACCTAATGGTCAGAGACAGGGGAAGCACAATAGATTTCTCACCTGAGATTTCACCCCTTCCCCGCCTATTTGCTTCTTGTGATCTTGGGGGAATCTACATTATAAAGAAGGTAGGAAGTTAACTGAAGACAGAGCTCCACACAGCAGCTTTCATGAGCTCAACAGCATGCTAGGTTTTCATTGATGCAGCTGTTTTTGATTCATTCATATTCCTGTAAATTAGTCCAATGACTAATTTGATTTGGACTAGGATGGAATCACTTCTTTTGCTGTTAGTGGCCTATCTGTATAAAGAAGCATTTACTCATGGCTCTCGAGGAAAAGGACAGAAATAGCACAGGGGTATCAGTCACACACAATTTAAAAGGCATTCCTAATATCAAAGCAAGAGAAATTTATATTTGGCAGCATATTAAGGGCATGGCTTCAAGCAGGAGATAAAGCCCCTGTTTCAAAAAAACCCAGGAACTAAAGATATTGTTGGTAGAGTTTGAAGCTTTATGAAAATTGTCATTGGCAAAATGACAAATTCCAATAATGTATTATTGGAATGTATTAGAATTGTCTGTTAATGTATGATTTATATTATACACTGAAAAAAGATAACGAGAAGACCGCAAGTCAATATAAACAAGACAAAAGGGAAAAAATGACTCTTCAGGCAAAGCAATTGCTTATTGATAACAAGGAAAGGATGGAAGTACTTACTGTTTTCCCTGTTGGCTCATCTGTCTAAACAGCTGTAAAGCTTATGCTTTTATTTATTCTTCTGAATGCACTAGCTTTGAAACTCCATTGAATAGATTAACATACCCATTGTCTTTCTAAATTGTCACATCTCACTGTATGTGGCAGAGTGATCACCACGACCATTTGATTTCAGATTGCTAAATGTGGATGTTTTCTAGGCAGAGAGAGCTGTATGCTCTGTGTTTAATTGGGTGGTATGGCCAAGCAAACCATTAGCACATAAATGGGAAGATCTCCGAATCTACCATTTGGAGATATAGCCCAGGAAGATGCTACATAACTTGCAATTAACTTAATGCCATGTATTTAACACAATTAATTACTGCCAAAAGATCTGTGCTGTGATACATATTAACTTGCTAAGCATTTCGTTTGCCAGTGAAAAAGTCAGTCCTACTTTACTTAAAAATAGAAACATCATTTCTCCTTCTTTCTCCATGTGTACGTGTGCTATTTATAGTTCACTTGTAGATTGCAAATTTTGCTCCAATCCCAAGAATTTTTTAATGAGATGCTACCTTGAAGTCACTAAGCAAGCAAATCCTTTTATTAGTTCTTGGAGAAAGTGTTGGGAAATAAGAGACTGTAGTAGCATTTTTAAATGACTTTCTGAAGAGTTCTCCATTTATGACTGTTAAGAAAACTTTGGGCCTTCTCAGTATATTGAAAAAGAGCACAGCCAAGCCAAAGACTTTATTAATTAACATTAATTTGTTAATGCCTTCAATACTCAATATTTATTGAGTATCTTCAATGTGAGAGGAGTTCTAGCCAAGGTATGCATAGTGGGCAAAAGGCCTTGTGTACACAAATAAACACTGGAGAAGCCAGGGAAGTTAAACACACAGCTCACCCCTTCAATGGAAGAAGGAGCACAGATGTTCTTCCTGAAATGGCAGAAGTGATGCTGATCCTTTGCTGTCTGATGGGACAGGCTCCCCTGTGTCCCCCAAAATATACTTGTTTATCCCAGATCATTTCCTCCAAAGTCTTGAGCATTGCTACTAGGTCATAAAACTCACCCTTGTGAGTGATGCTATTTGTGACATTACAAGAGCCTTCTATGTTATCTTAGCGCCAGGCCAAGCCTGACACATGCAGACATTATATTTACCTCAGTCACTGTACCAGGACACTAAATCGTGAGGTGCTAACTCCAAGTCAACAGTATCTATTTTGTAAAAGAAGCCAGATGTACTTCATAAAGAATTTCATTGTAAACACATCTTAAAAGGGTTGTATACTTCGGACTGAGTTAATTATTATCAGAAAAAAAATTCACCCCTCCCCCCCAAATTGTGCTGTGATTAATTATGACTGAGACAAACTGATTTGGGCCAGACTCTAGAAGTCCTGGCCCAGCACCTATACCGAAATCTGGCTGATCTGAGATTCATTTTTACCTCACCCTGATCGGGGTTTCTCTGCCTGCTGTAAAGCCTGCGGGGATTCACCGCAGGTATGGATGTTTCATAATTGTCAAAATCCATGGGAAGGTAAGAGCACTGGGAATTTCATTTATCATCAGCTTTGTGCTAATTACGTGTCGAGAACCGCTGGGTCAAAGATCAAAGAGAGGTGCTGCGTTGAAAATGGGAGAGTCAGTCCCCCACAAAGAGTCTTTAATGATCATTCCAACAAGGCCACCAAATTGTGTCTGGAGTGCCACGTGGGATTAAAGAATTTATTATATCCCTAGGCCTGGGTGACCAGTGAATGGCACGGTATATGAGAGCCCTGTGAGACAACCTTTCAGGGAACTCATTCAACCACACAGGTGGATATCCAAGAGGAACTGTGAGGAATTTAGGAGTCGTGCTTTTACTGGGTTTTGTGTCTTTCTTGGGAGCCGGGAGGAGATACATAAGTGTAGATAGGTATGGGGGGATTTCTCTGATGCTTTTGAATGGTTAGATCACAGTCAGAGGAAGGCTAGCCGGGGAACTCTAGCAATCAGTAGCTGAATAGTACTTATAGTACTGGTGCATCTCTCCCCTAGGCTGCGTGCTGGCAGGTGTGTTGAGGCATCAGGAAAGTACAGCGGTTTAAGAATTTACTCTACAGGTGTTGTTTCTGCAAAACTGATAAACAAACCGGAAACAGAAAGAAAATATTCGTGTACTTTATTTTCTAGTTTTGTTAATTATTTTAATCTGCCTCCTCAAAACAGAAACAGGTCTGGAACCCACTGGATCATTGATCTTGGGCAACAATGTCACAGAAATAGACATCTCATTCACTTTGTGCTTAGCACTCCCTTCTCCTAATTGATGGTCACATGGCCATGTTTCCTGATGAGAATCACAGGGCTTAGAATGGCATTTAAAGTCAGAATGACATTCTTGATGTTCATGAATTGTGTAACCTTGAGCATGTAAATAATCCTCAGCAAGCCTTTAGTATCTCTATGCATTGACAGGGGCTATCATATCTACCACAGAGCAGAATAATAAGTTCTAAATGACTGCATACTCAAAATACTCAGCATTTCACAGGCACCAAAAAAAAAAAAAAAAAAGAAAAGAAAAAAAAATCAGTATTATATATTGCACCATAACCTAGTTTAAAACCCACAGGGACAAATGCATCAGAACCCATAATGCTTTTCAGGTTTTAGAAATGTAATATTCTATATATGTTCCATAATGTGCAGCAATAATGTAAAAATTATCCAATCTTTAAATTTTAATAGTGATTTTTTTTTTATGCCATAGTTCATCTTTTTTTCTTGTTGTTGTTTTCTTCAGATAAAGCTCTGCTATAAAAATACGTTTTAGGCCAGGTCATTTTCTCATTTTCACTGCTGTAAAAGCAGTTTAAGGGAAGACGGTGTTTATTTTGGCTTGCAGTTCTAGGAGGACACAGTCCAGTGTAGAGACAAAAGCATGGCAGCAGGTAGAAAAGGTCTGGTGGCGAGATCACTGCGTCTGTACTTAGCAAGCCAATGGACAGAAGGTGGGTTTGAGCTATAAAGCTACAAGGCTCACCTCAAATAGCCTGTTCCCTCTGACGAGGCTCCATAATCTTCTCAAATAGTGCCACAGACTGGCTGAAGGTGACCCAGTGTTCACAGTCAAACCACAACAGTCACATTTTGAGTTAACAGGTTGCAGTGGTACATTGTCAAAAGATCGGGGATTTCAGACTGTAAATTTATCATGCATTTTATAGGAGGGGAGAGATATTAAATATCTGGTAAATGTCTGCTATGTTTTGGGTGCATATTAAATGTTTCTCCCTTCTTGACATGACTCCTTTTTCTTAACCTTAACCAGCTTCTCTGCTGTTAATGTGTTCAATCCCTGACTTTCCTCTAGGGAAAGTTCTTGTGTCAGTGTCAAGTCACACGGAGACCTGAACTTCAAGACACTCTTTACTCTGGAAATCTCTGCAGTTTCTTGAATGTAGCTGTTGATTCACCCAGATGGAGCTGTTGATTCAGAGCAGAGGACAGTTTATTCTTTTTTTCTAATTAAATCACTGTTTCTAGCCTGGAGCCCTTTGTTTTCTTTACAATCTAGTCTTAATCCTTGAACTGGAAGGCTTCAGCCTTAGCCTTCTGAGACCTACTGCTGACTGAGCCACTCTGACTAGCTCCTTCTGAACTCTTAATCTTCAGCTTCTTCTCAACTGACTTCTTACTGACCCTTCTGTCTGCTTCTGAACTGACTCTCTCTCCTATGTAACTCTGTTTTACTAAGCTGAGAGCCTGCCTTTTCTCAGGAGAGTTGCGCATGTCTTTACTCTGCTATCTCTTCCTCTGATTTGTCACTTTGTCTGCCATTCACTCTGACTCATCTCAGATGTCACTTCCTGTGTGACACTGATTCCTTCTGAATTCTGCTTCCTGTATCTGCTTCCACAGTTTTCTTTTCTTTTTTCACCCCTAGGAATTAAAGGCATGGACCACCATTGCCTTCTGAATATTGGGATTAAAGGCGTGTCTACATTCTGTCCAGACCACACCTCTGAATGTAGCCCCTGGAATGTAGCCCCTAGCTTTTACATAGGCCTGTTCTTCTACATTTATACATTGTCATTTTGTCCCTATTGCCCCCAAATCTTTCTCATTATGAATTTTCTATGCCAACACATGCTGCAGTTACAGCGGTGACATCTTTTCTTATCTTTGATTATGCTGGTGTATTGTTTTGGATTGATTAGGAGTAGTCCCTAGTAACAGTGCTTTTCCAAATGTCAGGTTTATAACTTCATTGAGTTAATAATGAGTGCAGCATCAGATACAAGTGGTTTGGGTATAAATAGCACAGCTATACATATGTGTATACAGAAATATATACATATACCCATTTCCATATATATGGAGATACATACTACTCATAACCACACATATTACACACACACACACACACACACACACACACACACACACACAACATGCAGCCATACCTCTGCTCTCTCTCTCATATGCTTTCTCCTAGAATGTACACCTAAGAAAAATCTGACGTTTCTCTTCCTGACTTATGTTTACTGAGAGCCATACATAGCGTGAAGATAAACCTATAATGAAGGCGACTGAGAAACTGCTGCCTGTGTCTCTAAAATATCCTTTCTTGAAGGGCATCTCATAAACACACAAACAGAAACCAGGAAAAAAATATATCCACCCAGTAGATATTTAGAACAGCTTAAGTATCATAATATATTCTATTCTGGGTCACTCTGCACACCCAAATTGTTTTTTGAGACTATTAACAATGTCATGCTGAGCAATTTAATAAACACAATCAGTGGTGAAGTCTGTTACTTTTGTTTTGCTGGTTTAAAAAAAATCATCATTGTAGATATTGAAGCAGTGGTGATAAACCTGCTTCCTTAAGTAGAGAATCTTGAAGAATAACTTCTGCATCTCTGATGAGGATCGTGTTTCCCCCCCCCTCCATGGGTGACACAGACTGTTTTACAGTTTCTGTTCACACTCAAATTGTTCTTGAAGAACAATTTAGGCATCATTTGTGTGGGCTTCTCACACTCAGAATAGGTTAATAGTCAATGTCACCTTCCCTGGGCTATTCTTTGGATAGACACCATTAAGGAAAATAGCTATTTCAGTGAGTAGCATATTGAAGTCCTAGCCTAGAGCTCTGTCTGCCTCTGGACCCAATATTTGTGATCCTAGCCTAGTGAGGAAGCTACAGTCATACCCTTTCCAGGACGTAGCTACAAGGGAGGGCTGACCATAAAGTCCACGTGTGAGAAAGGCAAAACTGTCTTGGGGAGATGTTTTGGAACCTCCCACTTTCTCCTGATTGTTCTACACTCAAAAAGCCTCTGTGTGTGTGTGTGTGTGTGTGTGTGTGTGTGTGTGTGTGTTTCCCATCACCTCTCCAGCCACTGCTATGCCTATATGTATGAGGTAAGGCCAGGACTCTCGCCTTTGAGCTATTTTTCCTGTATGCCATGTTTCAATAACCATGCTGACATGCTGCTTTAGAATTAAGTCCTTCCCAGGGCAAAGCTCTGTCATGACCTGGGAAAGGGTTGCTTTGCATGTTCCACGTCAATTGCAGGAATGACAAATCCATCCTTGCTTCCTTCTTGCCTTTGGCTGCCTGAAGTTCTAAGCCAAAGATTCGGATTAATCAAGAGTCTACAGCCAGGTGTAGTGGTGCATTATCTGTAATTCCAGAACTGGAGAGACTGAGACAGTAGGATTGCCATAAATCTGAGGCCAGTTTGAGCTACATTGTCTCCAAAAACCAAGAGGGGAGGGGAGAAAAGGAAGGAAAAGAAAGAAGAGTAGATGGAAGTACTATTTTTTTTTTTTTTTAGTATTGCATTTTTGTATCAGCCTAAGCCTTGAGCCTACACTATAACATACACTTTCCTTGCCACGAAATATTATTTTAACTCATTTGCCTGTTGTCATTTTGTACTTCAGCCGAACAGAAATGGATTAATCATAATCCTATGTTCATGTCGTACTTACATTTACTTTTATATTTTTATTGCAGTTGATCCTGTAATACACCAAATTCTTCACAGAGCAAAAAGTATAAATAAATAACAAGTAAGTAAGTGGTGCCTTTGCAGCAGGAAGAGAAATGAATATAGAGGAAGCACCAGGAAGGAGGAAATCTGAATTACTCTGAATTGCTTGGGATAAGGTTCTGAGGAGCTGGAGAAGAGGAAGAGGGGCTATTATAGCTACTCGAGATAAATCCTCTGTGCAGGATACAACCATCAAAACAGTTCAACGTGATATTCAAAACGAAGGTTTCCCGCCCTGAAAAAAAAATACTTCCCCTGTTCAGAGAAACCTTCAGCAATTTTGCAACAATTTCCGGGAATGAACGGCCCATGGGGAAGATGGCTTCTAAGAGGTGAATCGGCAGGTGACTGAGAAGGGCTGGAAGGACTAGGAAGGAAGTTGAGAGTGGGAAGGGATGGCTGTGCAGGAGGGTCACGTGACTCACTCACCAGGCGGTAGCACAACACTCCTAGCACAGGAAAGAACTCAGGCTCCAGTTCTTTGCGGCTTCTCTCTCTCTTCCCTGTCCTCTGCTTCCATCCGTCTTTCATTGATTGCCCTTTTTCTTTCCCGTCACCTTCCCTTCTCTGTTCCATCTCAGAAGTTCTTTGTCTGTTTTACGTGTGTAAGAGTCTGCTTGGCATGTAAACGTAAAAATGTGTTTTTTAAGAGATATATCCCTTCGTAAGATTGTAGGAGTTGTACTTTGGTAAACAACATAGTACACTAATGATAAGATGACCGGACGCTGCGGAGAGAAGTCCTCAAAGTTCAAACTCTGCCTGTTAGAGGAAAGACTCCCCGTCACACAACTCACCAGGCTTAGGAAGCTGAGACTGAATGTCACACGGTTCACCAAGTCCCTTTCAGAAATTTAATAAGCAGTAACAATCGTTGAGAACTGGCTCTCCTACTGGCAGAGCGACCTTCAACCTTCAGAGAACTCCAAGGGTCCCGCCTTTGTGAGTTGTCACCAATGTTTGGGTAGACTTTCAGTCAGTCACCCACGCTAAGGTCAATAGCCAAGGTCAACTCACTAAGTCAGCAAGGTGTCTTCGGGGGAGATAATTTCCTAAGTCTGCCATCAGTGCCATGTTGGGATGAGCAGACCTTCCTCCTCCTCTTCTCAGGAAAATTTCACACAACAGTAGAGCTGAGGACGAGTCCTTAACACAAAATAAGGTCAGCAAAAGGAAGAGAGATGAAAAAAATTCCAGAAAGTTGTGTTGTGAGCTGTGTTAACTGAAAGACATGTAACTTAGAGGCTGGTTGAATGGATGACTTTTCAACAGTCTAGAGGAATTTTGAAAGCCAATGAGAGCATCATACCTTTTCTACCTGGCTGTGTTTTTTCTCAGATTCTACGTAGTTACTCAAATGTCACGCCTCTTTATAGAAACAAAACAGAAAAGGACTTTTACGAACTTTGAAAACTTGTTTGAATATTTAAAATGTAAAAGTCTCCAAATCTCCCTATTTTCATACCCCTTCACAATGTTTTTTGTAATATATATGAATCTTGAATGCTTTAATTTTATTTTAAAAATTTTCATTTTTTTGTCTTCTAAGGGCGGAATAGCTTTACTTAAAATTAATTTTTGAGGATTTCATACATGAACGTACTACATTTATATCATGAACATCGTTTCTACCTCACCCTCTCTGCCCTGGAACTCCTCCTATGTCCCTCACTCTCATCCCCACCTCAAATTTGTGACCCCTTCTTTCTATATGCACGTAAGTATGTGTGCATATGCACCCTACTGTGTCTAGTTAATGTTGTCTGCATGAACATGAGTTCAGGGCTGACCACTTAGGCTTGGACAATCTCTCATTAGGCTTGGCCCAGGAGAAAATGCATTTTCTCTCCCTCGGCAGCTATTGAGTGGAGCTCAATAGGAGTGGAGGAGTGGAGCTCAAGGAGTGGAGCCTTGGGAATCTCCCCCAGACATGCTTGCTTGTGGATGGCTGTGGTCTTGTGAAGGTAACCATATTTTTAAGAGTATATTTTTTAAGCTGTTACTTTCAAATTTATTTCTAGGGAGTATGTAATTATTCCCAATTAGGAGTTGGAGCTTTTCAAATGATATGTACTGCTTTAGCCTTGTTCCCATTTAGACGTGTGTCTAAGAAATCCACATATGTAATGACCCTACAGGATCAGTCACTTTTTCATTGTCTGAGACAGAAAGAAGGTAAAGGCTAGAATTTGAAATTTATTTTAAATCATGAACTGCAAAATTAGCACTGCTAAATAGGCATCATAAGGGTAGTAGCACAATAGCTACCATTAGTGCGTTTCACATACTCCATCTTAGAATATTTTTATTAGATTTAGAATGTATACTTACTCCATTTAGAATATTATAAGAAAAAAAAAAACCAATTGCTTGTTATTGTAGGAAATGAACCTACTGTCTCCCAGTAAAAGTCCATAAGCTTTTCCATAGTCAGTTCTCTAAATTAGAAGGAGAACAGTTTGAGGTCAGAAACAAAAGAAGTTGAATTTGGTTGACTTATTGAATCCATGGCTCCAAATGATTCTGTTGATTGCTGTGTTCCACTATTGCTGTGCAGTCAAGGATAAGAATAGATTGATGGACAAAGAACTGAGATTCTCACAGGAGTGTCGTTGGGGTTTGTACTTAGAAAGTACTGAAGAATACTACCATAGCAACTGTGTTAGACCTTGTGTTTCCATGACATAATATCTGATAGAAATAATATAAGAGAGGAAGGATAGATGTTGAGTTCTAAGTGTTAGTCCTTCATGGCAGGGAAGATATGGTAGAGGAAGGTAGTATTTGACATTGTGTGGGCATAAGCACATGTGAATATCTGTGTACAGGGAGTCCAGTGGTGTTACATCCCTTGGACCTGGAGTTACAAGCAATTGTGATCCACCCAGCGTGGTGCTTGAAAACAGATCAGGTATTCGGCATGAGCAGTATTTGCTCTTAACGATCAAGCCACCTGTCTAACCTCCTTCTTCCCCTTTTATTTTATCCAGGATCCTAGCCTTTGAGATGGTGCCATCCACATTCAGGGTGGATCTTCCCCTTGGTCACTCCATTCCAGAAATATCCAGGCTCTTCGGCAAGACCAGAAATTTCCCAGGTACTTTACACTCCAAAAAATTGAACAATCAAGATTAGAAAATGAAATTTAAGCCACTTAACAAGAGAGCTGATAATCTTGCATAAAACATAAGTCAATATTCTTTAAGATAGATAAAAATAAATAACTTTCTTATTTAATGTGAAGACTGGAGTTGAAAACATATGGATTTTCTTCCTGAGTAGTGAATATGGCTACTTACTAATAATCATAGCCCTTGTCACTTATTCTTGTTACAATGTCTAATGCTGTTGCTCTTTAAATCAATCTAAAGTCTCCTACTAGGATGGCTATTGTTTATTTCCAAAGATAAAGCATCACCCACAGACAACAAAGGCTCAGCAGAGGATAAGAAACAGGACGTGAATAGGTGAAGGCAATTAGATAGGCAGATAAGTGTAGATAGGCAAGGAAAATCTTGTTAGAAATCGTGGTAGCCATGGAATATACCCTTTCTAATTTCCTACAGGAAGGCTCTGTGTGTTACCATCCTAGTTGCTGGGTCCCCAGCTCCATCTCAGTGTCTGAATGAAGCAGTGCTGCTTGCTACGGGTGTTTCAAGTTAGTGGCAAAGCCATGCTGAGGTTCAAAAGCTTTTACTCCAGAGCTCCTTGGGTTTGATAAACCTTTTAAGCATAAGTTTACAACTGAAGATTTTACTATGGGAACCTATGCTTCCTTATTTCACGGGAATTGAACCCTTGCTGATGTCAATTTACCTTCTATTTGCTCTTAAAATATTTTTGACCAAATCATATCTCAAATATTGAACTATTCCTCATATCTACTTGTAATAATAACAACAGCAAAAATTCTCTGTAGACATTCTCCAGGAATGGAATCTACAGCTCCAGGTAATGTTATCTTTGAAAAATTGACTTTTCTTGGTTATCCCATTTTTAATTAGCTGAAAAAAGAAGAGGAACCCCTCTTTCTTGTTTCATCCTCTCCCTCTTTCCCACTCTCCCTCCCTTTTCCCATCCCTCACTTGTTTACTGTCTTCTTTAGAATGAGGTCTCACCATGTAGCCCCAGCTGACCTGGAACTCATTATTTAGAACATGCTAGTCTCACACTCACAGATCTTTCTGCATTTGTCTCTAGAGGACTGTTATTAAAGGCTTGCAACACCACACCCAGCCTAGACGTCTCTTAATGGTTCCCATCTTGTGATTCTAGAACTATCATAAATTGTGTATAATATGAATAAACATATTTGTTTCTTGAGTTTCAGAGCTATATCATAATAGTTATTCCATGCATAAAATGTATATATATATATATATATATATATATATATATATATATATATATATACACACACACACACACTTTGTGCCTGGAGTAATAAAATGAATGTGTGTATATATATATAATTATATATATAAAAGCAAGCCCGAATTCTTCAAACAAGGAAACATTGCTTTGATTTTGGATCACAATACTAATATGTAACAAAATAATAATAAACCAGATCTTTGAAGACTCAGCATCATTAACACTTCTGATCCAGGTCTGCCTATGTAATTTTAGAGTAAAGCGTGCAGTGACTTCCTAATTGGCTTTCCACCCTCAAATTAAAAGTACTTTAATTAAGGAAAATTCTATATTCATTATCACCATCAAAAGCTGGCTTAAAATTCTCACATTCAGATCTATTAGTTTGGAAATAGTGGCAACAGTAGCAAAGTTGAAATTCCTGTCATGATAAAAAAAAAATACATTTTAGCTACTAGGGAGATTGTCTTTTCCTAAGTCAATGCTGTAAGCTTTGAAAGCACAATGGCTGCACTATTCACTTAAATGACAGATCAAATGTAGGCGTTTCAACCATAAAGAAAGGTTATGCTATTTGTGTTACTAGTATAGAAGCTTAGGTTAGTGTTTGTCCTTAATTAGGGAGAATACAGTGATAATCCACCCTTATCGCTAGAAGGGAGTACGAGCCTAAGAAACCAGTAGATTTAATCTAAAATGAACTTTGGAGATTTTTCAAAGTCTCTGATATGTTATCTTAGCTTTGGACTGTTTGGATAATGTAAAGCTATGATCAATGAGAACTCAAAGAAGGATTTAATGTTGGCGAGGAGATTTTTTCCTTCCAGAAGATGCACATAGGGCAAAATGCATGATGGGAAAGCAGTTTATAAACTTCTTACTTATTTAATGGCATTTGTTTCTAAAGCAAAAATTTTCAAGGTAATAGTTTGATACTAAGATATGGCCAGCGTTTACAGATGTGAAATGTAGATAAATGACATTTGCTTAGGAAGTTTGTCATGAACATAATTTTTAAACTAATTCTAGCTCTGAGGAGCACATTCAAATTTTATTAAAATAATTTACATTTTAAACATTTTCCTCACATTTTCTGGTTTGTACAAATGTGGATTCTATTCCAATGAACTCAGGGAAAACAAAAACAAAAACAAATGTACAATAAGTGTTCCTGAAAATCGCCCAGGAGCACCCTACCTGTTGCCTGATGGGAGTTACCTGCTTGGACTCAATTTGTGGTCAGATAGTGATCTCTTCAGCTTGAACAAAATCTGTTGAAAACTTACTAGCCTTTGGTCCAGATGAGAGGCAAAATATGAAAACAAGCCTGTGATGCTGATGACATCATACCAGGGCTTTCAAGTCTGTGATACTGATGACATCACACCAGGGCATTCAAGTCTGTGATGCTGATGACATCATACCAGGGCATTCAAGTCTGTGATGCTGATGATATCATACAAGGGCATTCATACCTTCCCCCACTTCCAGGGTGAAGGCTGCAGTAGTTCGCCCTGCCACATGAACAGAGTCTCATATGGCAAGCTCCATCCAGTTGGATTAAAAAAAAATCACTGCTAACATTTAAAGTTTTTACTAAAACAAAAAACAAAAAGAAAAGGGCCGGTTTGCCAAAATTCTGTCATGTCCAGTTTAAAGCCCAATTGTAACCCAATGACTACAGGTGGACTTTAAATGTCATTTATGGAGAATACTGAATATTTTGATGATTTTGACCACATTTTTTGTCTGTTTTTCCATAGGCAATATAATCCACTTTTCTTTCTAGTGCTTTTCTAACATAGCTCTACCCAATCTCTCTCTCTCTCTCCCTCTGTGTTTGTGTGTGTGTGTGTGTGTGGTGTGTGTGTGTGTGTGCGTGTGTTTATTTCTGATTCTTTAAAAAAATAAAAGAATGTAATTGTGATTAAATATGTCAGGTCATCATTGATCAAATTCTTGGATTCTTAATTTGCAATCAATTCTTGATTCCAGCTGTCTTCTGTGATCTTAACAGCACATTTTATCACTAAAAAAGATATAGTTTAGATGTAGAACACCTCTTACATGCTGAAGGCATGGTCTCTGCAGGGGAACTAAATGGAAGGCAGTGTGCTTAGTAGGTGGCATCTTATGAGAGGTCCTTAGGTTATTGCTAGCCTGAGGATTATAGAATTCCATTCTACACAGAGGCATATTCATAGGCTCAAACCCTGCCAGATCTCAGCAGAGGGAACCACCATCATGGCAACAGCTGTCCAGGACAGTGGAACCTCGAGCAACTGAGCTCAAGTGTTTTTATTGATTGAGAAGTCCTTAGGCGTTCTACTGATACCACGTGCAGATCATAAGCAATTGGCAACCCCCACATAAATCCAACACCTGCAAAAAATACAAAATGCCAAGACCTAGGCAGAACCTCACCCAACAGTTCACAAAACAATAGTTTAATCACAACTAAAAATAAACTTCTGCAACACCGGCGTCTTTGGTTTCTGTCTCATGAAGTAAGAGGTTCCGATTTCCCATACATGTTCACCATGGTGTGTTCCTCTTTCCAGGGATGTAGAGTCATGAGATCACCAGGTCTTAGACGGAAACAACCAGAAATGTGAGACAAAACAAACCTTTGATCTTTATAAATTGTATCAGGTGTCTTGTTTTCATGTAAGAAAGTTGCTAAAACAATGACTTACTGATTTGAACAGATAGACTTCCTTGTTTCCAAATCTGTGTTCTTTCTATTAGGTTTTTTTTTTTAATGTTTTAATAGATATTTTGTTTCTAGCAACAGGCTCACTAGGCTTTAAGTTTGATTACAATGAAGGCTTCAAACCTGTTATATTTTCCCCAAACCTAGCTTCTTCTGACTCCCCAAATCTTATAATTTCAAATCTTGTACTTTGTACCTAAGCTCCCTCATTTTCTTATTCTCTTCTGTTTTGTACTACACTGCACTAAAAAATTATACATCTCAAAGACTTGTCTGAGTTGCTGAACTTCTTGAGGGCAGGGTGGGTGCCTTATCTATTCTGCAAACTCTACAGGTGCAGCAAATATTCTCTTTGATTCGAATTGACTAAACTAAACCAATGAAAGATTTGCAGTCCCACTATATGCAGGTTAGATTGGGCCAATCAGCTAACGATTCCAGGGAAACAGCCAGTGGAAATCTGAGGACTCTGAAAGTCCCTTTCCTTTCAAATCCAGTTTTTTCCTCTCCTTCCCTATTTCCTGGTTTGTGATAAAATATGTAAAGCTGTCAAGGTTTGATGCATCTTGCGAATAGCTTGTGATTCAATTTCATGCACATGGAGACTCAGAACAACTTGGCAGTTAACTGCTAATGACTTTTAAGGGTTTAAGTCAGCCCTAAACATTATCCCAATGAGTTTTTGTGATTTAATTACCTTAAAACATTAAGTAGTCAGAGTCCATCAATACACACACACTTAGGGATATCAAATGTGCACTGGTCCCAAATTCCGCCCCGATGGTGACTAATATAGCACCTTATTTCGCCAAAAACATGTAAAAATAGTTTAAGCCTATCTACTTGAACCTAATGATGTGTGCTATCATTAAGCTGGGAGAAATGCGAACTCAAAATGATTCTCTAACCAGCAAACAAGAGCTTCACAATGCAAAAAACAGAGCCACACAAGCCCTGCCCTGTTCTCAGCTGTACCGTGTTAACTCTAAGCAATGTGTCTCATAGTTAAAATTTCCCAGGTCTGCAATTTCCAGGGATGTTAAGTAATAAGATGCTGAGTGTGGGGGCAATGATTATAATTAGTAGTCAGGGAAGTTTTTGTGAAAACGTCAACAAGTGATGCACGCAGAAATAGGAATAATACCCTCTAAGAGGTGCTAGACAGCCTTTTGTTTTAAAAGCCTGTTCTTGAGCATTCTGGAGATGAGGAGAAAATGAACTTGAAGGGTCAGGTTCCAATTTTAAGGCTGTAAAAATGTGCTTAAGCTCTCTGTTGTGATTTTCCTTCTCTGGACTGTAATTAGAGAAACCAAAGGTTGTCACTTATTTCATGCACCGTCTCAGATATTTTCTTCTGCAAGACTCTTCTCTACCCGAGGACTCACAATAACTTCATCCCTCTTTTCAAGTCTCATCACATTCCAGTCTCCACCATTCACAGTGGCCTTAGATCTGGCACTAACAAAATGCTAATATTTATGAGTAATGCATATTGGGTTCAGAGATAGGAAGAGAAACCTTCAGGGAGGCAGAAATGAGTTATCGGTCTGCTATACAACGTGTCATTTGGGAAGTACTGCATTGTAGGGAGAGATGATTCAAATGCATGACTTCAAGGGGCAATGCAATCTAGTTTACTACTCTCTCATTGTACCTAGGTGAGGCTTTTTCGAGCATTGGCTGCTCATTAGCATCTTGATCCTACTGAAGAATCCAGACAGTGGGTGCCAGTTTTATTCTCATTATGGAGCAATTCCGATGTCACTATCTTTTTCATTAATTTATCATGCAGCAATTAAATACAAGAGAATGTAGAGCCATTTGAACAACACGAGCTTGGGTATCATATGTTACGTATTGCTTCCTTATTTTAATGGGATGGTCTCTGAGTCACTTCAGTGAAACGGCCCTGGCCCCTGCACTCATGTTTCCTTTCTGAGATGGCTCTTTCACTGTACCCCTTTCTCTCTTCTCCATATCCCACTTTTGTTCTTACTCAGTTGATATCTTTCTAAGACAGAGGTCAGTCAGAGACCACACTTGAAATCTACCGGTTGAATCGTATCTAGTACATGTAAAAACTATTTATCCTTAATCTGGTCAGAGCAAAAGGTGGGTTGATTTTGTTCGCAGGGGGCCTATATGAAGGGGTATGAACAGGCTGGCACAAAATTTTAATGTGAGCAAGCTGATTCTTCCAAATTGGTACCAAACCCCTATTGGTGAGTAAAGATATACAATGATAGCTAAAGATTTTCTATTAGATTTTTTAAAAGAAAATTAGCTGATATTTACCTATGGGAAAGGATGCCTTAAAGAACAGTAAGACGGGGCGTGTAAAATGCTTTCCTTCTCTGTATCAAGTCTAGTTTGCTTCTAAAATGTATTATTTCCATTAACCATAAACCATTAGTTCCCAAGGCATCCGATGACATCAATGTGATCCTGTAAGTACGTCTGTACATGTGCTGGGGGTGTGCGCGTGGGAAGCTATATGAAATAAACACAAGACTGGCATGATTACCATGAAGTCCATCATGTCAAATGTACACGTAAGCTACAGCATGCAATATAAGTCTCAGATGTCATCAGATTAACAGAATAATGATTAACTGTGACTCACTCAGGTATTTATTGGCTTTTAATTACTGCAATCATAATGATTATCCAAAGTACCAGGATAATTATAAACCTGTCTATGTTACAGTATAGGTGGAGATGCATAGGTCTAGAGTCAGGTAGACCTGTATTAACCTGGTGGTTTCATTTCCACAGCTCTGTGATATTGGACAATGTACTTTACCTCCATGCCGTGTGAATAACAATCTCCATTTTCAGGGTCATTTTAAGGGTGAGAGATAATGCATCTAAAGCAGCTACCATAGTGCCTGATACACAGACACTCAATACCCAACCACCACAGAGGCAGCAGTAACTGCTGTTATTATAGTCCTTGCTCTAAGAAATTTCCCTCATAAAAAAAGAGAATGGGTTCCCGCAGAAGTTAAACAGAGTGACTGCACCTTCCAAAGGGGCCCGAGGCAAGAGTAGCATTGAAGCAAGGATAGCAGATAGACCTAGGCCTGCACTGTGCTGCTACCTACTAGCAAAGTAGAAGGCACATGTAGACAGACAGTTCTTCAGGATCCTTATGGCAATCTGATTACAGAGCATCCAGAAAAGGCATCTCTACAAGGAGACAGACACTTTGTTTCATACAAGGATGTCATTAAGTTCTCTTAAAAGAGATAATTTCTGCCATTGTTATTGGCTTCTGCCAGAAAAGAGATGAGATTCAACTATCCCTGTTGGCAGTATTCAGAATACTGCCCTCTATGTCTGGCTTAGCTTGTCATCCAATTGGCTGATTTTAGATGAATTATCAAATTAAAGTGTAAGTTTACTGACCAGTGAAATGATGCTCACAATAAAATTGGATAGATTAGGATAGTGTTGTGTCACATTATGGGGTCATGGCAGATTACATATTTCTGTTTGTGCTCTCATCTGTCGGGAAGGCCCTATTTATGACCAAGTGAAGTTGCTATGATGTCCTTGGTGTTTTTGTTACATATTAAATATTAAAAAAAAATATCCCAGTGCCTATATTCAGTCATTAAGGTATCATGAAAATTGTTTCCTTAAACTCATGAGTAAGAAATTAAAGGTTTCACAAACGTTTGCATGCATTTCTCATCATCATTGCTTGTCACGTGTTCTCCACGTGGCCAGTGTTGCATTATTTTACACGTCTCTTATTTAATTTCTAGAATAACTTTACAAGATTTTTTTTTTTTTTTAGTCCTTTGGGCTGCTATAGCAAAACGTCATAAACGAATTGGCTTATAGTTACAGCAATGTGTTGTTCACAGTTCCAAAGACTGGGAAGTTTAAGATTAATAACACAAGCTGATTCATTGCCCCCATGGTCTCATCCTTAGATTCATAGATGGTGTCTTCTGTTTCCTCACAAGGTATGATTTACCAGCCTGATCCAGGGGGTCTCTTTACAAGGATGCTAATTTTTGACATCAAGGTGGAGCCCTTAGGACCTTTTCACCTCTGAAAGACTCCATCCCCTAATAGTGCCACATGGAGACATCAGCAGGTGAATTTTGAGTAATAATACGGTTTATAATATTTGAGATTAGTATTATTACTTTCATTGTACAATAGGAAACAGGTTTACTTTGCTCAATAATCTGACTAAAGTTTTATATCAGATGCATAAGATGCTGGAGTTTGGACCATGCTTTCCTATTACAGCCGCTAGCTACATCTCTGCATACATTACGACTCTCACCTTGAGGAGTGGTAAAGACTAAAGGCTTAGAGTCATTAGGTCATTTGTTTATATTAAAATACGTTTATATCATATAACTAGTGTATTTCTCTATTGCTTTTCCTTCGTTCCTGCATGTAATACTGATGTTATTTATTCATTTCTCCCATTACAATGTCTTTATCTCTGAGAAAAGTCTCTGTTCTTATTAGAATGAGCAGTGTAGCAACTGAAGCACATTTTCATGTGTCTGTAGGTGATATGTTCCTGAATTATTGTAATTTATAGCAGGACTGGAGGAATATTATGTACATCAGTCTTATAAATAATGTGACATAAATAACAGCTGCATTTATTGCCAAAGCAATTATTTTCTTCCTAAGCAATCATTCATTATTTGGGGAGGAACTGAAAATTTGCATACTGCACTGTCTCCTTACATAATTAGGGTGAGTCTCCTCTATTCTCCCGTCTCGATGTTTAATACCTGCAAATAATTAGTTTTTCTTTGAGCACTGTCAAGATGTATCGACACGTAAAAAAAATCTTGCCTGCAGTTTATGGAAATTGTCGTATTAGCATAGTGTTCCTCTGATATTCCTTTTGTTTCTCTGTTTTCCTGTTTGTGTGCTTTCTAAAGAGAGAGAGAGAAAGAAAAAGTGTGAAGTTTCATGGGTGTGGATGTGGGGAGGGCCAGGGAGGAGGCAGGGGGGGTGAAACCACGATCAGAATATATTGTACGGAAAATATTTCTTTTCAATAAAATGTATAAAAAATGGTAAATGCATCAAAGCTATTACAAAAAAATACAGGCGCCTGTTAATGTGTTGCTCCTCTTTTGCAGGGTGTTCTCACGCTACTATGATACTGTGTCTCACAGATACCCTTCTTTACTTGCATAGAGACTTGTGTGTTTACAAAATTTAAATGGAACTTTCAAAATTGAGAAAAGAATGGACAAGAAACAATTAGTTGAGTCTTCTGATATTGTATTATTGTTTGTTGATCATGTAATAACACTGGTAATTCTGTAAAAAATATATGACTTTGTAATTAAACGTTGCAAATCTTTAAAGACAGCCTTGCAGGTAGTTTATGGCCGTTGTATATTAGTATAGTCATCTCTTAGTATCACTTGGGAATTGGTTCTTGGACTCCTGAAGATGTTAACACCTGAAGATGTTCAATTACCTATCCACAATACTGTACAGTGTTTATTTACAATCGGTGCATATGCCCATTTTCTTAGTTCATCTCTAAATTACTTACAAAACTTACTACAAATGCTATATCAGTAGCTATTGATTTTATTGTTTAGGAAACTTTGAAAAGAAATGATAAGTGTAGATGTTTGGTATGTAGGCATTTTTTTTTCCTTCCAATACTTTTGAATGGTTGTTGGTTGAACTTGAAAAGGTAGAATCCATTGAAATAAGGCTAATTTGGCCTACTTTGTTACCAGTATCATAGGTTGCTGTAAAAGGATCAAATGATAGATTTCAAGTACCCAGTTCTGTGCTTGGTTCATCGATGTATTTATATAATTATTTCATTCATTACACAATTATTTGTAGAAAGCACACTGTGTTCTGGACCCTATGATGAACAGTGGGTTATGCAACAGTAAATATAGCAGAAATCCACACAGCTTAACATACTGTGGTTCAAGAAGTTTCTTGTTTAGGACAGAGACAAAAAGAGAGATATACAATTCAGTGTCCTTATAAAAAAGGAAACTTATGAAGGAAAATAACTTCATGATCAGGGACTATTGAGATCTGACTTCTATGTACAAATATGAATAGCAGAGTCAGTCGGACAAAGAGGCCAAAGGTGTGCTCCTCAAGGAGGGGGGAGGTTGTGTGAGTCTTCAGTTCAGAAACACTTGGTTTCTGAGGATCTAAAAGAAAGCCAGTGTGCATTATAAGATATGGGTCATATGAAGTCACGGAAGTCAACAGAATATAAGGAAGTATCATAAAGTGAAAAACCTTCATTGGACCGCCTTGTAATTGCAAATGTGAATTTGAACACAGCCAGGTTACTGTGACTGCAAATCTCATTTACTCATCATTGTTTTCCAATATCAGCCGTTCAGTAAAATAGCGATAGTAATGGTAATGACAACCCGATCAATCAAGAGTAATTAATAATAGCTGTACGTATTTGAAGTTTTCAGTGTGTCAAGCACTCCTTGAATCAGTTATTCTAAAGAACCTAATCCTCACAGGAAATCTATGAGATTGTGTGTGTGTGTGTGTGTGTAAAATAATAATGTCCTTCTGTTAAGTCAGACTTTTAATTGCTGTGACAATTGTCTGAGTGTGTGTGTGTGTGTGTGTGTGTGTGTGAGAGAGAGAGAGAGAGAGAGAGAGAGAGAGAGAGAGAGAGAGAAAGAGAGAGAGAACAATTTAAGGGAAGAGGGACTTATTTTGGTTCATGATTTCCACAGCTTCAGTCCATCATAGTTGGGAGGAAGTGACAGAGCAGAGAGGCTTACACTGCTCTAACCAGGAATCAGGGAAAGATTTAGAGACGTAGGACCAGGCATAACTTTCAAAATCATGTCCTCAAGTTATCTATACTCTCTAGCATGCCTCACTACCTTCCCAAATACTTTTGCACCAAGCACATAACACATGAGCTTCTGGGGGAACACTCCATATTCCAAACCTCATTCATAATTTTTTATGAAAGTTGAGTCATTTTTCTGTAGCACATAGCCTCTAAGGAATTGCCTTCAGCTTGATTCCAAGATGACATGACACTTCAGAGTTTAGGCATTTCTCCTTCCTCTCAATAGCAAAATTAAACTTTAAAAAACTACTGCAAATTTCAAATTTACCCAAACCTTGCAAGAATAGTATAATTCCTTTTCTTGAACCACCTGAGAATTAGTTGACAGCAAAAAACCACTCTTGAATATTGTGTAAGATCTACAACATGAAATTTATCTTCTATTAACCACAATGTAGCCATAAAAATCAGAAACTTATTACTGAAATCATTTTCTCCTAAGCCCAAACTAATGTTTTCATAGTAACTTGATCAGTTCAGGATGAAACATTGCCTTTAGTTGTCATTTCTGTTTAGTTTATTTCATTCTGTATTATTCCCCACTCTTTGCTTGATTTTCAAAACTTTTCATCATTTTAGATTATAGGACAATCACATTATTGAAATATCCCTTGAATTTTATCTTCAGTTTCCTCATGTTTAGGTGGATGATATTACAATACTTTTGGACTGAAATATGACAGGAACATTCCTGTTCACTTATCAATGATGGTTTGTTTCTATTCATAGTAGTGAAGATGAAACCTTGTGCATGCTAGTCAAAGAACCAGACCACTGAAATTAACCTTAGCCCTTTTTGTAGTCATGATTGTGAAGCAGAATGTCACTAAGTTGCCCAGGCTGGCCCTGAGCTCACTCTGTAGCCAATGTGGATCTTGGATTTATAATCTCCTGCTTCTCCTTACGTGATTGTTAGGTTTGAAGTCAGGTATTACCAGGCTTGGATTCTGTTATTGACTTTTAGTAGATAATATACAATTTAATGACTCCCAATTTTAAAAATCGATGTACTGATTGTCTGATCCAATTTGGTACAAATGCTGTCTGTGAGGCTTTTTGATACTGTTTCAACTTTAACAGCTTATTACATTTTTGCTTCCAGTTACTATTATCTCAAATGAATACTCTCCGAGAATTGTTTGAACTCTGACTTTCTGGGCCAGGCCACTTTTGCCACTCCTTCCTCTGACCACAAACATTTGAGTGTAGGTGTTGATTTACCAAATGTAGATGTTGATTCAGGGCCAATGCCTTTTATTCTTTGGCTGTAGATGTAGATGCCAGATGTAGCCCTTGTTTCAGGGCAGAGGACAGTTTATTCTTTGGCTCACTAAATTACTGGTTCTAGCCTGGAGCCCTAGAGCCCTAGTGTTTTGTCCTCTTTACAATCTAGTCTTTACCCTAGAACTGGAAGGCTTCAGCCTTCATACAATCTAGAACATTTAAAATGCTAGTCTGGACCTAGAAAGCGTCAGCTTTAGCCTCCGAGACCTACTGCTGACTGAGCCACGCTGACTAGCTCCTTCTGAACTCTGACTCTTCTGGTTCAGCTCACTCTTCCCATCTGATACTGACTTCTGCTAAGCTCTGCTGTATCTCTGTGTCTCTCCCCCCGTGAGCTCTCACTGCTCCATCTTGCCTCTGTAACTGACTTTGTACTTGCATTTCTTTTCTCAATAAACGACAAAGTGCTCTCCATGTACTGTCAAAGCATCTGGACTATTCACAACTGGACTCACTATACACAAAAGTATACCATAGCCTTTACAGTAGCAGATTCCCTCAAGTGGCCTCTTCTTAACTGTTGTCCAGTGTCCAGCCACTGTTCTCAGGATCTCAGTATTTCATAGTGGGAAGAAGTTGTCATTGGTCATTCTTTAGCCAAGTATATAACTTATGACTCAGCTTCAACTATGTAAGTTAGTTTATTAAGCTCATATTTGTTACTTCTAAAATGAGTCTTACTTATGGTGTAAGGGAAATTTTTAGTCTGAGGACTAAGTGCAGTTATTTAGTAAAATTGCTGATCCTAGGCCATAAACTGCTGGGGATGGACAGAACCTCTCACTCTGGCTTCTCCTGTTTCAGTCTCTTAGTGGCAGGATTGTAGGTATGTGACATGCCATCTGACTGCAAGGATTTTTTTTTTAAATGAATTTCACTCCAATAATGAAAGGGGAGTTCCATTTGTGACCATGTATAAGTCTTCTCCACTGGATTGTTCCAGAAAGTAGGACCCTTTTCTCATTCCTGTATCCTCAGTGCTAATCAATGTTGGTATCATTAAAGATGCTTGGTGTACATGTAGCATGAAGAATGGAGGACAGCGATACTGGACTATGATTGGTTGAATGGACAAACTCATTACTGTTCACTTTTCCCCATTATTTTAAGTTCCAAGATCATTCCTAGAAACATTATTCTGATTGTACTCTCCACATGATTTCTCAAATGCTTACGAATATGTGCACTTTGCCTAAGAGCAAAGACAAGTAAATACAACTATATTTCTATAGCAAAACATATATGAATTTTCATCATTCCTTTATTTAGTATTGTATGACAACAAACATATCAAAGAGGTCCTTTCCCTCTAAACTCATAGCTCAATAGCCATTACCTTTCCTAGTCTTTATCCACACTAACTTTATTCCACTTATCATCTGCATTTGAAAGATAATTTCAGTTTTCATAAGTAAGTTATTAGGATTTCAAAACACAAGACAACTGGGACTGGAGAGATGGCTCAGCAGTTAAGAGCACTGACTGCTCTTCCAGAGGACCAGGGTTCAATTTCCAGCACCCATATGGCAGCTCACAACTGTTAGTAACTCCAGTCCCAAGGGATCTGACACTCTCACATCAATGGACATAAAAAAATAAATAAATTTAAAGGCAAAAACAAAAAATGTCCCCCAAGACAACTGAGTCTATTTATTTATCTATTATCTATCTATCTATCTATCTATCTATCTATCTATCTATCTATCTATCTATCTCTTAAGCAAAAAAAGAAAAGAAAAAAAACCAAAAACAAAACAAAACAAAACAACAACAAAAAAAAACTGTTCAAGAAATTCTCATCCTTTGATTTTGTTGAGAAAAGTAAGCAAATAACAAAAAGAATCACAGTGGTGTGAATGAAGTGTGAAGAGCTTGTTCAGCAGTTATTCAAATTGTAGATCTCTAAGAGCCAGTAATTTAAGCCTCTCACTAGGTCTAACCCACAGGGTCATCTGATTTTGCTTACTCCTGAATGGTTCAGTTAATCTCAATCCTATTAAAAGTCATTCTGCCTATAGAACTGGAGACTGTGTGCTTAGTTTACTGTCACTCCTGGAAGGTCCGCTTCTCTGCCAGTAACTGATAAAGAAGAGAATTTTTTCAAAGCCAATCACTCAAAATTAAGACGCTAAATCCATTTTAGCATACCTCTGGGAAGCAGATCTGCATTAACTAGTCTATGACTTCTCTGGCAATAACAAGGTGAAAGAGAACAGGGTGCCACTGGTGATTTCTGCAAGTGATATGCTGAGGGGGCAGAGACAATGAGGCAGAAGTAAAATGGGACCGGGGATTAAGGGATCTTCCACTCAGCCATGTGCAGAACGTTGAAAATTAATGTGGTATTGTTTAGTGAGCAGCTGCCAGGTTATTGTAATTTGCGGAATGTTTCGTCTTCCTCTTCTCCTTCACTGAAGACATATTAGAAACAGCTTCATTTCTGAGGGATGACACAGTTAATCCTATTTTGAGTCCCATTTGAAGAAAATGAAACGTTAAGCTTGTTTTGCATTTATTAAATGAGCCATTGAGTTCAACATTGGAGCAGCTCAGGAAGGAAGGCACCGTGCTAGATAGTTGGGCTTTGAAGATTAATTAATTAATTAAGAATAGTCATTTTCATCATGGTATCAGATAACTTGGGCGATGTACAACACTGCAATTTTCAGTTTCTGTAAACATAAGAGTAAAGAGAAACAAGACCCAGATGGACCTGAAGGATTACCCTGAAGCTACAGTGCAGTAGCCCAGGACAGAGGTAAGACAAACCTAGAAAATGTATCTTCATACTAACAAAAGACAGTATGTCAAGAATGAGTTTTTTGAGTATGTATTCAAACATACAGTCCCGGACTGGGGAGGTGGCTCAGTAGATAAATCACTTACCATACAAACATGAGGATGAGATCTGGGCTCCTCAGCACCTAGAGAAAGCAGACAGGTGGCATGCTCCTCCCCTCCTTAATCCCAGCTCACGGGAGGTAAAGACAAAGGATCCTAGGGCAAGCTGGCTAGGTAGACTAACTGGAAGGCAAGCTTCAGGTTCAGCGGTGTGGATATTGATGGGGAAAAGCACTCGGTGTTAACTCCGCACCCATGCTCATGTACATGCACGCTCACAAGTATGGCTTCATACATGTGTGTCCCTATACACACAAGCAAATATACACATGCACATACAGCATACACATATTACCCCCCCACACACACACACACAAGATACAGAAACCAAAACACTCAGGCTATCCAAGTCTCCACAGAAGCACTCATCCAACTGTAATTATATAACATAACATGCTTACACTAAATATAATTTTAGGCAATGGAGTAAGAGTGCTATTACCACCCTCTATCTTATAGCGGTGTTTATTATTAGCTTGTTATATGTAAGATAGATATTTGAATAGATGAATTAAAGGAATGAGATTTAGCCAGGCCTGCAGAAAGCTGTTTAACGTGGCCCGAGTGCCACAGTGTCCTGGTCCATGAAAGCACAGACACAGGCTATTATTGTGATACAAAAATGACAATTCCCTGGCTAGCACAAGAGCCATCAGTCTGGGAAGGAAAAGGGTAGGTTGGAGAAGAGAAATTGCTCAGGATTTTGCCTAGTATTTGTAGGAGGGCTTAAGTAAAGTTCCTCGGAGGTGGTAAAGCTTGTGGGCACAGAACCCATTGGTGAGTTTGCTAGTGAAAGAATTGCTCAAGAGACTCAACTCTCCTAATAGATCTTTAACTAATGACTTCCATTTTAATGTCAAAACATGCTGGAATTAAGCAAAGCAAAACAAAGCAAAACAATGACAAAAAAATAAAAACCCCCAAAATAAAATTCCCTAAACTCCTGCAAGCTTCTCTATTAGTCTGTTGTTAAAAATAACTCCAATTATAAGGAAAACCCTGAAAATACCTGCAAATGCAACAAACTTTAGGTTGGTAAGTTGTACTTTTCCCATGTCCTGCATGTCCCCCACGAGTGAGATGTATGTTAGACTGTTATGTGGGCCCCCATTACTGGGGACTTCTGCTTGCAGGTCAGAGGTGGATCAGCTTCTGCAGCCTTACTGTGATCCTTTCATTTTTCCATCGTCAGAGAACATGGTATTCAAAGGTTGTCATGTGATTGTGGATTTGCTTATGCCACCCAGCCAGCCCCTCAGCAGCACCATAGGTACTGTAACTATAGACTCTAACTATAGAAAAGAAAATGCTTCCAAGGAAGTACTCATTTCTGTGGATATTTGAGGCTGGAATCTATTAGATCATCTACTTTATTTCTTATATTGTTAGTTTAGGACATCAGACTGTTGAGACAAAGAGAAGAATTTGAATATGCCCATTTGCAGGCATCAAGAAAGTAGTGTAGGTAATAAACGCAGACCCACTACTTTTAAGATAATTGTAGGCTAGTCGCTTATCCGTTTGAGATTGCACTTTTATGTCAAAATGTTTCATTTATTCATTCGCATATTTATTCACTTCCAGTTGTATATATGGAACATATAGTATGTTCCAGTCTAGATACTAGGAACTCAATAGTAAGAAAAAAAGAAGTTAGTCGTTAAACTTAACATGTATCATGTTTACTCAAAAAGTTCAGCTATTATAAAACTACAAAAATAACACTTGAACCAAGATCTAAGTTTTAAGTATAATTTCCCTAAGTAAAAGGTGGGGGCAGAAAACACTTTCAAAGTAGGAAACACATTACAAGCTCCTTGTGGTGAGAAAGATTACAGATGTTTATAAACAGACCAGTGTGAGACAGAATGTAGTTAAAGAACGCAACTCTATCAGTGCTTTGAAATTTCCATGGACATGTGAAGCTGCTGGGGCCTCGTTTCAAATACAGTTTGTGGTTTAGTAGATCTGGAGTGAACCCAGGGTTATGTTTCCTAACCTATCATCTGTCACTCTGATCCACAGACCGCATCTCCTAGGGAAAAACGAAGAAGTATGGCAGGCACTTGAAAGCAACTTCTCTGCCATTTTGTTATCTTTCACCCCTCTCCTTTTGCCCCTTCTTGTTCTCTGATGTCATTCTTTCCTCCATACATATGTGTACAGAGAATAAATTTTCTCCACTGTAAACACTCATTTTCTGTCATGAGAGAAGAGACAAAGTTGGCCTAGCCGGGACCTCATACAAATAGGCTGAACCACTCTTTACAACCTCAGAGAAAACATAGTAATTTTAAGTTCAAAAACTACTCTGCCATGGGTGTTCTTACTCACTCGATCAAATAATTATCATGATGCCAATACAGAGGCGGGGTCCCTGTGAACTTATCAGAGACACCAAGTTCTCTATCTCCATGATATCAAAGCGGTAGGTGGTAGGCATCATTTAAGATTTATTAAAGTTAAAACAAAGAACAGAAAGAGATGTTGCTTCCTTGTTTATCAACATTAAGAATGCATGGATTTGGGTGAGCCATTTTTATTTAGAAAAGGAATAAAGGAAATGATGAATGTAATACTACTAGCAGTAACTCTTCTAAAAGTATGTGGAAACTAAGTGAGGAGAATCTTTGTCTCAGGTGCTCTGAGTAGACAGCTCCTACTGATTCTCAGAAGAGTCAGTAAAGGTCAGCAGCATCTCATACAATCCAACCCTCCTTGCAAGCTCCTCTAGCATGAAGAGAATTATTATGAGGCCAGCACAATTCTTCATTTAGCAGGAGGAAAAGCAGTTAAAAGGAAAAACAAAGACCTAACGCAAAGCAGTCTGATCCATCCACCACCACCCCTCAAATCATCACATTAAAAACAAACAAACAAACAAAAAAAAACAATGCAAGTTTGCATTATACACCTGGAACCTTGCCTATACCATTGCTTTATCTCTTATATTTCTAAGGGTGTGTCATCAGAATGACCTTGATTTCAGCAAGCTTACATTCTATTTGCAAAGATAATAATAGTTGCAAGAAATGCAACAAGGTTTTTTTGAATGATGGGGACATGATAATGATAAAGATCATAGGAAGTTAAAGATCAGAACTGGCTGTGTAAGTCAGAAGTCTTCACGGCAGTAGAATTTCATCCAAGGCTTGAATGATTAGTGAGAGCACAGAGTCATTTGGAATTTTCTTACTCTCACACCAAGAATGTACAGGTCAGAAAGAAAGGGGGATATAGGGTCTGAATATTTGTTTGTGACTACCCACAAGAGGCAGGACCGAGGATAAGATATGGTGAGATGTGAATAGCCTCCCATCATATAAAATCATCGTATAAATCATTATATAAACCATAAAAAGGCATACATACTTACTTTCCAACCTGTTAAATTGGCATGCTAACACATTTATCTTTTCTCAGTTAGTGGTTAGGACAACTTCAGAAGGTAAAGGAAGGATATGGAAGATTGTTAGTCTTGGATAAGATTTGAATGGCACACTTCTTGGTATTGTAAGAGACTGTGATACATATTAGCTGGAAATAAATGTTGGCAAAATATCTTGTGGGAGAAAAGATAGAAAAAAAGCATAATTAAGTCTAGGCTTTTGTCATAAAATTGAGAATATATAGACAAAAGTTATTATATAAAGATTTTTAACACAGTGTTTTCCGTGCAGGAGAGATAGCTCAGTGGTTAAGGGTATTGGCTGCTATTCCAGATAACCCAGATACATTTCTCATCACACACATGGTGGCCGTAACTATCTATAGCTCCTGTTCCAGGGAATTCAGTGCCTTCTTCTGGCCTATTTGGATACCAGACACACAAGTGGTACACAGACATATATGGAGTCAAAACAACATACACATAAAAATATTTTTAAAAATTAAAAAAAAATTAAAACATGTTTTTATTCACAATTTCCATTATAATGCATTGTTTAGAATATAAAACAACAGGCAACACTGGTTGTGGTTTTGATTAAATACCCTACTTGATTTCATGACACTTCCAGATCAATTCAGTCACATAGCAACTCCATTGAATAATTAATTATTGCCCTAAGGATAAAAATGAGGAATTCTGTGCCTAGAAAATTTGATGGTTTGACAATGGGACAGATTTTTTGAGGTCCATCAGCAGAAACTAAAACAATGTGATCTGTAAACCACACACATTCAATGTTGCATTCAGATTTTATGCCTTACAGAGAGAGGGACAAGGAAGAATGACGAAGATGGCAGGTGTCTCTGTGTTTTATTTATTTATTTTTATTCTAATTTGTATGAAGGATTAAATATTTCTTTGTTTTTTATCCAGGGCATGTGCAGCACACAGTTATCCCTGTTCTTCAAACTGTGATACTTAGCATCAGTCACAAGCTTTTACTTTGTTACTTTATGTCTGCCATAAGATTTGGCATTTTATCAGGCATTCAAAAAATTCTTTTGACATTTACATTAATTTGATTTAGGTTGCATGTGTGATAGCTATCTGAATAATACCTGGACATTTGCAAATTTGTGTTTACGTATTCACATAGTACTAATATGTAAGAAATGTATAGTGTGACTATTTGATGACATGAAATAGACACAGAGTGTCTAGGAAAATGATTTTCTTGCAGTTATCATTCCTATTAAGAGATTACAGTTTTAGTCTCTTTGAATTTAAAAGGTCATTAATCCAAATGCTAATTTAATCAATACTATATTAAATGAACTATAAAAAGTAAATTAATACCAGGTAAGCAGATTAATTGCATTATAAGCTTTCAGAAGGTGCCTAATGTCAGCAAATTTCACTGAGAAATGGGTATTGTTTATGAAAAGAGTACTCACAAAAATCTTATGCTGACTTTTTCTCATTTCTTATTCTTTGATTTATTGTGGAAGCCAAGATAGGTTTAATATTATAGTTTTTTGGTTTGTTTGCTTCACAAGTGCATATCATATCATATCTATCTATCTATCTATCTATCTATCTATCTATCTATCTATCTATCTATCTATCTATCTAGTTTTTTGAGACAGGGTTTCTCTGTTGTAATTCTGGCTGTGCTGGAACTCACCCTATAGATCAGGCTGGCCATGAACTCACAGAGATCCTCTTGCCTCTGCCTTCAGAGTGCTGGGATTAAAGGTGTGTGCCACCACCACTCAACTTGTCATTTTTTTAAACACTTGGGGCAAAGTGCAGACAAAATAGAAAACACAAGCAGATGTCTTTTAACGTGAATTTTTTTTTCACAGTTAGCCCAAATAGGAATCATCACAAATTGTCACAGGTACCCTGGAGCTGTCCATCCTGTCAGCTTTATGTCTAGTCAATGGCCTACCCCCATGTGAATCATATGGGAGGCTATTGGACACTTCCTTAAATTACTGTCTTACCAGCCAAACTCATGGAAGATGGGCAATCTTCTAAGGGCTCTAAATGTATGTACCAGCAAGTGCTAGGTACCCAAAGAGTTCAAGAGATTCTCTACACAAAGAGGCAGTTTCTTTTTGGTAAATTGCCTGTCAAATACTCTGGTAACTGTCCACCTATTGTAGAATGGCTACCATCATGCCGTTATCTAAGAGACTTTGAGGCATGTGCTTTCCACTAACCTGATTCCACGGGAAATACAGTATGGAAACAATCATAGTGAGAAAGAATAGAGTTAGGTTGGTCTGGATTGTACCTGGCTTCTAGAAGGTCAGAGAGCAGACAGCTGAGAACCCATTTTGAAGGCTTTCAGAGGTTGGACCACTAAGTAGCCAACGTTCTGTCTTCCAGTTTTACTCATCTCTTCTACAAAATACAGGTTTGGAAATGAAACAAAATACTTAAAGTTGGCCTTATTACTGTATATTATTCTTTGCATAGCCTATTGCTATGATAAAATATACCCCAAGAAGAAACTTAGGATACGAAGGCTTTGTTTTGGCTTGCAGTTTATGAATGGACACAAGTCCATTGAGAGCAGGAAGACAAGGCAAATGGTCACATTGTGTCTGCATTCAGAAAGAAGAGAACAGATGTGAAGTAGGTCTGGACTATAAAACCTCAGGGGCCTCTCAAGGTACCCACTTCCTCCAATAAAGCTCTATGCCCCAAAGATTTCATAACCTTTCTAAATAGCACCACCAACTGGAGTCTAGGTGTCTAAAGCCATGAGCCTTTGGGGACACTTTACATTCAAAACACATTTTCTTAGTATAAGGCTTTCTGAAGGGAGCTCTAATGACTGCTCACACACCTATGAGGCCAATCTTGAGTCTCTCTCTCACACCCACACACACACTTAATGGAACAATGGAAAAATGTATTTAATATGGTACTGACGTATCACAGGGGATGATATAAATCTGATGTAACGAAAGACGAGTTACTAGATGAATGTGGATTAGAACTAGCTGGTGAATACGAGTCTGCTTTTTATTTTTTTGAACTAACAAATTTAGAAATTGTGTTCCTGGCATAGGAAAACTCGTGTTCAAATTTTCAGAAGTGCAGAAGACTATGGCATATTTAAAAAGCTTCAAATTATGTTCCCATAGTAATAGGTCCTAGTGTGTGTGCTTCTATATAAATGCTGAGACATGCACAATACAGAAGAAAACAATAGCATAATTGCAGGTAGTCAGACGGGACTGTAATGGAACTTGGTCCTCCATGAAAATATGGGCACTGTAGATCCTGGAGAACATGTAAGACTTATGAATGCACAGACTCAAAAACAATACTTTTATTGCAGAATAGTGGCAGATAACTTGATGAGTTATAAGTTTCCAGTCTTAGGAGGTCAGAAACTCTTCATTGATATGAACCAACATCAAGAATTCAAAGGTCTTAATTAGATTAAAAATTGGCAGAAGGGAACACATATATTAGACTCTTGATTTCTTAATGTTTCTCTCAAGATTGTAGATTAACAATTTTTAATTTGTATGTTAGAGAAGAGGAGGGGGTTAAGAATACTGGCAATTCAGATACTGGTCAGGCATAACATAGCTATATTTGTCAGCATTGTTCTTTTTAATTTTGTGTGTGTGATGCTTTCAATAAGAAAAAATCTATTGTGTACTTGCAACACATAACCACAAAACAAGGTGAATATACAATATATAAATTTCTTGTCCTCAAAATATTGTGCCTCGTAAATATTTATATTTCTGTTTTCTAATCAAGGCAATCAAGGCTGTAAAAATTGAAGAGTTTTCGTCTTAAAATAGTGAATCTCTTCATTAGCAGAGCTTAGCTTAATATTCCTGTTGCTCTGGAAAGACATTATCCGGTTTTTCTGTCCTTTAAAATTTTTTAAAAATAATTTATTTTTATTTTTATGCACATTGGTGTTTTGCCTGCGTGTATGTCTGTGTGAGGGTGTCAGATCCCCTGAACAGGAGTTACAGATAGTTGTGAGCTCTCAGGTGGGTGCTGGAATTTGAGCCCTGGTCCTTTGGAAGAGTAACCAGTGCTCTTAACTGCTTAACTCTCTCCAGTCCCATTGTCCTGCTTTTCAATGGGTTTATTGAAATATGGTATGAGCTGGCTGTAAGAATCACATGGTATTAGAGTTGGACCGAATTTTATCATTGTGCAGCTTTTGCTGTGGATATGACTTGGGCGCCAGAGCTTGCTCAGGTAGACAGATTTCTGGGAATGACGTCAAAGTTATATTTTTGGACCTTAAAGCTGATCGGGATTTTCTTAGTCTTTGTTTATTTTGGGAAGTAGTTTAATCTAATCTTTATATATTCTAAGAAAATGTCAATTTTAGCTTCAGCTCAAGCGCTGTATAATCACAGCACTCTGATGTAAACTCCAGAGATGAACTTGAGCAAACTTAATACATTCCATTTTGTAATGTAATAAGCAAGTTTAAATCCGACTGCACAAGGAAATGACCAAGCATACGAGGGCAATTTAAAGCCTAATGATCATATTCGCTGCTGCTGATGGTGATGGTGATGCTGGCTGCCTAAACTGGCTCCAGCAAAGATAGCAAGGCAGTCGATTCTGAGCTTCTAAATTAAAAGGGGGGCGGATTAAAAGAACAAGAACTGTTTTAGGAGATGCCTCCTTTTTTTTCAAAATGCAAAAGAATTAGTTTTTGATAGTTGTATTTTAGTCTTCCAGCCAAGATGTCAAATTCATGAAGACAAAGTTTCCAGTTCCCAGTCCAGGCTGTGCTGGCTCTGGTTACTCAATAAGAATTCTGGCTTCTAATTTTTTTCTGACCATCAGCTTGATAAGCAGGCAGCTTAAATTTATGGGATAAGAGGATACCTACCGCAAACAGATTGGTTAAGAATCCAGGCTTTGTTTCTTCATAAGTTTAAACAAAGTGAATGGTTACTCTTTGCATTATTTCTCCATCCTATAAAAGGAATTATGGTAAGACTACCTACCTCATAGAGACTAGTTTGACTATTAAACAAGATAACATATGCAAAATAGTGATCCCAGAGGCTGGTACACATTTCATTACTTAAAATATCAGTTATTTGTCCGTGGGTGTCTGTGGGTTGTCTGGGTGTCTGCCTGATGCCTGGGCATCTTTAGGACTCCCTAGTGACTTCAGGAGGCCCTGGTTCTGTGGGATGTTGGAGGGGCTGCAGGATGCCCAGTGCTTGCAGGATGCCAGGGAGCCTTCTTGGTGTTTGAGCCGTGAGTTCCAGCTTCAGGTTAAACTCCATCATGTTTAATGTCGGGCTAGAATACACAGGTGAATCTCCATGATCAGAGCAGCCTCTGTCTCCAAAGACCATGGTGATGCCAATGATCCATGCTCTTGCCACACAAGTTCAACTTAATTTTCTTTTTTCTCTTCTCTCTTCTTTTTCCTTTCTTTTCTTCCTTCCTTCCTTCCTTCCTTCCTTCCTTCCTTCCTTCCTTCCTTCCTTCCCTTCTTCTTCTTCTTCTTCTTCTTCTTCTTCTTCTTCTTCTTCTTCTTCTTCTTCTTCTTCTTCTTCTTCTTCTTCTTCTTCTTTTTCTCCTCCTCCTCCTCCTCCTTCCTCCTCCTCCTCCTCCTCCTCTTCCTCCTCCTCCTCCTCTTCCTCCTCCTCCTCCTCTTCCTCCTCCTCCTCCTCCTCCTCCTCCTCCTCCTCCTCCTCCTCCTCCTCCTCCTCCTCCTCCTCCTCTTCTTCTTCTTCTTCTTCTTCTTCTTCTTCTAAGACACAGGCGTAGAGGGTGGAACAGGGAGAAATGGGAAGAGGATGTTATTGAGATACATTGTATGAAACTCAAATTATTAATACAAGTATTATAAAAATGTCAGTTATTACCAAGAAACCATTCCTACGTTTTAGAACAAATGGCTGTTGAAGCAAGTACTAAGAATGATTGACTTTCAGGTCTAGGTCCACAGAGCCAGTCAACAGTCTGCACCACAATAGTGAGGTCCACAGCTTAGCATGCAGAGTTTGCCTGAGAGAATGTTAGTCATGCAGTTCCTTAGAAGGAAGAAGGAGGGAGCCTACACATGGATCCATTGATTCCTTAGGAGCAGAATTATGCTCTGGGTTAAATGCCTACTAATTTGTGTATTCAGCTTTGAAAGTCTGAAAGTCAGAAAGCAGTAACCGGGAAAGGTGGACTCAAACATTTCATGTCACAGGAAGTCATGTGTTCCAGTAGAAAACACTTCTCACCAGCCCAGTATCTACTTACCTACTTGCTTTAAAAACCTAAAAAATGCAGGTGATTTCAGCTCTGAGGCACTCTGGTTTTGAAGCTAGAAAATATGTTGAAATGCTTTGAGGACAATGATCAGAACATTTGCATAATATTAGGATTCATAAAGCCAAGAGTGTAGTTTCTTGTCAAATTCATCTGTTGTTTTCCAGCTGAATTCCCTCCTTTGCGAACTGTGATATTCCCATGAGCTCCACAATCCCAGTGATGCTGGACCTCACCTGTACCAATGACTCACATTTTAGAAATACAATTTTTGAGTCACACTCAGTGCACTTTGGCAGTGGAGCAGATGGCCCTCTGAGCTCCTATTCTGCTTTCAAACACTGTGAATTGTCCCTTCTGTGAGGTCTTCCTTAATCCGTCTACCTAGATTCAAGATTTTTGGCATTCTGTCTTGAAATAGCAAATTTCTATTTGCCTACTAGTTCCGCCTAGTATATTGGTTTATGTCTTTTTATTCCAGTGGTCTTTTGCTTCTCCAGATTGTAAGCTTTTAGTAACAAAGGGAAACGTGGTTGTCTATCCATGGCACCTGAGTTGGCGTCCTTCAAGTGAGATGCTCAGCAGTGCCTAAGTGCGATGCTATTAGCGCATTTGAAGCAGTGCTATTAATATCAAATAGATATGCTTTCTCCGTTTTTGGAAATGTTACCATTAGAGAGAAAATATGACATCAATAAAATAATTTCCATAGTGCTTTACAGAAAGCAGAAACAAAACTTCCTAGCATACCTACTGTATGCCAGAAATAATAGCATATGCTATGTGGGTTATAATACTTCCTCAAAACGGATGTTAGATATTTCTGGCTCCTAACTGTTGAAAGGGTGGCTTTCTTCAGCTTCTTCCTGCACTTAATGGCTTTCCACCCCCTTGTACTTCTGCCGCCAATATAGACACAGTTACATCCTAAATCCACATACTTCCTGAACTAGTCCTTCCTATTCTTCCTTAGCAGCTGTTCATTTTATCATAAGAAGAATGAAGTCCTCTACAACTTTTCACCATTGGCTCACTGCATTGCCCTACATTACGCCCCAGGATGAAGGTTTGCAACATCATGACCATGCTGGCATCATGTAGAGGTGAGGCCAGTTACTTCAACACTCTTCTGTTAAGTTTGATTGGCCCTGGACAGCTGAGCATATGTTTAAAACCCTTGACCAACAGCACTTGGATCCTCTTACGGTCCCATCTCAGTCTATAGCTAAATGGACATGAAATCAATATGTACTTGTGGAAAGCTGGCCCCTGTGAGATATATTCTAAATAATGCAGCATATCGTAACAATCGGACGGTGCATAATTCCCTCCATCTAAAGCAAAATTGATTTTTTGTCCTCTCACTATTATCCCTGCTCTGCAGAGGGATCTATTTTCATTTAAAGTTTCAAACTTTTCAGCCATGCACCATAAACAAACACTAAATGATTTCATAATATTCTGAAGATTGTCCACTCTCAGTAGCAAAGAAGTGCCACCAAGAATGCTAAAGGCCAAGAAGTAATAAACCATCAAAAGCTCCATTGCAAATGTTCTGAAAAATCCTTTTCCTTCCACGGCTCAGCAGGATGCTTCTCTGCTTACACTTTCAGACTACGATCCGAGAAGTTGCCTTTGGCCTCAGCTGACCCCTTTTCTCCATGTTAGAAAGAGAGCTACGAAGCAGACAAGATAAAATAAAAGAACTAAATGGCTTTTTGTTTTTACCAGCTTAATGTGCGCTTAAAAAAAAAAAAAAAAAAAAAAGAAAAGAAAAAAGAAAAAAGGCTGAACCAGAAAACTGCATTTTAAGCAAACACTTCTTATTAACATGCATACGGATCTCCTGGTGGTCTTGATAAATTGCTACTTCAGTGGATCTAGGGTGAGGCCTGAGATTCTGCATTTGTAACATGCACCTGCATTTATGTTACTCACCCAGTACTACATTTTGAGCATGGTGCTAGGCAGTGTTCTGGGATCCTCCTCTCCCTAAGATTTGCAGATCTTGGTTATTTAATCAAACTAAACATCAATCTAAGTACTGCTGAGAAATGAGTTTGTAATTAAAATGCCAAGTTACTTTCAATTGGCCTTAGAATACAGAGGTTATTCGGGTAGACCAAATCCAATCAGATCAGATCTTTAAAAGGCAGAAGAAGAAGGCAAAATAATAATAATGAAAATAGAAACAACAAAAATCCCAAAACAAGACCAGCTGGGTGCACTGCTGCCATTTTGGGTATGGAAGGGTAAGATATGAAGGAATGTGTCCCCTTAAAGACCAAAGGAAGGTGTCACCAGCAGGTGGGGTTCTGCAACCCAATGTACACCAGAAAGGACATGGATTCTGTCCAAAGCCTGACTATACTTGGGAGGGAGTCCTTCCTCAAGCCCCAAAAGGAAATGGAGCCTGCTGATGCGTTGACTTCCATCTTGACAGCTTCTAAGTGGAGCAGAGTTCAGTCACAGTATGCCCAGTTGATGAACCTGTAGGAACTGTGAGATTAAAGGTGGACCCTGCTGTAAACTGCCAGGCCTGATGATGTGCGATATACGATATACAAGCAGAGAGCTAAGATTAGAACAAAGGCTGCTTTTCAACAGAGCCAACTGGAATCATGCTATTCTTAGGTGGGGAAGGCAGCAGTTTTTATTGTTATCCTTAGTATCTAAAGATTGAATGATTTTTACTGAAAAGAATGAAAAATTTGCAATTGAAAGTTCACATATAGCTATCATCTGTCTTTCTGTAAGGACTGCCTTATTTATTGATATATATATTTATATTTATATTTATATTTATATTTATACTTATATTTATATATGTGTGTTTTTATGTGTGTGTGTGTGTGTGTGTGTGTGTGTGTGTGTGTGTGTATCTTGAAACCTCTCTGTGCCTCAGTGACCTCAACCTAAAGAAATTAATTGTAATGTATGTTTGTCTAGCCAGCTGCTAACATAGTTTAAGAATAACAGGAAGTTAAAAAAATCCAGTAAACCTTGAGATGGTAGACATATACTCAGAATCGAATAAGGCACATACTTAAATTATGCCCCATTTAGCTCTTTCACAGCCATAAAAAAAGTTCTTGGAGTGTTGAGCTGCCATAAATTATTGTTCAAAAATCTCATCATTCCAAGTGAAAGAAATGAGAGTGAACATAAATACGTCATTGCCAACCATTGTTTTTATTGGAGACAGTAATTTCCTAGCAGAGTCTCAGGTACAGATGTGCATCATATCTTTTTGTAAGAGCTACAAAATAAAAGCTGTCTTTTATTGGATTAATTGGAAAAACCCATCCATTCTAACTTTCTCTTTTCCTGTCAAATGCACTTAGGTAGATTGTAGATAATTCAGGTATTATTTGCAAACAAGGTTATTTTCTGCTGAACAGAATGAAAATTGCTGATGGGATATGTGTGAGTTAGGAAAAAGCAATGTAAAAACTGTACTCAGGGTTAGGAGAGGAGTTTTCTAGTATTTAATGTTTTCCCCATTCATGGTGCCAAATCATTATTTTATGGCAACCTTTCCCCTGCGTTTAGTGTGTGTTAACTTTCTGCAGGGAGCAGATGTGGCCACACACATTCTGTTTGGCAGCAGGCAGATGCCAGCCCCTGAAATGAGTACTCAGTTCCAAGGGCAACATCTGGATCTCTGGCTTGGACATGTTCCTGTCTGTGCTTGTGGCTATACAATGCCCCCTGGAGACATTTGTGATTAGATGGTGACAGAGTTGGCATGAGTGTCCTGTCTCCCTGGCAACCATTTTTCCATTTGATTCTTATACATCTGCTCAGTAATATACAGTGTTTGAGAGACTGCTTCCTATCTTATTCCCAAAGCAGATGATACAGGACTTTTTTTTTTTTTTTTTTAATGGGTACCATTTTCCCTGGCTTCTAAGCTATTGTTTTACACTGAACTCACAATTGCATCAAACTGCAGACTTCATTTTCTTGGCAATGGTACTAATTTTATGACAGTGTTAGTGTTAGGTTCCAGTGAACACTCAGTGGTCCATTTCAGTCTTGTGAGGAATTTATTTTAGCTGCAAAGAAGAAATCAGGTGAGTACAACACACTGCTTAGACATCCAGCTTGTAGAAGATCTTGTTGGATGAACCTCTCTTCTTAATTTTATTTCATCCTGCCCTTATGGCTTCTACCTCTCTTTATTCCTCCTCTCCTTCCCCTCCCCATCCTTTGCTCTCCCTGCTTTCCACTTCCTCTTCCTTACAGGAGTGAGGAGGAAGACTTCTTGCAGAAAGATCATTAGGACATTTACTCCCTCTTCCTTACTGTAAGACTGAGAAGTTATATAGATTTGACATTTTTTCCGTTAAAACAAAAAAATGTCTATCTGCTTTGGGATCTTGGCAAAGAAGCGACTCAGATGACCACTGATGGTAAACCACTTAGTCCCACTCTGTCACCTGTTCCAGGGTATTATTAAACTAACAGTTCACATGGCCAATTAGATCCCAGTGACCCTAATGGAATAGTTCAATTATTCTAACCTTTACGGGTCTCAAGAAACAACACGAAGTTTCTGAAATATTGAACATCAGACTCCTGTTTGATCCCAAACCAGGCAAAGTAGAGTAATAGCAAAAACAGAATCATATTTCATTCAACAAGTAGGCTAGAAAGTCATTTCAAATGACACAATGAATAACCTGTCTCTGGATGCCCAGTTCCCATTACAAAAATACAAGCAATATCCAAGACAAGATGTCTTCTTTTCCCAGTGATCATCAATCCTATTGTGACGGTCCACAACAAAAACAGCTTAGGAGGATCGGGAGACACAGAATGTGAAAAAACGATCATATATATGTTCAAAGTGCTCAGAGTTCAAAGAGGACACAAATAAACCTTTGAATGAGCTTGAGAACAGAAATAAACTCGTTATTAAACTGCAAGAAAACACAGATGCCAAAATAAAATTATGAATACAACACGAAAATAAATTCATTAAAAGTTAGAAATATAGAAAAAAAACCACAAACCAAAAGAAGCTGAAAATGAAAAGTTCAATAAGTCACCTAGAATAATCGATAGAAAGCCTCACCAACAGAGTGACTCACAGAGAAGGAAAACTATCAGGGTGTAAAGACAAGGCTCGTGAATTGGATCATTAAATCAGAGAAAATGATAACTTAAAAAAAAAAAACCCTCACTGCCCAGTGGTGGTGGCACACACCTTTAATCCCAGCACTCTGAGGGTAGGGGCAGACAGATCATTGTGAGTTCGAGACCAGCCTGGTCTACAGAGTGAGTTCCAGGACAGCTGGAGTTACAACAGAGAAACCCTATCTCAATAAACCAAAAAGAAAAAGAAAAAAAAAAAGAAAAAAAAGCACCTCACTATTGAATCATCTGCTTCAGACAACACTAGCCTCATGTTCAGGAATAGATGACCAACATATAAAGGACTCCACAGTTTTTTTTTTTTTAAAATACTTTTATTTGGTTAATAATTTTGTGGGTGTTTTTTTTTTTTCTTTTTGGGAGTGGTTTTATTTGTTTTCTTGGTTTGGGGTGGGTTGTTGTATTGTTTTTGCTTTTGTTTGTTTTTTTGAGAAAGAACTTAAAGTTGTGTGTCTAGAGAGACAGAATGGAAGAACTGGAAGAAACTTGGAGCAAGGGGAAGAATGTGGTCAAATGTATTTGAATTTAAAGGTTGTTTTGTATAATAAAAAATAAAAATCTCACTAATGGAAATTACTTAAACTTTGAAATACAATGCAAAGATGAATCGTGAGCATAAAAGAAGTGGACGAATTCCAGATAAAGGCATAGACTATATCTTTAACACAATGATAGAAGAAAATTTCTCAAACCTAAGGAAAGAAAGATCTGCATAGTACAAGAATCACACAGAACACACAGAACACAAGATAGATAGAGCCAGAAAATAAACCTTCCATGCCATTTTATGATTTAACCAATAAATAGACAGAACAAAGAAAAGGACAGTGAAAAACACAAGAGAGAAGCCAGCAGTCAGTAAAATAGGAGGATACAAAATTAAAATAGAAAAATCAAGTCTTGGGGCTGGAGAGATGGCTCAGTGGTTAAGAGCACTGGCTGCTTTTCTAGACTTGAACCTGGAACAGCTTATAACTGTCTGTAAATCCTGTTCCAGGGGATTTGACACCCTCACACAGACATACATGCAGGCAGAACACCAATTTATGTAAAATAAAAATAGATAAGTAAATAAATCAAGCCTTTCCAATGCTTTTAATAGCCTTTCTATATACCAACAGCAAACAGGCTGAGAAAGAAACCAGGAAAACAATAGCATCAAAAAGTAAATAAAATAGAATAAAAAAACTAGAATAAAATGAAGTGCCTTAGATTAAACCTAACCAAGGGGATGTACGACCTCTACAGTGAAAACTTTAAATTTTTAAAGAAAAAAATTAAATCAGCCTCTACAAAATGGAAAGTTCTCCCATGCTCACAGATTGCTATACTGTGAAAAATTATCATCTTATCAAAAGCAATTTTCAGATTCAGTGCAATGCCATCAGAACCTTATGTGGAAACACAAATGCCTTCAGACAGCTGAAGCAATCCTGAAAAACAAAAAAAAAGAGTGCTGAAGGGAAGGGATTACTATACCCAATCTCAAGTTCTAAAACAGAGCCATAATCATAAACACAGCATGTTACTGGCAATTAAAAACAGATGTGCGGATCAGCGTAATAGAACAGAACTCTCAGACTAAAGTTCAAACAATTTACAGCCACCTACGTTTTGACAAAGATGGGAGAAAAAGATACTGGAGGGAAGATAGTGTTTTCAGCAAATGGTGCTGGGGACTGAATGTCCACATGTGGGATGAAACTAAACCCCTATCTCTCACTGTACACACATGTCAACTACAGGTGAATCAAAGACTTCAAGGTAACATCTGAAACTCCGGAAAGTCCTACAAGAAAAGGCAGAGGATGTGCTACAACATAAATAAAGGATACAGCATAAATAAAGGATTTCTAAAAAAGGACTTCGCTCACTTAAGGACTAAAGCCAACAGCTGATAAACTGGGCCCCAGGGAAACAACTAGCTTCTGTGTACATCAGTGAAAATAGTGAATCTACTGAAGAGGAAACCTCGCGTATTACTAAAGAATTAAAGTCTATACTATACAGAGAACGCACACACACACACACACACAGCATCAAGAAAACAACTCAATAAACAAGGGCCATTGACCTGAACAGACGGTTCTTAAAAGAAAAACATAAATGTCTAACAGATCCCTTTAAAAGGGATTCAGTATCACTAGCTATCAGGTAAGTAAAATTGGATCCACTTTGAGACTACACCTTACCCTAATCAGAGTGGATATCATGAAGATATATATATATATATATATATATATGAAGATGTGAGCAAAAAGATGTCTCATTTGCTGTGACTGTTGAACTGGTGCAGCCGCCATGGAGTGGAGACCAGTACAGGAGATTCTCACAAGGCTAGAACCACCACTAGCATATGATGAAGCCACGCCACTCCTTGGCATAACCTGAAGGGACCTGATAATCTACATATCACACTTTCTCCAACCAATGAAAGGTAGTAGCAATCCAAGAATATTCTTGGAATTGGTGTGATTTGAGGGTGAGGCCAAATATGAACTGCCATGTTATTTTAGTGTGATAACTTCCTAAGAACATCATTAGGACGTTTTCTCTATTTCTCTCCACAAAGCAAAGGAATTTTGACTTTTTATTTTTTTCAAACATTTCCTCTAAGTAGGGAAGCCGAAGAGGAAGTAGCATCTATTTATTTATTTATTTATTTATTTATTTATTTATTTATTTATTTATTTAGGAAATCTACAGATTATCAAGATTTTCAGAATTCTTCTTTTTTCCTTCTAATGTAGTCTGAGAACAAGGATGGGTACAACAAAAGTAGTAAAACAGGAGGAGAAAGAGAGATAATAATCTCCCTGAGGTGTGGATCAGGAAGGCACCATAACCATTCTATGAATATAAGGGCATCACCATGGTCTGTTCAGACAAACCTTGCTAGATCTTAGTAAGACGGTTCACTCTAGTCTGGTGCCCCACCGAAGCTTCCACTCAGCTGCAAATCTCTGTGCATTTCTAAGAGCCTGTCCTGGACGTACTTAGCATCATGCCACAGGTGCTGCTTTATTAAGAGCGATTGCTCATTCGAGTGCTAAGCAGCCGATGGATTCTCCTCATTTAAGGGCAGAGGCATGTGATGTAATATAGTGTGTCCTAGGAAGGCCAGTAATTTCCTCTGGGGGCTCTGACTGCATTGCTTATTAAATGCTTGAATAGAGAAAAAGACTTTCAGAAATGTTCTTTTTTTCCCCCACTGTGTGACAGAATAAATTTTGAACAAATTTCTAGAGTGCAACTCATTATTCTTTTGGATTTCGTGGTAAATCCTTCTTAAGCATATGGATTATCAGCCACTATTAGCTGATTAATTTATTAATAACTACTGAACCTGTGGAGTGCCCGCCTACCCAAATGTGCATACCACCATTAAGTTAGCAACTGGAATTATAATGACAATGAAATCGGAAAATGAAGCAAATCCCCCTGTGTTTGGATACTGTGCTCAGGGAAGCCTCTTGGAAGAAGTGATCCTGGGTATTTTTTAATAATACTTTTATTAATAATAATTTGAATTTCATACAATATATCTTGATAACATCCTGTACCCATTTATCCCTGTTCCACTCTCTTGCACCTACACACACAAAGAAAAAAGAAAGAAAGAAAAGAAAATTAAGTCTAGCTAGTGTAGTAGTAGCATGCATCCAAGGCATCAGGACCATGGTTCCTGGAGGCAGCAGGCTGCTATGATGATGCACATTCACGTGGCCCATACTAGCCCAAGACCAAGCATGACGAAGTTCCATCTGAAGTTGGGTCTTATTGCCCATGCCTGCAGGTACCTGGATCCCCACTGGAGTAGGCATCCAGATATCCTATAAGTACCAGGGTATCCCACAGGACCCCAGGTATCTGCAGGCATCTGGACATCCCACAGGTACCAGGATGGATACTGGATCTAACAACTAAGAAGACAAAAGAACTGAGGCCTTTACATGCTATAAAGAAGGAGTTCTCATGCAAAAGACAATGCACGTCAGTGCTGGGAAGAAGGAAGGGTTTGTAGGTTAAAGGACACTACAACTGGAAAACAGGCAGAGAAAAGATGTCCACAGACGTCCAAATGGCCCTCATGGTTCTTCTGAAATACCGTGCCTCACCAGTTTTCTGTGCTATATTAACAAATGCCTACAAATGGGACTACATGTTGGTAAGTATACATGCATACTAAGATAGCTAAGCTCTACTGTACTTCTACATTATTTAGATTTTCTCATGCTTATGAATATACTTTAAAATGATATTTATTTACATACTCATATGTCTATCTCTTTTCAATTACTTTATCATGCATTTACTGTTACTAATATCAGCATTTTAATGAATAGCTATATAAATGGTTAAAAATATAAGCATCCCTCCCTTATTATGATTTTTACATTCTTGGATTCAAGTAATTCAGGAAAGAAGATCACCAGTATTGAATATATACAGATATTTTTCTGACTATTTTCTAGGCGATAAGCTATAACAGCTATGTATGTAGCACGTACATTATATTAGACATTATAATTAAGCTGGATGTGACCTAAGGCTACAGGAGTCTGTAGTGAGGGTCTTTGAAAATTCTATACATTTTATGTTAGAGACATGTGCGTCACCTGTGGATCTGAGCGCTGTAGCCAGGTCAGCCTTGGTTATGGGATCCTGAAGAAGTAGGCTCTTTGCCTGCTTACTCTCATTTTCCCTAGCAAGTCCATTTCTTCACTGGCACTAGAGCCTAATTCTTCGGGATTCCAGAGGATGATGAAGACCAGCTGAGACACCCAGCCTCAGGGACTGAGCAACTACTGAATTCTTGAACTTTTCATTCACAGCCAGTCATTGTTGGATTAGCTGGACCACAGGTGGTCAGCCCTTTATACACACACACACACACACACACACACACACACACATACACACATTCATTCTATACTCTGTATGTTCTGTTACTCTAGGGAACCCTGACTAATACAAGTATCTATAGGGCTGCTGTAGGGTACTGAGTGATAATTTGATAATTGTATAGTTGTAGGTTTATTTTCTATAGCTTGGCAGACTTACCACACCTGTGTATATTTTAGTGTAATATATACATAGTAAATAATACACCCGTTTATTGGTTCCTTCTTATTTTTGCCCTCATGCTGTCTTTCATGCCTAAGTCGGTATCTGACTTTTAACAACAGCTCACCAGTTATTTGTTGAATGAATATCTGAAGGAAATTGCTGTCCGAATTATATATCAGCTGAAAGGAAGTCTTTTAAAGGATGAGAATAGGCCAAGCATTTGGATGTCACCCGGCAGAAACAAAGCCAGCCTTCGACTTTATGCCTCAGCGAGGAGGGAGGTCTCTATAAAAATGGAAGACATCCCTAATTGTGCTGTGTTCAGACAGTCCTGGGGTGCACTCATTTCCGGATATTCAGCAGAACACCAATCTTCACTTAACACGGTTAATGATATAATTTTTATTTTTAAAAGGGAGTGCTGATGTTCCTACCAGCTTTAGAAGATGTTTCAAATCTGGTTGTGGAGTCATTCTATTTCCAATTAAGCAGTGGGGGGATTCAATTACAAGCTGTGGGAAGCAAAGAGTTTATGTCAATAAACCAGCAGTGGTATTAAGGGTGGTTGTCTGGTTTGCAAACAGTAACAGCTTGAATCCTAAAGGCGTATGCTTTTGAAATGATCTAGCTATTGCTTCTCATGTAGACAGGATTAAACGTACCTGAAACCCAGCCTGGCGTTTCGTTGAGAAGCATACTCTTTCCTTGAACGCACAGCAAATTTAGGCTTTAAAGCTGAATAGTAGAGAACTAAGTCACTGGGAGCTTGTTAAGGTTAAAGCCGTTTCAGAAAACATGTCAGAAAAAAACCTTGAAGAAGGTAACATAATTGCGAAGGATCTGATTGGGTGGGGCGTGAGGATTGCATAAAATCATACACTTCTAGAGGTGGTAAAGCTTTCAGGTGTGCGTGTGCGCCCATGTGTTCTGTGAGTCTATGTGTTCTGTATGCTTAAGTTTCATGTGTGACACATAAACTGGAAACTGAGGCCTAAAGTAGGGAAGGCAATACCCGAGGGCTGTCAGCTAAACAGCTGCTTTAAAGTAAGAACTCTGTCCAGAGCTCAGCTAAGAGTCAGAAGTACAAACTCAATGAGCCGCAGTCTTTCCTGTTAAGGAATTTATAGTCCAGTTAGGGTCTATTACTTTAAATTTTCTTCTGGTAATTCCACAACAATCTTTTTTGCCAAATAAATCAGACTTCCATATACCTCTGCACTGTCAGCTGGCATCGTTCCTACTCTTCCTTTTACGATTTCTTTTACTATTTCATTTTACTATTTCTTTTCCTGCGTGGCAATACAGTTTTAAAACAATTGGCTTTGACAGAAATCGTTGTTAATAGACCGGTTGAGAGTGTTTAGCCTTCACAGGATTCCTTTGAAAACAAGTTTTCCCTTTTAGTTCCCAGCCTTCATGATTTACAAAACAGTGGTTGTTTTTCCACGTAATATCTCACGAAGCCACAAATCATTTCTCCTCCCCTGGTCTCCCATTGGCTGTTCCCTAAGGAAGAGGGAGGGGCTTGGGTCAGTGTCTTTGTGGAAGAGAGCCAACTATGTCCACTTTGCTGTTCATACTCCCTCTGCTCCTTTCATCGTCCCAGTAAGCTGAGCATATTGTCAGAACAGTCTGGTAAGGTCCAGATTTAAATTTTTAATTCAGGTGTAATATGGCAGTAAGCCCATTTGGTCACAGGTTTAAATCTGTGATTTCTAGCCCTCATTTCTGGAAGCCAAAGTTTAAGTTTTGTGTTCCATCTCTCTAACTGTTGGCCTCTCAGCAGTTTCAGATGTGAGGAGGGGGGATAAATACTTTTCTTGCACTAGGGAGTATGTTGAACCACAATATAATGATTGATCTAATGAGCAATTGTGAAACTGTACTACTGAATGTGACTGCTTTTTAAAATTATTATTTTTTTTAGTTCTTGAGATTATAATTTGATTACATTTTCCCCTTTCCTTTATTTCCTCCAAATTCTTCCATATTTCCTCCTTCTCTCCTTAAGATTCACAGCTTCTCTTTTTAGTAATTGCTATTGCATGTATATATGTATGTGTACATACATATATATTTCAGAATGTAACCTGTTCAGTACATATAATACTACCTGTATGTGTCTTATCAGGACTGACAGTTTGTTACTGCATAACCAATTGGTGAGCTCTTTCCTAGGGAAGGAAACCTCTCTCAGTCCTAGCTTTCCTCACTTACCTATAGCTCTTTGTGTAGGGTTGAGGCTTCTTGGGTTTTTCCCTGATCAGTTTGGTAGCTTCAGTGGTGTTGTCCTTGTTCAGCTCATGTTTGGGCAGTCATTTGTGAGAGTGTGTGGGTGTTGCTTCGGATATTGCTACGAATCACAGTTTCACAGCATTTTCCCTGGTTCCCTGGCTCTTGCAATCTTTCTGCCCCGTCTTCCGCAATGTTCCCTGAGCTTTAGGTATGGGAGTATTTTGTAGATCTATCTGTTGGGGAAGTTTATTTTTAGTTGTGTTTCAAATAATTGTTTTTGTGCACTGTTGGAGAAAGGAATGTATAGGTCTTGGTGTTTTGTATTGTTTGCCGGTGTTAGATTTCTGTGGAGGATGTTTAATTGCTAAGGATCTGCATGTGCTATCAGTAGACTACCTGAGGTGTTCTGAAACAATAAATACACCTTTTAGAAAGAATACATTTATTTAAATTTATTAAATTTAATTAAATTTATTAAATAAACTTATTCTGAAAGAATAAATATAGCACTCAGATGCTGGGGGTTCTACTGTTGATTGAGTATGGCACTGGCCAGGATGGTGGTTCCCTCTACTGAGGTCGGGCAGTATTTTTTCTGATTAAAGTGCCTCCCTGTTGTCTTGGTTGAGCTGTCACAGCAGCCTAGTACTAAAAATGGCGCATCAACTTGGGACCCAAAGTCATGCTCATCCAACCTGGAGAGAGGAAGAATAAGAAAGACACTCCAGATTTCAGAGAGTCTGGTAAAGTATGCTCAGAGAAGCTACCAGAGGATAGAGATTAAGGGATTAGTAGAAGTCTCCTGAAGGAAGAAGAGAGAGAAAGAAATAAATCTCTATGAAGAGAAAAGACGGTGAAATTAATAAATAAATGAGGGAAAAAATCTCTTAGGTGAGAGCCACAGAATGGAGGCCCTTCGAGATAAAGAGTTCAGCTGGGAGCAGGAAAAAGATCATGGACCTGGCTCTCCCTCCTGCGGTTGATGGCAGGGAATTGTTTCGCAAACCGAGTTTTCTGATAGCTGCGTTGTATGTGTGTGAAACTCAAGATCTTGTGTATGAGGTCTATGAAGAAGGGTGTATGTTTACCAGTAGTGGTGTTGAGAAAAAATACCAAATTGCCAGAATGTTTCAACTGGAGATTCTTCCCACTGGCCCAGGAACCCCTGCTCTTGCGGAAGCCACAGCTTGGAGTAAACAAGCCACTTAGTTAAACTGACCAGTTCTTTTTTTCTTTTCTTTTTTTTTTTTTTCTGCAAACCCGACTAAGAGAAAGACAAGCAGTCCAGGAACTGGGAAGGACCTAAACTCTATTTAAAGCCAATCAGAGATCACGCTCCCTAGCCCACCAATGGCCTTGTGCCAGAACTTGCTAGAATAGAACAGCACCCAATCTGTAACCACTGGGTTAGAAAATCCCGCCCCTTCCTGTAACTGTGATAAAATCCCCGCCTAATCGTGGCTGGCTTTTCAGTCAGAACCCGCTGCGGCTGTGGATGCAGAGGGTCCCTGCTGAGCTTGAGTAAAGGCCACTTGCTCTTTGCATGCAGACTCCATCTCTCCGGTGGTCTTCGGGGACCTGAATTCTGGGAACAACAATGGTGATGGTGAATGAGAATCCCACCCCATCAGAGAAACCTTTTCTGCAGACAAGGATTGGTTATTTTTTTCCAGCAAACCAGATTTTATCTTAAAATCTGGAAAGTGTTTCCTAGGGTCAGCACACAGAAGCTGTCTTCGAGAACTGGCTGAGACTGTATCTCCTGCTGGCAGCCGAACTGGTACTGTACGAGTTAACCCAGGTGGTGCTGGTTTTGAACAAATGAAGGAGTCATGTAAAAATGCTGAGGCTTGGTACCATGAAGAGAGCCCAGCAGAGGCCATTACTGAATGTGCAGCCCAGTTGCAGCAAGGGACCCCAGCAGCCTTCTGAAGATGCCAGTACCATGGGATGACCACCAAGAACAATAGCAGCAGTGGCATGGAGCCAGCCAGAGCCTGGAGGACAAGCCGCGTGTGCTGCAGAGGGCAGAACCAGAGAAGTGACCCAAGGCCCTTGGAGGATCCTCTAAGATCGTGAGTAAATTTCAGATAACTGGACGTTGATGTTTTTCTGCTGTCCAAAGATATTGTGAAAAGCTTACTAAGATGTTTGGTTTCATTTGGTCCTTTGCATTAGCAACAGTCATGATTGTTTTTCTTATAAATAGTTTTGCTAGTAGAGTGTTAAATTGTGTTGTAAAGGCAACACAGTTTTATTTTTTATACAGAAAAGGGGAAATGTTGGCGAAGTTTATTTTTAGTTGTGTTTCAAATAATTGTTTTTGTGCACTGTCGGAAAGGGAACGCATAGGCCTTGGTGTTTTGTATTGTTTGCAGGTGTTGGATTTCTGTGGGGGTTGTGTAATTGCTAATGATCTGCAGGTGCTATCAGTAGAATACCTGAGGTGTTCTGAAAGAATAAATACACTTGAGCTCAGGTGCTTGGAGTTCCACTATTGATTGAGTATGGCACTGGCCAGGATAGTGGTTCTGTCTGCTGACATCTGGCAGAGTTTTTACCTATGAAAGTGCCTCCCTTTTTTCTTTGCTGAACCGTGTCCACAGCAGGGTACTACTTTGTCTATCTGCTGGGACTGCACCCCACAACTCTGCTTATTCCTTGCTCGTGTTTTCTATAGTGGTCTCTGTTACAAACTAAAGTTTCCTTGATGAGAGGTAAATGCTATTATTATTCATGGGTATAAGGACAAATGTGTATAGATTGTTATTAGGGATTATGCAGGTTTAGCAAATTGGTGTTTTAGGTTCTCCTCCAGTGATCTTTGTTTGCTAGCACTGAGCAGTTAGTTAGGTTTTCAGTACTAGGCACTGTCTCCTTCTTGCTGGGCAGGTCGTATGTCCAATTAGAGAGTAATCAGTTACTCCCTGGGTATGCGTGCCGCTGCTACATCCTTAGGGTTATCGTGCCATGCTGGTCACTGATGTGGTTCATGGGCATTGTAACTGTGTAGGACTGTTGGCTGCCTCCCTCCTCTGGAAGCTTGCATGACACCTTCTGTTACCATGAAAGCTAGTCCTCAGGGAGGGGGCATTCTTATTAGTTCCAACTAGGGGTCTCTAGGCCCTGTTTCTGAAATATATGGTATCTTTGGCAATGAGGACTTACCTTCCACCTCTAGGTGTTAACCAAGGGCAACAGCAATGAGCTATATATTTTGGGAGTTTCTTGAACAGTCCTGGACTACAGCTTAAAAGAGGTCTTCATATGTCTGGTACTGGGGCTTTTGTTAGATAGTCTTTGGCTCTTGGTGGGAGCATCATCTGCCCAGATGAGAAAGGTTCGTTAAACTATATATGTATAGTACATATACATATACATATACATATACATATACATATACATATACATATACATATACTGGTGGAGGTAAAATTGTTAATAGCATGATTCCTTGTAGTGTGACTGCTTTTTAAGGCAGAGGGAATCATCTCCATTAAAGAGCCCTTTGGGATTATTTTCTTCATTAGCAGGAAGAGATAAGTAAAAACAGTTTGTTTCTCTGTGTCTCTTTCTGCCTCCCTCTTTGTCTCTGCCTCTGACACACACACACACATACACACACACACACACACAGAGAATATCTGGAATTAACAGAAGAAAGGACAGGAAGGAGCAAAAACAAAAAGCCAATTAAATCAGCGCTATAAAACTTTAATCCTATAAACTAATAGAGAATTAAAATTGTTCTGGGAAGCTCAAGATAAACTCAGCACAGAGGAGTGGATTTCACTTTCACGTTTAGCTTTCTTTTTCTCACCTGGATCTTTATTGGAGGAGGGGCAGTCTTTGAAGTATAAAATGCCACAGCACTGTGCTTTTCCCCCTAAATATATCTAACCTACGTTATAGAGCAATAGAATGTTCATCTTTAATATAGACCATACTGGCCAGGCCACTGTGGTGCACACCTTTAATCCCAGCCACTCAATAGACAGAAGCAGGGAGTTTTCTGCAAATTTCAAGTGAACAAGGGCTATATAGTGAATCTCTGCCATAATAATAAATAAAAACCTAATAAATACATATAAATAAAATAGATTATCGTTTTTGCAGGATGAAATTGGGAGCTGTGTGTATGTGTGTATGTATATCTATCTGTCTGTCTTTCTGCCTGTCAGTATTTGGAAAAGGGGAAGCAGTTAAGGGAAGGAATAGAAAAGGCCCAAGGACATTGATTCCTTACTCTCTAGTTTTCTACACAAGGCAAGAAATAGATTCTATATGGGACCATGCTGGTTTCAATAATGCCCCAAGAGAGCTGCATCCTAACTATCAGAGCTGTTGATACGTTTGCCCTAGCTGTGAATCAGTTAAAGGCTTTGAGATGCTGATTAGCAGGATCATCCATGTATGCTCCACCCAGTAAAACTGAAAGATGGTGGAGGGGGTAAATCAGAGGCTGAGAGAAGGAGGAGGAGGAGCTGAAGTCTGAGGCTGGGATGCTCTGGGGGTGGGAGCGTAGGTGCCCTCTGGAACATGGAGAAGGAAGGGATGTATTCTTCCCCAAAGCCTCCACTGGGCAACTGTGGAAGACTTCTGAACTCTAGAGCTGTAAGAAAATCACCGTATGATCCTGAAAGCTGCTCAGGTAGGGGTGACATTACAGAAGCGATGAGAAACAGACATAGGGATGAAAATAACTAGACGGTGCACGGATGTAGCCAATAATTCTGATTTCCGCGATTGTGAGAAATTATTACCCCTCTGTTGCATAGGTATGTGGACTTCTTAGAGTCAGGGATTTCAAAAGAAGGACGTTTTTCCTCCATTTCCCCCCTTACTCTGGGTTTTAGATGAAGTCCAAGTGTTACCCACGTGGAGTTCCACCTGTAGTCTAAGCATTGAGATTTCTAGATTTCCAGACTGGCAGGAGATAGTTAAAGTGTGCTTGCTTAGGGGGAATCTTTGAGAAATTAGAGATGAGAATTAGCCCCTTTAAACCCCTGCATAGCTGTGTAATGAACTATCTCGGCACGATGTAGAAGCTCTCAGTCATAAAAGATCTTACTGTGGAAATAGGCCCTGGTTCAGGCCGGTTGGAAAATAGGCTAAATATGAGCGTTTCTATGAGTTTGACAGGCAGCAAATGGTGAGAATTTATTAGCAGAGTAAAAGCCCATTAAATACCATAGAACGATTCTTCTGTAAGCCGTTTGGTCCACTCCTTACATAAGGAAATAAGTTTAATAGCTTATTCAGGAAATAATTGGATTTTAAAAACCCTAAAATTAATTATAATATAAAATTATTGCATTTTCCCCTTAAACAAAATAGAGTAGTAAAATTTTGATTGTCTTAACTAAAAGGCATCTATTTATCCATATAAACCTCCATTTCAACCAAGTTCTGATTTTAATAGTTCCTAAAAGTCTCTCTATTTAAGAAACCCTAAACTTTACTATTATAGCTAAAAATGGGATTATAAAATTAATCTAACATAAATTGAATCATTAATTAAGTCAATTTTAAAAGAAATAATTCAATTTCATTAAGTAATTGTTACACTGATATTACAAAGTGAATGGATTTCTGTAATTAAAAAGCAGTGGATTCCATATGACCATTTATCTTTGCCCCTCTTTAGACCATTTTGGTAAAGTTCTGAAACAGAATTTAATTAAATACTGAAACAAAGGCGTAAGTCAAAATTAAAATTCTAGTGAAGAACTCACTGGCAAATTGTTTAAGAAGTTTTCCATCCAATATTTAAAGGAACTTCGGCAAAGTTGAATAAATACAAAAATTTGAAGATGCAGGTGACAGGACTATAGCTATTAAAGTCATTTATCCTCTCTGTCCCCTCTGCCCAAGTAAAGGAACTCTCTTATAAATGCCTTAGATGAACATTCTTTAGGCAATTGACATTTTCCTGAGATTCTAGACTCAAACTTATTTTTTGACTTACAGCTTATTTATAGATTATAAACCCACCATTTAGAAGACCATAATTTTGACATAAGACGTTTTGAGGCCATAGACAATTCACCTCACTCTATGCTGGTGGTGTTCAAGCTGTGAGCTTTACTGAGGTTCACTTACCACATCTCTAAGAGGAGAACAGTCCCTCACAGTGTTTAGGGGAATGAAGCAGACTATCTGTACCTTAGGGATGTATATGTACGTATATGATGTATGTATGTATATGTATATATATGTTGACTTATAAAATTATGGAACTGTAAAAAGAAGAGAGAGCAGTTGAGTTCTGTGAGATAGAATAAACTACTGGGAATCCTTTTCTTTTCTTCTCTGCTTCAAACTTGTATGCCATAGTTGCTATTTTATAACTTAAGTGCACACGTTGTAGATATGACTCCACTCACAGATTTGTAAGCTGTATACGTGTCTGAAGCAATAATGCTACTGACTTACATTTTTTTTACGAATAGCTTTCAGCTTATGCTCTTTTCTCACTTCATTTTGCCTTCGTGGATATACTCATCTGAATGACTTCCATCAGTGATTTCATCCACAGACCTGAATCTTTAAAGAGGCTTTGACTGAGCCTCCTGTTTTTTCCTCTTTCCAATAATTTGGACCACAGCAGCTAATTGCAGTGTCTAATTGTGTCCTCAATTGGCTGATTGCACCCACAATTAACTAAATATAAGCACCAAGCATCGTGGTACATTCAATTTTATGCCTCAAAGATAGCCTGTACGAGAAAGTTGGCACTTTGCTATCTTCAAGAAAACAGCTTCTCAGACTTGGAATTGTGGGGCTAATTTAAAGCTTCCAAATAGTTTCTGGCTGGCACAGTCCATAAATCTGGTGACTATCTTACCTATACTTTCAAGAATATAAAAATCTTTGTGTGCTGCCGACTGGCCATAGTTTTAGACAACTGTCAGTGGAGGCATGAGATCACATCTCATCACAGTTCTGATAATTTGCTTGAGTAGCTCATGGAATTACTGTTCTGACCAATGTGTGTGCAGTCCTAATGGGCTGGCAGGGAACTGGGAACTCCATGCATTTTTGTCTGACAGCAGATTGGATTGCCCTTCCTGAGCAATTGGAAAGGCCTCTTTAAGGACTAGTTCCAGTGATGCATTTGAAATGCAGGTGCTTCTGCAAACCAAGTGTCTCTGGAATGGGCTGGGAAGGCAACTTAAATCTCACTCTTGAAACCAGGCTGAGACTGCCAGAGGATTCAAACCCGACATGGCTTGATCTTGAACTGAAAATGAGCTCATCTCTCGAACATGAGCTCATGTCTTGGGCAGATGTGCCAAAAATCGTACTCGTGGATCCATTTACTTAAGGGAGGAATGAAAACAAAGTTTTGTAGTTTGTTCAGCAATCTCTAGAATGTGGTTTTGAAAGCAAATCAAGAGCCATAGAAATCTTTGGTAAGAAAACAGAGCAAAAGTTCCCGAGACAAGTGTGTAAAGTATATTGCATAGCTATATGAAGAAAATGATGCATGCAGAAGAAATTCCCAGCCTTTATTTTTATCTATAATTGCAGGCTGAGAAACGTCCAGTCTTCTGCCACCACCTCCTCTATCTTCATTGTTTAATGACTTCATTCGTGGCCTTCACTAGCTCATGTCATGTGGAAATCCAAATTTGAAGGCGAACTAATCATAGGCTAAGAGGAAAATAGGTCATATCTCATTTCCAAATGCAGGTTAATATTTCTATAGGATATGCCATGATCATACCTTTCCACAAATCTAGGCTTGGAAATAGACCCAAAATCCTTTCAGCTACTCAAATCATGTATGTAATGTTATTTTTATTTTAGTCTACTCATGTAGTATGTAAAGACTCAAATTACCTCGGTAACTTTGGTTTTATTTGTACAATGTATGAGAGTAAATTCTTCATTGAAACGAAAGAAAGGCCTGGCTCCTGGTTTTTTTTTTTTTTTACTGTATGACAAATTCAGAAGGGAAGACTCAGAGATAAATAGTCCATAGGAAAATAAGTTCTCAGTACACAGGAGGCCTTAGACTTCTCTAGTTGATGAGAACAGACACTCTGACCTCACTTAAAAACCAAGGAGCCTTGAAGTTCTCAGATACCACCTGAAGTACACCCTGCTAAGGACTAATTCTGGTTGTACTAAGAGCAAATAACGTTCACACAAATAAGGCATCCTCTTATTTTCAGGAAGAACCATTTTCTATGGCTCAAACTTGGAATTTGTTCCTGTGACTCATGAAGGTCATCTGACATAGCTGTCTATGTACAGCATGAGAACAGAGAACAGTGTTTGCTCTGGGATTGGAGCCTTTACTTATGGGGAGATAGCATCACAGAATTAGGTACCTGAGGGTCTCTGGAGACCAGGCAACATCATCTGTTTGGTAGCAATCCAGGATCTCTCTGAGCAGTCATCTTTTGATGCCTATCTCTTATCTTGTTGCAGCTTCATACCAGAACGTTCTTAGGTAACTCTGAGAAAACTTGAGTAAAAGCTTGCTGTTGTGAGATTGCAGGGTTTCAAAACTTAAGCAGTTCTCCTAAAACTTGTGTGGCAATTTACAATTCCCTTTGCTTTATCAGACATGTTGTGGCACTAAAAGAACAGTCAAAATGGCTGTTCTTTATTTAAAAGCTACCTACTTGTGGCAAGTAAGTTTCTTTTTATAATCTATGAGGGAAGTGTTCTGTCTTTAATAGTAAGCAGGGAACTGTCATTTATTTTTGGAATAATTTAAAGCCTTTTAAATACTTATTTTTAATTTTAATATTTTGAAAGTGTTCATTTGTGCATTAAAATTCAGGAAGCAGGCATAGCCCTCAGCTTACCTCCAGGGCAAAACTGTGCAAGACATGCTTCTATGAGATAATTTGTTCTCTAATTGGCATCCGTTTGCTGAAATACAATTAAAGTTATTGCTCTAATATTAACATCAACATCTTGATTGCTCTATAAAATATGAATATTTATAATTTTTTTTCTTCCAATGAAGATGTCTCTGAGGCACTTGGGTTTTGGAAGTTTTTTATTTATTCAAAATTTTTCTTTTGTTCACACTAGTAATGACATAAGAAAGGACTGGGATGCCTGCTGTAGTTCAGGCTACCCCATGAGCTAGCCTTGGAGGAGCTATTATACTTGCTATTGCTGAGGCGCTGTGTTTTGTTTTCTAGTGCCATTCACTTACTGCCTGTGAATGCAATCATCCTTGCTTAGTTTTCATCATTAGTATATGAACTGAGTAAGTGTGATGATTTTGGTATTCCATATGTGATAAAAACAATACCTTGCATTGGTTTTGCCTTTTAAAGTATATACTAGATGTCCTAGTTGGTTCCTCTGTTTCTGGGACAAAACACTGACCAAAGTCAACTCAAGAAAGAAAAATGAACCATTTTATGACCTCAGGTCGAAGTCTATTACTGATGGAAGACAACGGAGGGATGCTGCCCATTGGGCTGCTTCTTCTGGCTTGCTCAGCTGCCTTCATTACATGGTCAAACCTCAGGATGGCCCCTCCCACAGTGATCTGGGGGCACCTCTGTCAATTAGAAATCAAGAAAATGCTCCACAGTCATGGCTACAGGGCAATCTGATGACAGCACTCCCCAACTGAGTTTTGTGCTTCCCAGGTAGCTCGGGTTGACAACCAAGATTAGCCACCCTGTAGGATTTTTATCAATCTCAGACCAATCGAGAGACACAGTATTTCCATAGTAAGTTCTCAGCAGCTCAATTTACAAAGATATTTTTCATGTTTGCCTAAAAGGAAGAACTTAAGTACATAATTCTGCAACTACATTCAATTAAACTGATTACTGTTTATCAGTCAGAAGGTTTACATTACAATTTTACATTTGTTCACACATGAGATTCTTCTAAAATAGTTTTCAAATTGGAAAAGTAATAGCATGTGTAATTTATGCTGAATATTTCAGATGATAAAAAGTGATATGTACAAAGAAATCAAAGTTCCTCTCTTGTTTCGATAACAATTTTTTTTCTCTGTAGAGGAATTACATTTCAAGATTTTGCTTTTCCTTTTCCTTTGTTTCTGCTATGATGATCTAATATCATTAGGAAGATCAACTAAAGTAGGGATCTTAATAGAACAAGAAGTGCGTCAAGGCCCAGTGCCTTTGTCAGATCTGAAGCAAAATGAAGAGTATCTGGAGGGAAGAAAAACCCATCTGATGTGAGTGTAAGAGGGAGAGAATTGGGGTGTTCAGACATGGGAGAGGATGGATGCCCATGGTTGAAAATCAGTTGTAAATGTGGGAGAGTAAAGAGAGATCAATTATATCTAAAGTTTGGGTCAAAATAATACTGATTATAATAGGAGCTTCTTTATTGTCAGTCAGAAATGCCAGCAATGTTTCAAATATGGAAGAAGATAAAATTATAAAAAGCACAGATTTTTGAAGTACAAGATATTGTTATCAACGTATTGGTTATAACACATAGATCTGTAAATATGTAGATGTGGACTAGGTAAGATGTGAATACATGTATGGGATATAGGCATGCACATACACACATGTTTATATACATATGTATCTATGTATATATGTATATACACACATATATAATATATATACACATATATACATACATATATCTGTCTGTGTAAATAAATTTGTGTCAAGCCCTGTCACTGAAAGGGCCTGTAAACAGTTGCACCTAATATCAGAAAACACACCTAGGGCCCATATCATGTTTTCATTACACTTCTTTCCACTAGATGAAATCAAGGCATGTTAGAAAATGCTGTTGTCAGGACTGAGACCATAAAAAATAAGCTACGAAGTACAAATGAAGATAGTATTTAAAGCCAAGCCATGCCCACTCCAAGAGGCTTACTGAGTCAAGTCTGCATCTATATTAGCATCACTCTAAGAAAAAATTTGGGATTAAATTAGAATACATGGTAGAGAGAGGATCCCTGATACCAAGGTGACATAATTGCTTAAATGAAATCATTGAAAGTTTAATGAGGGATAAAATACTTACATAATCTCATCTTGCCTTCCAAGGGGAACTTACTAAATTAATATCATGTTTTCTAGATCAGTCACACAGGAGACTGATGGAAATCCTACCGTCCACGGAGAAAGACAGACTAATGCCTTTGGGGAAATAACAATAGTTAGATAAAGGCTACCCCTTTAATCAAATGCTCAAAATTGCATCAACAATAATGTAATCCATTGAAATCTTGGGTCACCCAAATGCAAGTACTGCAGTGATGTGCTCATTGATGCGTCTCATGAATACCACAACCAATTAGTGCTGTGTGAATCCAAATCTGTAGTGCTAGCTAAATACAACTTGCAGAAATATCATAATCGTGAAAGTGAATAAAAGATGGTGGAAATGTTCAACTGGGTACCTGGTACTCAGTACAATTTCAGTACTCGACCAGGGCTATAGACTGAAATTTTTTGCTATACAAAAGAATTTTGGAGACTGTCAGCAAAACATCAATGAGATAATTATGAAACTTACAGTGTTTGAAGATTAAATAATAAAATAGAAGAGCTAGCACTCATATATTTTTTGGTCATGTCATATAAGAGAGCGCTCTTGTCAGAAAACAATCTTAATTATTTAGGAGTTTGAGTAATTTACCTTCAAGTGATTTGAGGGACCATCACTTGCCCTACTTTCGCAGATTTTTCTATTTTAAACTAAAAGAGAAAAAGTTGTCTTTCTAGAAATATCATCATACAAAAGTAGTCGTAAGTATAGAAGTATATGTTTATATTTTCCCATAAATGGAAGGATGCACATGTGATTCTTCATTTGAAATGTTCCTCCTAGGGGTAATCTTGGCAATAAATGCATGTGAACATATTTAGAGGAATTCAGAAGTACTCATTTTTAAAAATAGGAAATTAACCATCTGTTTTCTCTGGATCACAATTCTTAAAAAAATTCTATGATCATATTCTGACCTCAGTAGAAAACTTTTACTGCTTATAGTTTGATTGCTTTTCCTTGGGAAACCTTAGAACCATATAACTTTCTTATATGTAAATAGCCTCTATTTCATTGAACTCATTAGAGAATCTTTCTCCAAGTATATCCAGTGTTTGTGTGTGTGTGTGTGTGTGTGTGTGTGTGTGTGTGTGTGTGTGTACAAGAGAGATGGATAAATATTCTCAAACCTGTTTCTTTCTTAATCTTGGACCTTAATAATCATAAAAGTTTATGATTCTTTTGTTTCTATTTTTATACTTCACTTTGAACCAAAAGTGAAGAATGTTTAGTAATTTAAGAAAAAATGGTACTGGAGCTAGTAAGATGTGTCAGTGATTGAGGGTACTTTATGTGCAATCCTGGATAAGCCAGCCCAAGTAACAAGCCAGATAACTATGCACAAGATTGTAATATATACTCTAAAGGATACTGACAGAATAATTGTTGCAGCTTGCTAGCTACCAGTCTAACTGGCAAAAAGTGAGCTCCAGGTTCAGGGAAAGCTGGGCCTCAAAAGCATCAGTGGAAAGCGATAGAAAAGAAATCCTGATATTATCTTTTGGCTTCCATATACAGGTGCAGGTGCATGCAGCCTCATGTATATATGTGCATATATTCTCACAGATGTATACACACACTTATCCATGCAAATAAATAATCTTAAAATAGCAAAAATAATCAAGTTCTGTCTGAAGATTGTAATTGTTTGAACAATCTTGTTGCCCATCAGTTTTCACTGGATACTTTTTTTTTTACAAAATAGTAACTGTGGTTTGATAAATCTAGATTTTGTAGTGATTACATTTGAGAAGAACTCCATTGTCAGTTAGGACAATGTCAGTTTGACTTAAGTAACTTAATCTTAAGTAAGATTCTTACTTAAGTAAGACTTTTAGAAGGAAGGTTTAGAACAGCCTAGGGGCAATTCACCACTGCCTACATTGCATCTCTCAGATTTCCATTTTAGGGATCTCTGTGTCTACCACTTGGCTGAAATTGCCCAAGCTACATGTTTAGGACCATGGAGAGCTCCTTTGCTTCTAGAGCATGTGCCAGGTCAGGGATTGATGGCTCATCCAGCAACTCATAATTGTCAGTGGTTATAATGTGCACACCCCAGCCTTGTTCATGTGTGACGATTAAGCCATAATTTAATATTATTTCTCAGACATACCTTCTGAAAATTGGCTATAATTGTCCACTAGCTTCTTGACTCTGTCATTTATCTATTTCCTGTCAATATTTCTTGTACTCTCTTAAAAAAAAAAGGTTTTAGTCTCAAATGCTACTATGGGGCATGGTTCTAGAGGATTCCTAGCACAAACACTGGTAGCTAAATAAGGATCATGAAAGAAACACCTAACTCAGCTGTTTGTATAATGCTAATCATGACATCAGATTACATAGAAACGTAGGATGATAGAATTTCAAGACCAGTCATACTAAGGACATGTAATAACCACCCAAACTCTCTGAATGGTGATATCCTACAACATGTCTACTTCCATGTGTTCAGTGAATAAGAACATACACCCTTCTGTTTCACAAATTTGACTTGATATGAAAATCTTTTACTTGGTGACAAAATTAGATTCTCAAATCTTCACTCAGGATACCAGATAATTTAAATTACTCTTCCATTATCAGACACTATAACATTTGAGTATAATGAAGTCTTCTCTGAGATCTTTCCATACTAAATATTTTCAAATACTTTCCATCTATACTTAGGAAAAATTGCATGAAATCACTCCATGATATTAATCTCTTGAGCAGACATGACTACAATGAACCAATATAACTTTATGGTTCCCTTTGTGTAATGATAGAAAATGCATGTATCTGTCTGATTGTTTAAGAATAGAGGGAAGTGTTTGATCTTAGTAGTTAAAGTTGCTAGTTGTTCTTCCAGAAGACCAGGATTCCATCTGCAGTGTCTTTATGGAAACCAACAATCATCTGTAAATTCCATGGGATACAATAATCTCTTCTGACTGTCACAGGTGCCAGGGACACATGTGCACAGACCTTAAAGCAGAAAAAAATACACCTACAAAATAAAGTTTTAAATTTTCAGAAAAGAGACGAAGGTACTAGTGAAATGACTCAGTTATTAAAAGAACTTGCTACTCTTGTCGAGGATCCAACACCATACCTGTATGGTGGTTTACAACCACCTGTAATTCTCACTCAAGATGGTCTAGTTCCTTCTTCTGACTTCTGGGACACCAAGAATACATGTGGTGCACATGTATACATGTGTAAAAAACACTTACCTATATAGTGAATTAATAAATGAACCTAATAATCTAATAGTCAAGTGGAAAAATACTTTACTTGTGTATACTGTATGGATACAAACTGAGTGTATTTGTGTATATGTGAGAGTGATAAGCTTTTTTATGTATGTGTGCATGTGTGTGTGTGTGTGTGTGTGTGTGTGTGTGTGTGTGAATTTGTACTCCTGTGAGTATGCATGTGAAGGCCAGGGGTCATTGTTGGGGGTCTTCCTTGATTGTTTTTTGTCATATTTTTTTCTAAGACAATATTTCACACAGAATGTGGGGCTTACTAATTTGTCTATGTTGACTAGCCAGTGAACCCTAATATCTGCTTGTCTCTATCTCCCAGCTGGAGTTACATAGGCAAGCCATTGTATTTGGCTTTCACTTGGGTGCTATGGTTCTGGACTTACCATCATGCTTGAGCAATGATCACTTTGCCTGCTGGCCATCCTCTTAGCTTCACAAATACAAGTTCAGTCAAAGACAGTATTAGTGTTATCTGACATATCTTAATCTGGCAATTTCTTTCCCAACCCCTTATTCTTTAAATGTCCACTAAATGTCAATCCATGTACATGCTTTTATTGTTTCTATTGTCTACAGATAGGCTAGTGATATTATTAGACCCATGTTTCCATTTTATCCCTAGAAGAACCAATAAAGTGAAATTTTCTTTTTCTAAACACTTTTGGGAGGTGGCTATACTCTCCTTAAATAGAGTGCACGGACCCTCAAGCAGTGCGAAGTATAGAACTTGACATGGCAGTGCACAAAGTTGTGGTGTTTTTATTCCTATTTTTTCTCGATAGGATATTAGGATAGCAACATCTGCATAGGCCCAGGAAGATCTGTGAATAAAAATATCATAATGTTTTATTCAAATTAAGAAACATCGCACAAAAACCTCAGGATATTAGTAATGCATTCTAGGCTGGAGACCTGAATCTGGCACTTAGGAAACAGTACCAGTCCGGGTGGCACCTGCATAACGCAAAAGCATCAAGAAGCAGAGCACTAGACAGGTGAGCAGAGATTAGTCGGGTACCACCACTGGGATGTGTCCTGCTAAGCTTTGTGATTTAATGAGGTTTTACAGAGAGAGAAAATTAGATGGGTTAAATTTGATATTGTGAATTTAATTCATAGGAGAGAAAACAATGAATGCTTTGCTCACACTTCTTTTTAGGGCACATGCAATTAATTGCATTAAAACAGAAGTTTCCAAAAGGACTGTGCTATTAGAAGTAGCTTTTTCCTGTTACTATCTGTACCTGTAAACCTCAGGAGGAAACCAAAGGCACAATGGTCTAGTCAGGGTCAACTTCTGCTGGTTCATTGTCAAATATTTCCCTCTTCTATTTCATTTGGTTTGCATGTGCAGACATCAAGGTCTTTTATGCAACATCATGGTCAAATCTAGACAGGATTTGAACATCTTCGGACAATGGAACTAAGTTGGGCAAAGAATCTTAGTGTCCAGTGTGGGCATATGGAAAGCATGCTGCCTGATTATGTGATTGGAATCTATCTGTCCAAGGAAATATGAAAGGTATTTCAGTATGGAATTGCATTTATGTATACCTCCTTTATGGGACTGGGGATCAAAGCCACTGGTGTTTTGTTGATGTATTTTGAGACAGGGCTTCTCTGTTACAACTCTGACTGTCCTGGAACTCACTCTGTAGACCAGGGTGGCCTTGAAGTCACAGAGATCTACCTGCCTCTGCTTCCTGAGTGCTGGGATTAAAGATGTGCACCACCACCGCCTGGCTCAAAGCTACTGATTTCTGAATGATAGGTCACCACTCTTCTAATGATATACATCCTTAGCTCTTAGGTTTGAGAAATAGAGTGTTGGTGTACACCTAAGCTTAGCCTTCAACTCACTGATCAGTCCAGCTTTGTCTAATGTCAAGACTCACATGCCTTTGCCATTCAAGGGTTGGAATTATGGGTATACATTCCTATGTCTGATTTCTGCAGGCTTCTTCAGTGTGAGGACTATCACTATTCCCAGCAGAAAGACTCTCCTTGCATTATAAACAATGAGCTTAGCTAATCCTGACTACATTTTTCTTGTTTTTGTATGAAATGGAAATCCCTAAATTGGGTTATCAAGTTATTTATAATGAAATTCTATAAACCCTTTGACAGGAATCACATTTCGTTGTGTTGGAAGTTTTAAATACTTACTGATCTTCTTCACATCAATGAGATTTCTTGAGGGTCATGTGCCGTATTATGTTGGTACTACTTTATAATTCTTGTTATGTAGTAGCCCATTAATGAAGTAAGATCCTTATTGCTGAATAGAGTAATCAGATGCACGCACACGAATGGGTCATTTCCTTGTTTTCTTTCATGTATACATCTGGTCTACGTAAGCTTAGATGCCTTTGGGATAGCAAATGAAGACTCGCCTATCTCTACTTTTTCTCTTTCTCTTTCTCTTCATTCTTCATATAAAGACTTTGTATTCATGATTGCTGCCTTTTCTCCATCAAAAAAGATGTTTGTATGAAAGATATGACAGGCATACATATCAAATTCATTTTAAAGTTATTATTTATTGGTTGATTTGCTGACATATATTTAGCACAGGGTCATGCTGCATAGCCCAGGCAAACTTTGATTATGACATCCTACCTCAGCTTCAAAATAGTTATGATTGCTGCTCTGTACCATCCTGTCCTGTAACATGCTATATTTCAAGAGATATAGTTCCCAATTAACCCTACCTGGCCTCTAAACTTTGGGAATACCAGAGCTTATAAATGAGTAACATGTTTCCTGTATACATTTATTTCCCTGTTGCCTTCTTTTGTTGAAAGAGTTTCCTTCTTTTTGCATCTGACACTCTGAATTATTTTCCTTGAGAATTGAGACCTTTTTTTTCTTCTCAATGTAATTTTATTTTTCAGACATGCCTGCCATTTCCTCCAAAGGGTCTTTTAGTTGACCCATCATTAATAGCTAAAGGAGTCTCCAGAAATATATTGTATTGGGTATGTGGAGCTGTGTTTGAAGTATTGCTTATTATGCTCTTTATTTTAATAGATGTAAATTATGCATTAATTTTAAGACTGTTAGAATTTGCATTTTCCTACTTTTGTGACAGTTGTACTCAGAGATATGTCATTATCAGGATGTTGAATGTGAGTTCCTTAACTACAGCTGTCATGAATAAATAAGGAAATTCCTCCTCGGTTGGGTACACAACAGTCACTCAATAACTACATGACACATTAATTGGAATATCTGTCTGACTACTCATGTCTCATGTCCATTAATTACTTAACTACAATGTACTAAAAGTCATCACACATAGTTTCAGAAAAGTTGAAGGATTTTCTCAAAGCATAAAGCCAGTGTATATTCTATGGAACAGAACCATCTATTCTTTCAATTATTTAATTAACTAATTATTTTTTAAACCCTCTGAGTTAATCTAGTGTTAATTAGATTAGTGTTAGTGTTAGATATGAGTATGCGTGTGGAGTGATCCACTGAGGCAGAACACAATTTTGTATCTAGATTTGTAAGATACCACATTTTGTGTTTATACTCCATATCAGTTACTTTTCTGTCACTTTAATATAATACTGTGACCAAGACAAATTATAAAAAGTAATGGATTTGGCTTACAATTCTGGAGGGATGGGTCCAGAATTGTACAGTGCAGGCACAGCAGCTAAGGCTGAAGGCTAAGAGCTTCCATCTTGAACAGTAAGCACCAAACAGAGACAACATACTGGGAATGGCTTAAGTTTTTAAACCTCGAAGCCCATCTCCCATGGCATACTTCCTCCAATCAGGCCACATCTCCTAAGCCTTTCTAAACAGCATCACTTACTAGGAACCAAATATTTGAATGCCCGACACTATAGGAGACATTGCATTCATGCCACCATTTCCCCCCCAAATATATTGATTTTGCATATGTTTATAATCTTCGTGCTAACAAAGGCATTTTATTCTCGTAAAGTAACACATTTATCAGCAATAACATGGGTTAAACCTGTAGAGAATATAAGACACATGATGCTGCATGTGGCAATTTTACATACAACTGATTCTTAAGTTTGTTATTAAGTGTACAGTTAAGTGTCAATCTGTGTTTGACAAACTCATGGATACTTCTTACATTGTATGCACTTGTGACATCCTTCAAGTAACACATTCTTGAATTAAAGAGCATGTTTAAAAACCAAATACAACATCAAGTGGTCAATTTTTTTTAAAAGGAATTTGGCATAAGATTTCTCAATCTTAAATGATAATTAAACAAAAAAATTGCAGATATTTATTGATCCTCATAAAGTATTTCTATGTTTCATCCATATATCAGTTGGAAAGAATAAGCCACTGGGTGGTGAAGTCATGACTATGAGTCCATTTTTACCATATGATCCATTAATGATTACCAATCAAGCTATTTATAATGTACTTTAACTTAAGTTACAAATAAAAGTATTACCAATTCTTGCAAAGATACAGTGGAACACTTTTAAAACAGTACTTTAAAAAAATAACTCATGAGGTAAATGACTGGGCTGTATAAGTAAGTACTTAAAATATTTACAAATTGTGATTTAATAAATATACTCCTGTGACTGTAGAACAATATAATTTTCTGCATATGAAAAAGGCATGGGGAAATGGGATGTACTTAAGTGGAAGACAATTATTGCTGCGTGCTTTGGTCTAGTAATAAATAAGGGAGAGAACACGGCTGTCTCCAACTGGGAATTTGTTACACAGCCTGTGGTGTATCGACCTGATAAAATATTATGTGATCATTTGAATTATAACTTTAAAGATATTATAATAACATGGAAAATGCTTACGGTACTGTATTAACTAAATTTACTTTGCTTTCATTGCACCTGTGTCTGTAATCCCTTTATACCAACTCTTCCATGCCTTTGTTCCCGAGAAAACAGTTGTAAGATTCGAACTCATATTTCTAGCCCCATGGCTCCCTCTGTAACATGTCTTCATTAAAATATAACAGCTTACTCATGCTCCTGGGAGAGTTGAAAATCTAAGTAGAGATGTAAAATTGATACAGGGGGGACGAGGAGGCTGCAGATGAACAATACCACAGTTCCAGTCACGGATGAAATTCTGTTTCATTTTTTTTCTTCCTCGTTTGCTTCCTGGAGATCCTTTAAAATCTTATTTCTCAGTGAGTAATTTTGTCTTTATGGTACAAAAGGTAATTCCCATACCTAATATTGTTTCTAAGCACACGTGAGTACCCTGCTGAGTTATATATGAGTTTTTTTATGAATATGACACAAAATGAAAATTCTATTTCTAGACATGAAAAAAGAATGTAAATTGACTTTCATGCTCAAGTGAGTTGTTTTAGGGATTGGGGTGGGGTGGGGGAGACTTAGATACCTGCCTTAGACTCGTGTGTAATTGATATAACGTTTTAGCAATTGTTCTTCATTTATGAGCTTTATATTCAAAGCATAAAGTAACAGGCATCATTGATTTGAAACAGAGTTAGGTTGCCTTCATCAAAAGTTCCCATTCTTGGGAAAGGCATTAGCGGTCTCTTTAGGAAGAGTGTAAACTGCTGAGTGGTACAAGTTTAAGCCCTTTTATTTTTGAGGATTAGATTCTGGATATTCTGCATTAAGCCTATCATGTGTTAAGAAAGGGGCAGCTGGCACTTTAGCTTGTATTTTCCTCATATTTTCTTCAATGTTTAGGCAATTGTCATTAAGTTACTGAGATGAGCAAATAGCACTTTGATATCACACAAGAAACTACAGTGACCCCAGCTGATTAATAAGGAAAAAAAAATCACATTTCTACCAAAGCAAATTGTGAATAGACAACAGAATGCAAGATTACTCAAGACTGGGATGAAGTCCCACAGGGAAAAGACGGTAAAAAGGAAGTGATATTGAAGGTTTTTTCCACTTTTGTGTAAGTGGGAGTGACAAGGATTGAATCCTAGTCTCCTTCATCTGCCTCTTCCCTTCCTGCAGTGTATTCTTTGAGGTCAACTGGTGTTGACCTCATTACGTTTTAATTCACACACTGTTTGGAGTATTGTATATTGTGCTACAATTTTGTGGCATTTCCCAGTCCGTTTCATCCAGGATACAAATGATATTGTGTCCACGCTGTCTACACATGCACCTCTAGTCACTTAGTAGTTGCTTGTCCGATACACTGTCAAAATAACACAGTAGTAGCTCAGCCATGTAAGTGGGAAGATAGAGTTTGGAGCTCTAGCTCTCACATAAATGACAGGTGAGGGGGGTGACCTGCCTCTGATTCCTGCATGAGAAAGAGAGAGGGAATTACATGAACAAGATGGCAAGTCAGACTAGCTGATTCCCAGAGTTATAGATAGAAATGAGAGACCTGACTCAATACATGAGATATGGAACAGTTGGAGAAGAGATAACCGTCAACCCTTTGCCCTGCTCAGACACACATATGCAAATATGTACATATGCACTACACACACACATCCATTCCCAACAAATCAATTCATTGTGATTGTGGTCAAGTAACACTTATTTGACTTAATATTGACCCTAAAGCTTGCAGTTTTATTATATATTTATAATGTTTCTGTTCTTGTTTGACTTATAAACTAAACCTAATTTATAAATCAAAGTTTCCCATAGGTATATATGTATAAAAATATATCTATAATGCATTTATAACGATTGCAGCCAATGCATATATACATACACATATATTTTGCTATTATCTAAAGTTTGAAACATTCACTGGGGAACTATTAGCATTTGAACATATCTACATGGATAAGAGGGTGCTACAAAATAAAGACTATTAACATACAAAGTCACCCTAGTAAAAAATATTTATATTTCATTTGTAACATCAAATTCTAAATATTGATTATGTAAGCCAAGTCTTTTTAGCTAAAGGTCAAGTTAATCATCTTAAGTCATGTGACTGTAGACTTCTTCATTATGTTATCACACAGGGCTTATTACACATTCAGGAAATGTAAATACTCATATGTATGTAAGCTTGCTCATAATGTACCTTCAGTAAGGTTACAATAGTAATTAGCTAAATCCATTTTTTAATATTTATTAAAGAAAAGTATTACATTATACTTACTATTGTATTTGCAAAGATTTTACTACCCAAGTCCTGTAATCAGTGTTTAGTTCGTATCTTTCAAATATGTGAATGATTATACATCTTATCATATATTTTTTGTAAAAAAATCCCAAAACTTCTCTATGCATTCCATACATATCTATTCAAACAATTCTCACACTTTGAATAAGGATTCTTTTACTCAAACAATCAATAGCCAATGTGACAGTGGAATATAATTTTCTCACTTCCTGGTCGCTCAGCTCTTTAGAAAGGAGATGTTGACAGTTGCTGAAATGCTGATTGTTCTAGGATATTTGTCATTACCTTGTTGAGCAAGGAGAATATATATATCTTGGGTGAGGAAATTCTAAGTACAGGCTAGTTATTTAAATACTGTTAACACTTGCCTTCTGAGATCACTCCCCTTTGTTAGTTATGCTATATATATATACCCTTTGAGAATGGAAAAATACATTTTTATGAGAAAGAAAATAAACCTCCAAACAAGACTTAAAACACGTCGTTTCAACTGATGATGAAGATGAAAAGTATTCCAATTGGTCCTATTATGATAATTAAATCACTTGCAAATCTCAGCATAATATGCTGTTTACTATGTCAGTTAAATACATTCTCTGTCACCATTTAGAGATGTGAAAGAACACTGGGAAACACTGCATAGAATCTCGCCTGTGCTTGGGAGGATCACAGAAGTGTCTTAAATTCTAGGATAAAAATAGTATTATTCCATCACAGTTATCAAGAGATGTGGCTTTGCAATTTGAATAAAGGAGTCTGTTTGGAAATCAAGCCATATGATTCCTCTGTACATCATTTAAGTGATAGACTAACTTCGTAGAAAAAAAAATAGTTCCTAGGGAAATCTTGACTATGTGACATAGCCAAGATTATAAACTCATCTTTCCTTCCTTTTTCTACTAACTGGCTCATAAGTCTTCCAGACACCCTGCATTTTAACTCAAATTCCATGAATTTAACTTCGTAGTAATTACTAGCATTGCTATTGCTGTTAGCACGTTTACATAACACCTTCACTGAGATTATTTAGTAGAGTGTATTTTCAACAGGAAAAATAATACTTGAGTTGACACTTGCAAAATTTTTCTTTAAAAGAAGGCAGCCTTTCAGGAAGAGGTGTGAATAGCTTTGTTATTTAACAATAGTAAAAATTCCTCAAGAATGGAAGGCTGTAGTCTATTTTTCATGACATTCTTAGCACCCACTTGTTTCGGAGGCATTTGTTAGTGGAAGGCGGTAGAAAAACGAGGAAAGTGAGGCCTCTCGTGAAGTCATTCGGTGAGGATGGGTTAGAAAACAGGAAGAGTTACAAAGCAACATGCTTGTATCTGGCACTGATCAGAGGTATTCGCTGTGAAGTCACTGAATCCAGAACACCCCATTTATGGAGTATCTTCTTTAATCTGCTAAATGTCAGAAATGAAACTATATTTATTCTTTGTTTTGTTTTCTTGTTTCTCTGTCATACCTCTGGCTGTCATGGAACTCACACGCTGGAGACAAGGCTGGCCTCAAACTCACAGAGATCCACCTGCCTCCACCTCCCGAGTGCTAGGGTTAAGGTGTGCGCCACCCACCACCGCCCGGCCAGAAATGAAACTTTAAAAGTGAATGTTTGTATGTATGAAACAATTTAACTCAAAATGCATTTTACTTACATTTTTTGAGAAATCCCAAACTTTTAGGGACAATGTCAGTTGGCAAGCACACAGAAATAAGAAAGGTAAGCATCAGGCCAGTAAGTTATCCATGAACAAATCTAAGTATTTGAAGCATATGCATTTTAAAACGCAATCTTGTAATAACATGGCTTTTCTTTACGTGGAAGTAAAGAAGAAAAGAAATGTTCAAATGCCTACAGAACTTTTTAAATGGAGCTAGAGTTACATCAAAATAAGGCATAATATCATTGGCATGAATATAGAGAAGTGTAATAGTCCTAGTTTCCAAAAAATTACCACTCATAATAAGGGGCTATCAAAATGAATTTAATAGTCCAGATACAACAGGTAGGTGCCTAGTCTTTGATCTTTGTTTCTAGGCTTACCTCATTCACCTTTTACCTGATAGATAGGTTTTACACTGGCACCTTCATTGTGCTCAGTTTACACTGTCCATGCTGATTATCGGTACATGATTTTGAGACTCTCATGTCTCCCTCATCTGTCAGAACTGGTTGTTACATCAATGTGTACAATGCACAGCTTTGGGTGTCTCTCTATAACTCTCCATACATCGTATGGGTGGAGAATCTTTGCTGCCAAAAATTCTCTAAGAGGATTCAGAGTTTAACAATCTTCCCACAAAGAAAACAATGTACCAGACGACATTTGAGTAGAACACATATCTTCTGAATAACTCATCCTGGCTATCTAGTGAGTGCTACGGGGCTACTCTCACGGGTGCTGTCCTGTATGTTTAAAGTATGCTGACGTAGACAGGTTTCATGTACTCATCTTCAACAGCTACTTCAGTCTCATTCTTGATTACACACAGTAATATAGTCTAGGCCCTGAGTGTCTTGCTTTAATCCTTTTTTTTTATATTACATTCCAAACTGTCTTTGCAAATTTCTAGCTTGTTTGATCTCCCTTCTTTGCTTCTCACTTCAATATTAAGAGTATTATTTAGAAATGTTTCCTCAAGGGACTTGGTTTCCTCAGAAAATCTGTTAAGAGTTTGCCTCTCTCCGTCCGATTAAGCTTTATGAAGTGGGAACTAGTCAGGAACAGAGAACACATCTACTAAGGACCAACATGCCTCTCACATGGTGTGCCTTCATGTTGGAGGACATAGATGGGCATCTCTGTTGATGACTAACTTCTCTAGAAAGTGAAGTGAAATATTTATGCTTAGCGGTATGTCATGGGGACAAGGACTGGGGTCTTCATCCTTTCAAGGCAGGGGGTAGTACACTAATTTTTAAATGGTATTCTTAGGGACACAGGATTCAGTTGTAATGTAGGCCATTGTTTTGCATTTTTACATTTTTTTTCCTTATTCTATATATTCACTTAGACCAATTGATTCTGTGTTTGAATGCTGTTGTGTTTTGGATACTAAATATCCTGTACACATCCTGGCACTGGCAGCTTGGTTCCTAACTTGTGGAGCTAGTTTGGAAGACAGTGGAAAGTCTAGGAGGTAGGGTTTAAGTGAAGAAATGATGTCATTAGGTTGGAGGAGGCTTTGAAGGGCATCTTGTCTGTGTTTTCTTTTTCTTTTTTTTTAAATTACTCTCTCTTTCCTACTTTCCAAGAGATGACTAAGTTGTGCTACCACATTCTTCACAAGTGTCTCAGAAACAACAGGGTTTAATGTCTAGGCACGGTCACCTCTGAATCTATGAGCTCCAATAAAATTTTGTCTCTGAAGTTGATTTTCTGATATTTTGTCACAATAATGAAAGCCATCAAACATAGGTACTATGATTTCCTTTAAGGGGAACTCTTTCATCAGGCATTGTGAATTCTATACACTATTCTCAATCATTTCTCAGAAAAGTTGTATATAGTGCTAGCTCTGTTTCCTTTTGGTAGCGGGATCCGGTGGCTGCTATCTGGGAGAAATACAAAGCTTAGCCCATCAAGAGTGTAACAGTATGTATTCATGTGACAATCACATAATGAGTTGTGAAATCATGATTTTTAATGAAACTCCATTGTCTGCTGTACAGATGAGAGTATGACATCCTCCTGAACAAGCGGAAACATTTCCAGATTGATTGAGCCATCTTTACCGAAGCAGTGTCTCCTTTAACCCCTAAGAATAGTAGCTGATTGTAATTGCGTAAATGGCATAATATTTTAGAGACCTATGGAGAACTTATGCAGCACAGAAGCCTTTTGTGAGCAGAGCCTGCTATTGTGCACAGTTCGCATTCATCATTCCTGGTTTCATTAGTAAGGACATTTGTATGGAAATGGATGAAGGTTTATAGGTTTATTTTATTGTGCTGTAGATTCTGCTGTAATTATACCACTGATGGGTTGTATTAAACTACTTTGTGGGAAGCTTTCAAAACACATCACCCTCGGAAGTGCTTGTGTTCCAAAAAGTCCTCCATTTTTCAGCTCACCTGTGGTTCCTGATGGGGATAAGCCTTCAATTAGCTCACACGTGCCTTCCAACCCACTTCATTTTCCTGCACATCTTTAGGTTTAAAGGACATTACATTGATTGATGCGAATACCAATGTAAGACACGCTAGTCTCCAATACCTGAATGTTTATTTTAAAAAAAATACTGGCAAATTTGAATGAGAAGAATAAAAATGAGTCATTAATTCATTTAATGCCATTACCTAATTCTTTAAGAAAATTTCTATGATTTAGATTCTTTCAGTGACTGCTTGGATTAAGAAAGTGTGAACATTTGATGACTTTAATGTGTTAATTAAAATATATATTTTTATTTTATATGTATGGGGATCTGTGTGTATGTATGCATGTTCACCGCATGCATGCAGGAGTCCTTGGAGGCCATAAGAGGGAGCTGGAACCCCTGAAAATGGAGTTACAGACTGTTGTGAGCCATCGAGTGGGTGCTAGGAATTGAACCTGTGTACACTGCAAAATCAGTAAATGGCTTTTCACTATTGAGTCATCTCCCTAACCCCTCTAATACTTTTCTTTCTGCGATGGTTTATTCTTTCTGAGGATCTCACAAAGTTTGAATAGGTCTTTGGTCAGTTTTTTGACTAGGATTTATTAATGGGTTGTGTGTGTGTATATATGACTTTATTTATGGGCTGTGTGTCTTCATAATTTCACTTATGTTATACATGTATGTAATTTTGAAGCTTAAGAACTTACAAAGTCTTCTCCTACCTATTCCTATGCCCTTAGTCTGGAAATCTGGAAAAGTTGTTTTGTTAACCCATATAATTTAAAAATCTGAGATATTGGATATCTGAACATAAGAGCCAGAACTGGGGAGTGGGGAGCGTTGCTTCACTGAAAAGAAAGTGAGCCTGAGGAGGTGAGGCAGTATAGAGTAGGGGTGAGTGTTTAGGTCACTACCCAACGTCTACATTTGTATATCTAGTAACTTACCCATATGACATGTTCATGTCAAATATGAATCAATCTTCAAGTCAAACAGAAGCTACAAAAGTCTTGTTTTATGCTCAAAGTCCTATTATCCTTTATTTTCCCTGTCAGGTTTATCTCATGTCAGTAATGACACCATTTCTATGGCAAACAGGCAAGCAAACAAACAAAAGAACAATAACAAAACAACAACAACAACAAAAAAAAAACCCAACAACTTATGCTATTCTCTGTGTCTCTCACATAGCTCATCCAGCAAGACTCACACTATAGGTTCTAATATAAATGTCAAATTCAAGTTGGTTAAGTCTCTTAAGCTTCAGAAGAAATACCCTTACTCTGATTACTCTCCTGGATCGTGGAAGCTAGTTTCTCATTATTATGTATTTCTATTTCAGTTTCTGTTTGTATATGGTACCTTGCCCACCCAGAAGCCAGAATAGTCTTATAAAACTGAATATTAGAATAGACCAGTTGCTCAGCTTATCATTGTGTAGCAATGGACTGTAGTTTGCAACTGTACTAAAAAACTTTGGTCTTGCCCATGGGCCTGCTCTGCCTTCCTTATTCAGCCCTACCCCTCAACACACACATTGCATTCTTAAACTTTCCCTTGTTTCCCATCTTATGCCATTAATGGATCACATCTAGTTCATCTGTATTGTAGTGGTTTATATTATCTGTTATATCTACTTGAGGAATTAATTTTCAGTATTTTAGAACATCTAAGTCTATGTGCAAATGCCTACTCCTCACAAACACCTTTAAATCATTCTCATCTAAAACATTGAACCTCTGCTCATACATCTCATTTCCTGCATTTGTTTTAACATCACAGCAATTCTTTTAATTCTTGTGCGTATGGTATTTTCAATTTATTTCTTTACCTGCATCTTATTCTTCACTGTCAATGATAACGGTGTTGGTAAAATACTAGGTTAATGACTGGTAGACAATAAATATTTGATAAAATAATGATCGTGTGGTAGGTTTAAAAAAAACACTGATTTTGAGTCTTGAGAAGAATTTCAAATCTTTGCAATCTAAGAAAAGGTTAATGAAGAGAAAGAAGAGCTGAGAATAACCTAGAGAAATACTCAATATGGTGGACCCTTAACTTCCTTTCCGTGAATAGGTATCCCAGTGAGATGTTTAGTGGTCCATAGAAAAACAAACAAGTTATCAAATTGGCTTTTGGGAATGGAGGGGACAGTAAAGGAGAAGTAGAATAATTTAGAAGCTGCAGACTGCCCCTTTAGCAAATGACTGAATGCTGTATTTAATTGGATGTGCTCTACTAGAGAAAACAGTCTACTCATTAAAACATCAATACATGAAGTTCTGAGCAATCTGGCTTCTCTTTTGAATTACAATATGTGCAAAAGAAAGGCTTATAATATATTTTAACCCAATGGGATAGTTGTCAAGTATAATTTATATTGGTTGCACAAGCTATAGAGATAAGAGTTTTCTAAATAATCATCATCTTGTTCTGGGCCAATATTACAAGGACACACAGAAATATATTTGTTAAACCGATAAAATGTTAAGGTGAAACACATTTTTAGATTTTTGTTTTGAGTTAAAATTCAAAAGTAAAGACCATTTTGATATAGTAGAAATACAGAGATAGAGATAGAGATAGATAGATAGATAAATAGATAGATAGATAGATAGATAGATAGATAGATAGATAGAGAAGAGAAGAAAGAGTTCACAGCTCTGAGTTGTTGTCTATGGTTCAAAGTTGAGTAGCGCATTAGCCCTAGCTTAGTTTTTCAAACCCAGGTGGTCCATATACAGATTGCAGATTCTTTGTAAATCTGTAGTGAAATCCAAATGAGACACCATGATGACTGAATTTTATGCAAATGCATCTTTAGAAGTGTTATAGCAAAAACATTAAAAATAGAACAACAATAACTACAGTCACCTTGATTTAATGAATTACTCATTTTCTTATCCATTTAGAAGTACAATGCAACTTTGTCCAATAGTCTTAAAGATCCCACGCTATAGCTTCTGACTGTAGCTCCTAACATTCTGATTTTGTGGAAGATTTTGCTTTACCACTAATATGTCACGCCCAGACCCGAATACCATTCTTCCTATTTGCTGGAAGTTTCTTCTTTCATGTGCCTCAGTCCTTTGATGGAAGTATTTGATGCACCCTCAAAAAAATAATGTTCTCAGAAAAAGCTCTGACAACCCTATACAAAAAATCACACACTTTTATTCATGGCTTCCCCAAATACACATCATCATCAATAACCTGTTTAATACACCTATAAATTCTTTATTTTCTGCTCTTGTGTCTCACCTGTTGCAAGCAGGAAGTCATAAGAAAACACTCATCATTGATTATAACATTTCTAGGTAAAGACACTTGCTATGGGGGAGGAAAATCAGAAGATAAAAGATGAAAGAAGGAGCGGTGGAAAGATCAAAATATATAGCATCAAGCAAAACATTACTTTGTGAAGAGTTCATGACATTATTTGGCATATAATTAATTCTCAGTAAATAAATATACAGTGAATAATGATTGGTTTTATTATTGTCTCATTTTTCCAAACATAGGGAAATAATCTTAACTTTAAGGGCAATTGGTCCAAACAAATTCCCGTTAGGCACTCAGCTGTCACCTAGTGATCAGTGGAATACATAGCCATCTCAAGAGTGACAGTATGAAGAGTATCTGGTAAAACTCACGGCCCAAAGCTCAGGAAAGAAGCATTACTTACAGGACCTCACATTTCTAACCGTTTATCTTTGGCTTTGAAATTTGTTTCCTTCCAGCTTTCACAGCTGGATACTGCAAATACGTATTAGGATGGCTGTGGTATTTTGATCTAGTGAAAGATTTATTAATATTTAAGTATAAAGATTGTTTTATTATTTCCATCCTTGGAGAAATTTCCAATTCTGTTGCCTCTAAGCCCCATATGGACTAGTATCCCCTAGCTGTGGCTATGTGGTTTAAAGAAGAAAATTTGAAAGTCATCTCACTAGGCATGCATATTTCATGACTTGGTGTGAATTAAGCATCACAGAGATTATGGCAAGTTTAAAAAAATCGTTTAGTAAGAGATGATGAGATTCGCTAAATAATCAGAATACAGGAAAATTCTAATTTAAAATACTAATGGCAATTGTTGCTAAATGTTTATTATTGTTCATATTAATACTTTTTGTTACTCTGATTTTGTTTAAAATAACCAAGAATACTGATCGGGGAGTTTTGATCATTATTTTTCTCTTTTTTTGAGGCAATATTCCAGCAAAGTAAGCTGTAAAATGTTTTTTTTTTTTAAAGTAAATACTTCATTTATTTTAAAGTAAATACTATCACTGTGTGATGCTCAATATGTGTTGTGTTTATTTAACAAACGTGAGTGTCTTGTGTTTGGGGCATAGAAGTTAAGAAATGAAAGGTCATTTTGGTGGATTTTTCCTTTGAGTATATAGTGTCCTTCCCTATCTCTTCTGATTAGTTTTGGTTTGAACTATATTTTGTCAGACATTAAAATGGCTATGTCAGCTTAATTCTTAGGTCAATTTCCTTGAAATATCTTTTTCTTTCTTTTATTTTTTTAAACTTCTTACCTTGAGGTGATATCTATTCTTGATGTTAAGATAATGTTTCTTGGATCAGCAGAAGGATGGATCCAATGGATCCTGTTTTCGAATCCATTCTGCTAGTTTATATCTTTTTATTGGGGAATTGAGACCACTGATGTTGAGAGATATCTGTGGTGGTTGAATAGAAATAGCCCACATAAGCTCATAGATTTGTCTTCCATCTCTTATATTCTTTTAGTGAGCCTTGCCTTTGTAGATGTTGATTCAGTGCAAAAAGGTAGTTTATTTTTTGCCTAATTCAATCACTGGTCCTAGTCTTGAAGCCCTGGAGTGCTTTGGCCTCCTTCAGTATAAACTTAAATCTAGAACTGGAAGGCTTCAGCCTCAGCTTCTGTACAATCTAGAAGGTTTAAGCCTCTGAGACTTACTGCTGACTGAGCCACTCTAATTAGCTCCTTCTGAACTCAGGGCTGTACTAAACTATTCTGATTGGCTGATTCAACAAACTCACTGTCCTGGCTCTTCTCCAAGCTACTGGTTCAAACTGATCTTCTGAGCAGGCTGCCTATTTCTGACTGAAGTCTTCTGACTCAGGTAGATACTGGCTGGTTCTCAGACTCTCTTAGACTGAACTGCTCTATTCAGCTTCAAACTGACTCATTTTTCCTGTCTGATACTGACTTTCTCTGCCTACTACCTCTGTGTCTCTGCCTTGTATTCCTCAGACTCCTCAGACTGCTTCTGTGTCTTATCATCTGTGTGCCTGCCTCATACTGTCTGATTCTCTGAGCTGAGAGCCTGCTTTTCTATCATGAGACTTGGGTGTGTCGTCATTCTGACTCACTCTGCCACCTCTATCTCTAATTCTTCGCTTTGCCTGCCCCTACACTCTGACTGATCTCAGATGTCTCTTCCTGTCTGATGGGAACTCCTTCTACATTCTGCTTCCTGTCTCCCAAGTGCTAGGATTAAAGACATGCAGACTACTGCCTTCTGCGTACTTGGACTCACAGTCTTTCTATGTTCTATCCAGAGCACACAGGCCTCTGAATGTGATCTCTTCATACAGACCTCTGGATGTGATTCCATCATATAGACCCTTGAATTTGATCCCTTCATATAGACCTCTGGATGTGATCCTTTCCCTGAGCAGTCATGTTGCTGGATTAAATGATTAAATAATCTACATGCCTTTGTGGTTCCTATTCAAGTTCTTAAATATTTTTATTTTCAGAATTCCCTCAGCTTGGGCTGATTCTATTTCCAGTTTCAGCTCTTGAATGGTTTTATTCATTTTCTTCCACTGTGTGTTTATGTTTTCTTAGATTTAAGCCATTTATTCATTTCCTCTTTAAGGATTTCTGTGACATTCATAAAGGCTGTTTTAGGCTCTTTTTCTTGTGCTTCAGCTACATTGGAATACTCAGGGCCTGCTGTGGTAGGAACACTTGCCTCAAATGGAGATGTGTAATCCTGGCTGTTATTGATTGTGTTTTTATGCTGATTTCTGAGCATCTGGGATTGGGTTGATTGTAAATCTACGTGCTCATATCTGGCCATGTCTTTTTTGGGGATGGTGCTCTGTTCCTTGGTTTCTGTTTTCTCTCGGTTCTTATGAGAATGTGATGGGTGTGTATTGTCTGGTAGGAAATTCTTCTGGAGTTGTGATAGGTATGACCATTGGGGGTTCCAGGTAAAGTGTGTTTCTGGGTATTGGGAGCTGGCACTTGAGAATGGGGATGTGCTGGAGGGGGTGAGGGTTCACATGACATACGAAAACAAGGTGTACCATCTGATCTGCTTAGTTGGTCCCCTGGGAATGGGGACAGAGAGGAGAAGCCACAGCATAAGGTCTGCTACAGAGCTTGGGATGAGGTGGGGTAGGGGTGGATTAGTCTTGGAGGAACAGAAGAGTCATGAAAATCTGCAGTTAACCTACTTGCTCTCCTGGCCAGAGTGGCCTGTGGGTTCCCAGGGAGCACCTGTGGGAGTTGGCCTGGGATAAAGTAATGAGTGGAGAAAAAGATGTTTGGAGGGGTGTATCTGTGTGATCCACTGGAGATGGCTACGGGGGTGGGGTGGGGTGGAGCGTAGTCCAATGGAGAAGGGGACAGGGAGACAGGGAGGTATCAGCTGGTGACCTGCTGTGGAGCTTGGGATGAGAATGGAGGATTGAATTTGGAGGGGCGAAGGTAGAGGTGATGATCTGCAGGGAGCCTACCTGCTTCTTTTGCCAGAGTGGCCTGTGGATCCCCAAGTAGTTAGGAAATTCTTCTTAAGTGATTCATCTTGATCCATTGTCTTGTGCTGTGTGTATTAATATTTGTAGACGTATCTCATTTTAACATATTTATAAGATATATTTTACGTAATACTGTTTTAAAACACAATAATTGTGTATCTATGGGATACAATACGACATTTCAATATATGTATATAGGTGGATAGAGGTAGATAAGTGATATATGTGTCCTTAGCTCCAACACTTATCATTCCTTTGTGTTTATAATGTTGACAGTATCCTTCACTTACTCATAAACAATTGAGCTAAGTAATAGCCCAGTTAATTAAACATCTTCTCACTGAAAAATGACTTGCTTGCTAAGTGCCAGAGGCAGGTGTCATTTGGACTATCTAAAATTAAGTTGATGGCTCAAGGTTTCCTGACAATCCCTGGTTATATGTGAACGTGAAGAATGCTGAGCTATAGCGGAAGTATCTCAGAAACCTTTGGTTCTTTCCTTTCCAGTCTTATTCTTGTACAAAATAGCCTTTGATTGTTTGTCTTGTCTTACCTGGGAAGAAAGAGAATATTTATGTTTTCCCATGTACACAATCACAACTTAATGAGGAGGTGGGTATTCTATACTGCTCTTATCATTGATGAGGCTAGCTTTAAGTTACATATTTTCCATCCTACATTGATGGGACTTCAAAGCCTGAAAGCACACGGATAATTTCCCGAAAGTTCGAGGAAATCCATGTTCTAGCACTTCATTTTATTTAATACATTCCCTGAACTACATATCTTAAAGATGATTTTAAATATTCTAGCATGCATATTGTTTGCAGAGGTTAGAAGATTAGGTTTTTTTGGTGATTATTTTCTCACAGTGACAAACACTAATGCAGTAAATTAATGTTGAGGAACGTGTACATGTGTGCATCATGTATGTCTGTCTATAGGCATGTGGAGGCCAGAGGTTGATGCTGGATGTTCTCCTGTCATTTTCCTCCTTATGTACTGAGAGTCGCTATCTCACTTGAACTCATAGCTTGCTGATTTCAGCTAGTCTAGTTAGCCAACTTGCTCCGGGATCTAGAATCTGCTTCAAGATTGCTGGGATTACAAGCAAATCACCATGCCCACCCAGATTTTACATAGGTGCTGGGGATTAGAACTCTGATTCTCATACTTCAGGACAAGAGCTTTTAGCCTTTGATTACTGAGGCATCTCCTTGGCTTCAGTAAATTATTGTTGTATATTATCAATTTTTGACTTCTTTATAGTCTTCATAGATCTTTATGAAAAGAAAATCAATGAACTTTGTCAAGTCATTGTGTTTCTTATTTCCTTTTTACTGTGTTTTAATTTTAACGTTATTTCCTTTCCCCTCTTAACACTTAGAGGTCAATAGTTCTCATGGCTTATCAATCATATTAATCATACCTCTCCACTATGTAATTTTTCTGCCATGATATAGTGCACATTCTTGTGTCACTTGGCAAGAATTTGTCATGTGTGTGTTATTTATGTTTTCCTTTGGAATGTCAAAATTAGTACTGAATATGGGTATTGCAAGAGCTTATAGCAATAGACTGGAAACAACCCAAAATGTTTTTGTCATAACTGCTCTTAACATTTAGGATCATTTCTTTTCATTTTAACTTTAATAGACTTTAAAACTGAGCAGTTTGACAGACAGTAATACATCTTTCTTTCTCTTTAGTCAAATGCAGTAACAGTGTCTCAGCTGGTTTATTGCTGACGTTTAGTAATGGGCACATAATACTGAATTACCTGGGAGACGCCGGTGAAGATGGAAGGCTTCATAGGTGGTGATCCAGGCATCGAGTCTAGTGTGGCTATTTATATTCTGAACAACTGGGGAGGTTTCTTGAACTACTTGAAAGCCATTATTTTCGTGTACTAAATAAAGGTATTAAGAGTAGCATACAATGTTAGTTAAACATGATTTTGGAAGATGGTTAGAACTCTGATATCTGCCATTTTGAATAGTCAAAATTCCAGAGAAATAAAATGTGATGAAGTACAGCTTTTATGTTTTCATTATTATGATTTCCCTAGAAAACTAATAGCACAAGAAGGGGATGATTTTTTTCCTTCCTGGAATTTTATCTCACTAGAATTATGAGTAGGGCCTAGCATGCTTCTTATTCTTACTACAGTATGATTTTTAAAAATCATTATATTTATTTATTTATGTAGTGTGTGCGTGTGTGTGTGTGCGTGCTTGCTCACATGGCACAGTGCTGGTGTGGAAGTCAGGGTAGCTTGTGGGACTCAGTTCTCTCTTTCCCACTGTGTGACGTGTTGGGATTCAAGTCAGGCTACCAGGATGGGAAGATGCGCCTTATCTGCCAAGCCACCTCACTTCCCCTCTAGCATCATTTTATCAATTCCTCAGAGCTTCTCGACATTGACTCATTTGATTATTAGGAACCTTAATTTATTTTTGTTACTGTGGCCCATAAAATCTAGAGTGATACTTAGCTAACTGTGTCACCACACACTTATAGTTACACATTTAATTACGTGTATTATTTTTCCTCTGTATGTACTATATCTGTAAGTATATGTGTATATCATGTAGACAGACTGGTTCTTTCTTTTTTATTGAAAATAGATCCGTCTCTCATAAAGTACATCCCAATTGCAGTTTTTCCTCCCTTCATTCCTCCCAGCCTCCCCCGCTTACCTCCCTTCTTCCCCAGATCCACTCTGCCTCTATTTCCCTTTAGAAAAGAGCAGGCATCTAAGAGATATCAGCCAAACACAAGAAGTTACAATAAGACAAGGTATAAACCTCAAATTGAGGCTGGGTAAGGCAACCCAGTTGGAAGAAAAGGGTCCCAAGAGCAGGAAAAAGAGTCAGAGACACTCCCCATTAGAAATCTCACTAAAACACCAAATTAACAGCCCTGACTTTTATACAGAGTACCTGGTGCAGACCCATGAAGGATCCATGCTTGCTGTTTCAGTCTCTGTGAACTCATTTGATCCTTGCTTGGTTGATTCAGTCGGCCATGTTCTCCTGATCTCCTCGATCACCTCTTTACCCCCCTCTTTCTTGGATTTTCCTAAGCTCCAGGGACCAAATGGAGACTTCCAACCTAGACTCTTTCTCCTCATACTATCTGACTGTGGGTCTCTGCACCTGCTCCCATCTGCTGCTGGAGTTGATAATCACTGATAATGATTGGGCAGGGCACCGGTGGATCTATGGATGTAGCAAAATATCTTCAGGAATAATTTCATTGATTTTTATCAGTCATTTCTAAGGATCATTTTCTCACAAAAGTAAGATCTGTTGTGTGCTGTAATCAACCCTGAAGCTTCCTGTTTTCTGAAGAAGTGCCTGAAAGAGCATTTCCCACATGTACAGAGTTCACAATAATCACAGAAAAAAAAACCCAAAACAAACAAAAGCAGATGTGGAGTCATCATACTTTTCAAAGGATGAAAAAGAGTATCGAAGCCTATGTCCCCATCACATCAGGTCAGGTGACATTACATAGTCACTTGCATCGTTGGGAAAAGCCATCTGACCCTGACTTGGCACTTGTGCTTTTCTTATTCCATGTGTCTCATTGAACTGTCTCATCAGTAATTCAAAAGACTCTTATAATCTCCCTGGATCTTCAATTCTGAATCATAATAACTTTCCCACAGTACTTACCCCTTTGAAGAGTAGCTTAATTTTTTTTTTTAATTCTTCCTAGATTTTCTAGTATAGTTACACTTCATGCCTATTTCCATTATTCATGAAGACACACAAACAGTTGGAAATCCCAAAATGTGAGCCCAATGATTTTTTTGATCTTCACAGCATATTTGGATTAAACTCACCTTGATATGCCCTTCAGACATTCATTTTCACTAGTTGTCTTATAAGATATCTTTTGCTCTGCTTACAGGATGTGAGATTTGGCTGTACCAAGTAGAGCGACTTTGGCAGCTTGTAACTGCAGTTCAAAATTTATGTTGACTTACATGAAAAGGAAACATACTATATTACAAAGCAAGGAGCCTAGTTAAAGCAGGGAACATCAGGCCAGTCTAATAAAGTTGTAGGAAACAACCAGATCCGGGGCTAAGGCAGGGAGAGTGCCATGAATTCAAGGCCTTCCCTAGCTACAGAGTACGTTCCTGTCCCCAAATCAACAAACCAGCCAACCAACCAAAACTAAATACCCAACCAAGTAACAAAAATGACAAAAGGCTCAAAGATCCCAAATAAAGATGTTTAACAAAGTGGGAAGTCTGATCCTCAGTGGGTGGGTAAGGTTGGGTGGTAGTCTGTACCTTTGTAGGCAATTCAGGTTGGCGTGGGGTCTGTTCTAGGAAGCCATTCCAAAATGTCCTCTCTGTTTTGTCAGTTCAGTTTCACCCATGACATAACCATTACTCTTCTGTGCTTGTTTTCTCTCTCTCCTCTTTCTCTTGTCTATCTGGTCATACCTCTGTTTTTTGACTTGGGAGAAGAATGAGAAGGAATACAAAGAACTTTCCTCAATAGAAAATGACATGGAAGTTGAAGAGCACCATAGTTTTCCTACTGTTTCCACAGGCTGACCTCTGGTCCATATTTAGCCCTGTGTTTAGACTAAGGACACCAGGGAGAAGGTATCCACCTTCTGAGGAATCAGTGTCTCCAGCCCAGGCAGGTTGCAGAGTGTTGTTGGAGAGGCTCAGATAAGTCAGCTTTGTTCCTGGTGTCTACCTCTGTCTTTCTCCATCTGATTTTTTGAGATAGGTTCTCTTGTTAAAACGTGAGTTAATGGTTAGATAGCTGGCCAGTGAGGCCCTGGGATCCTCACATCTTCACTTGGCCAGAATGGGGGTTACACTCACTGATTGACATAGCAGACTTTTACTGGGTGTCTGGGATCTGAACTCAGATCTGGATGTTTGTGCACCAAGCAGGCCTCTGCAGGCCCCATGACCATACATTGAATCAGTGTCTGTCAACTGGGGAAACGTTTGGGGAGTTTTATCTGGGGGCCATTACCAAGCTTCTAGAATAAGTGACAAGGGATAGACTATTCAATCTAGCTCTATCACCAGAAGTAAGTACTTAAGGAAAGAAGGAAAGGAAGGAAAGAAGGAAAGCAAGCATGCAGGCATTATTCAGCTCAAGATGTCAATAGCACTGTGATGAGAAACCCTACTTAAAATGAAAAGCCACACTGGCCACTCAATCAACATTCTTGTTTGGTTTGAAATTGTGTATGCTGTTGGTCATATGTTGTGATGATTTATAGATACATGTGCGAGGAATTCAGGAGTTAGGTTATTTCCCCAGTGCGTGCTCTAAGTAAAGCATTGAAAATAAAAGGTGTCTCCGATATTAGAATGAGACCACATTCCTCTCACCATAAGTGACTTCTTATTCTGTCTCTGTATTAAAATAGGCATCACTTCTCAGAAGTGTAACATCCCTTCAGTGTGACATCTCATTTAAAACTGTCCTTGAGACTAGCACATAATCTCATTGTACCTGACTCTATCATTTTGACCAAAATCTGAAAAAAAAAAATGAGCCTAAGCGTTTTTATTTAGAGTTGATTAATGTGTAAAAAACAACTCCACAGATTAGAGTGACACATCTCAAAAAGGCATATTTAAACCATATCACAATAATGGAATGCCTTTAATTTAACAGCAAATCAGATATTAATATAAACCTTGTTGGCTACACTGTATAGAAGCGTATTGGACAGTGAGGATTATTAAATGTCCGTGGCTAAATAGGGGCTTTTCCCATCTTGCAAGGCACCAGGTAACAGTCTAGAAGTGGCCTCATTTTTAATGTTCAAAGAGCCCAGAGAGAGGCTTGAAGCTGGGTGTGGGGTCACATACCCACAATGTGGCAGTAAAAGTAAGATAATTGCAAGGTTGAAGGCAAGTGAGTTACCCAGTGGAGCCTCAAAAATGTACAGAAAGAAAGAGGACTGTGAAGCCGCATACCTGGAACCAGTAGTTGGTTTGCAAACTAGAATCCAGATATCCTGACTCAACCTTAATCCTTCCAGAAGCTAGTAGGTCTCAGGTGATGAAAAGAATCCATCTTTCCGAGATGTAGCCGATGTACCCACACCCCAGGGAGGTATTTGTAGTGAGGAACTGAAAATGCTCAACAAATAGAAACAAAAACAAAACAAAACTCTTTTGTTATCATCCAGTAAGGCTTAGAAGCACACCATGCACACTGTCCCTTGAGCACACTTGATCCACATTTGCATATGAAAAGTATGTAAATTAATTGCAGTTCTAAGCTTAATTAACTGAAAAGACGTTCAGCTTTGTCTATATTATCCTGACTGGGTTGCAAGTTCTTGGAACCCCAGTTAAAATTCCGCAATCTGCAGCTTTCTCAGGATAGGGAAACTAGCCAAGCCACTTCAGTGTCTTAACCTTGCTTCCTTTGTCTGAGGGCACTTTCCTTCCTTTCCCCCTCAGAATCACATGCTGGGCAACATGTCTCAGGGCTGAGAAGTTTTTTTCTGGACAACCTCTGATTAGGGAAGATTCCTTTCTAATTAAAGATATAGATTTATTTGTGTGTATATGTAGATGAATGTGTGACTTTATGAGCACTGCGTGTGTGCAGGATCCTGTGGAAGAGAGGAAGTTGGATCTCCTGGAAATGGAGTAACAGATGGTTGTGAGCCACCATGTGGGTGCTGGGAACCAAACCAAGGTCCTCTACAAGAGTAGCAGGTGCTCCTAACCACTGGGCTTCTCTTAGTCCCTGGGTGTTCCTTTAAAATATCCTATGAGGATATCTTTTATAAGATGCATCACACAGGAACTTATATTGTACCTTTGCTCTTTGTAAAATAAATAAATAAATATATAAATATATTGATAGATGATAGATAAGTAGATAGATAGAGATAGATAAGGTTTTCTCTTGTGTTAGATCCAGACTTCATAAATGTTAGGAATAGATTAGTTACTCAATAAATGAAACCTCAGTAAACAAAATTTATACTTTTCTAAGTATCTTTAGAGAAGAAAATCCTATTCCTTCTTTGAAAACATATTATTTCCACTTATAATGTTCTGCATTTTACTTTTATTAAATGTATTATTTTGTCAGCAATATTGCTGACAAATATGTCTTGATTTTACCTGGTTAATAATCTCTCTTGCCTTTTAACATTTATGCATATCAGTGTATATGTGTTTATGTATACCAATTATGTATTTTTAAAAATCTACCTATACATATGTACTGAAGTTGATAAGTGCTTTGCTTAACTTTAAATTTTCTAATCTGTTTATAATCATTTTCATAAATCTGTGATGTATTTATACTTATCAAATGTATGACTTGTTGGAAATATAGGTGTTCATAATCAATCTACCTGTGTGTTAGAGGCTATTTTGCCTATTACTCTAATATTGAGTTTTATAGTAAGTTTTAATCTAAGAGGATCTAAATTATTCTTTTAGGTTGGATGTGGTAGTATAGATATAAGAATAATGAACTATTGGCTATAGGGACTTGGCTATAATAAATTCGGCAACTGGACTGTAACTATTATTATTATTTATTGTTACTTATTTTATTTAGTGTGCTAGCGTGTGCCGAGAGTAGGCATCAGCTGTCCTTCTCCATCATTCTCTACCTTATTTCTTGAGACAGGATTTGTCTGAAATTGAGCCAGAGCTCTGATACCTCTATGCCAGTGGTTCTCATACAGTTCTTCATGTTGTGGTAACTCCCAACCACAAAGTTATTTTCTTTGCTACTTCATAATTGCAATTTTGATATTGTTATGATCTTAATGTAAATATCTTATATCTATATGGTCTTAGGCTACTCCTGTGTAAAGGTTGTTTGGCCCCTCCCAAAGGAGTTTTAACCCACAAGTTGAGAACCACTGTTCTAGACTTTATGGCCAGCAAGGTTCCCAAGAACCTTTGGCCTCTTTCTCTCCAGTGGTTGGATTTCAAGAGTGTCACCAGACCATTTTCAAAGTGCCAGGAAATCCAAATTTAGGTGCAAATGCTTGAGCAGAAAACATATTACCCACTGAGCCATCTCTGTAGCTCCTTGGATATTTATTACCATTTTTTTTCAGTAGGTTTAGTTTTAAACAACAACAACAACAACAGCAAACTTTCACCAAGAGATTTGTTCTTGTCTGCAATCTTCCCATATATAAAACATTAATGTGCAACCTAATATATTAAGTTACATATTAAATAGTAGGATAGAAAGAATGAATGGAAGTGTTAGAACTTTCCACCTGGCCAATAACCTCCCCCATGTCGAGAACCAACACTAATGAATTGCAACCTCTCCAACCCTTTTCATAGAAATCATTCCTCCTTTTGCATTCATCTTTTTTTTCTGTCGTGGTTTGAATTGATGTGTTCTGAACATGTGGATATGTCACATGTTTTAGACTCTCTTATCCTGTCCTTGTTATTAGACTATGAATCCGGTTCTTGCCTTTTGATCGCTGGTGCTTGGTCTCCCTCTTTGCTCTCTCTCTTTCAGGTGCACTCTTTCTCTCTGAATCCAGTATATTTTCAATCAGAGGACTTTGTGGTGAATCTTTGTTCTGCCTTTCCATAGGCAATGAGCGGCAGTTCACAAAGTACAGGAGATTCTACATTATCAGAGTTAGTCTATCGTGTCTTTGGATATCGCCGCCTGAGAAAATGCTCCACGTGTGAAAATATGTTACATTATTTAAATGGCCATTCTGCATCTCCTGTAATCAGGCAAGGCTTCCAGTGGTGGGACTGGGAGACCATCCCAGCCACAAAAACTTCAACCTATGGTCTATCCTCCCTGCAGGATCCACTGGGACAATGGAGGGGCAGAACACCATGCTAAAGGAAAGAAACCATGACCGATTCTCCAGGGCAGGACAGGAACTAGAGACTGGACAGTCAGAAGAAGACTTCTGTTGGTATCCTGTTCTCCTCATAGATTAATGCATATCCCAATCCTCAGCAGAGAGGCTCCTTATGGCAGCTGAAAGGAGCAGATGAAGAGGTCCAGAGGCAAACAAAATGTAGAGCTTGGGGAACATGGAAGAAGCAGAGGATCTGGCATAAGAGGTGTCAAGAACACCAGAACAAACCCCATGGAGTCAACTGACCAGCACTTTTATGGGCTCGCAGAGCCTGAAGCAGCAGACATGGAACCTGCTGGGTTTCCCCCCACCCCCACACACACTTAATGTCTTGAGGATGCCTGGCATAGTGCTCTTGCAGAACTCATACAGACTAGAATAGGGGGCGTGTGTCCCTGAACCTCTTGCTCCCCCTTGAGTACCTTTCCCCGTACTGGGTTGCCTAGTCCAACCTTGAAGTAGGGTATTGTGCCTGACCCTGTTCCACTTGTTGCGCCATGTTTGAGCAATACCTGGGAAGACTGCTCTTTCTTGGAGAGAGGTTAGGGTGCGAGTGGGAGGATGGGGACTAGGTCTGGAGGAGAGGGAAGATTGGGAGAGTTGGGAGGAGTGAAGGGAGGGGTAGAAAGGTGTTGGAATGTGTTATATGAAAGAAGAAAAATTTAAAAAATAATAAATTAAAGAATGCCCATTCTGAATTTAAAAAAAAAGTCTTACCATACTTTCAGTTTTTCCTGTGTTTTTTTTTTTTTTTTTGTAGGTACAGAGCTCACCAGCTCCTGGAGGAGATGAATGGCATATAGAGTCTTTAACCGAAGAAACAGACTCTGGGGAAAATGCTTTCCATGGTGCAGATTCAGTTTCTTGTATAGGGAAGCAGATTTTTATGGATAAAGTAGGGTGGTGCACAAGAGAGACATCTAATAGCTTTGGTCTATCTTACTAGACACTTTAATCAGCCTACCTAAAGCTTGCCAGTGAGAGGGTGATGGGTGAGGCTAGTAGAAGCCCAATCATCTATAGGCTTATATGTAAAGCCTATCTATATGTTGGTGAACAAAGTTTCCATAAAGTCAGAGGAAGAAGGAGCTTTATACTTACCTCTCTTTCCTACCATGAAGATCCAGCTGTCCTAACATTTTCCCATAATGTATGTCAGTAGCTAGTATAGTGGTCAAGGAATATTGAAGGTGGGTAGAAGTGTGGTGACAGGAGCCAGTAGCACAAGAGATCTTCAAATATGGCCACTGGACCAGAGGGACATCGTGACTTAGGAACATATAAGTAATGTAAATTATTGGTTCTCATCCAATTGAGTGTCAAGAAACTCTGTCCTTGGCTCAGATTGTTCTAAATGTTTGAAAAGCTGGTCAGATCATTCTGATGCCTGTTGAAGATTTTCAAACATCATTATCATAGTTATAAATGTAACATCTTCATATAACTGAGTGTAATGATCTAAATGTGTCCCTCCTTCCTTAAGGTTTGAGTCAAATCTCCAGTGTGGTGGTAGATGGAAGGAGTTAGGGACTCTGGGTGATGAGTAAGTGATGAGAATGAATATGGCATCTCCATTAAAGGATTTAGAGTTCTCATAACAAAGAATCTACAGAACTTGAGGAGGATGCCTTGAAGAAGGCCCTCATCAGAGTAAGTGATGCTGTTGGTACTTGGATCTTAGGCATCTAGCCCCAGAAACTGGAGAAATAGATCTTTGTTATTCATAACCTAGGTAACATCTAAAACAGACCAAGACCATGGTCTTGAAGATAAACAGCTCTGTAACCACTTGAAAGATTATTAAACATGACTCTGTGCTTCTATTCTTTCATGTACAATGGGGAGGATAATGGCATTGGCACAATAGTGTTGTAATATATAAATAATATAGTGATGCACTCAAAAAGATGCCTACTATATAGCAAGGTGTGTGATATTGCTAATTACAGCAAAGACTAAAAAAAAAAGGCATTGACAAGAGATTCCAGACACTAGAAATGTGAATAGCATATAATTACACCTTGAATGAGCTCATATACATTCTTACTATTATTGGTTTCAGTAACTTTGCTATGATCTTCTAGAATGGGAGATACAATTTATGTCTTAGTAGTCAGGTTAAATTGCTTCTTGATTTCAAGGGCAACTTGGAGAAATTTTCCTTTCCTCCTCCTCCTCCTCCTCCTCCTCCTCCTCCTCCTCCTCCTCCTCCTCCTCCTCCTCCTCCTCCTCCTCCTCCTCCTCCTCCTCCTCCTCCCCCTCATCCAGCTTCTCCTTCTCATCAAATAAATGATAATCTTAGGAATGGAAAGTGAAGTGTGGTAATGAAAGATTTTATGTTATGAAATAAAAGTTTCTTCTTTTCAGAAGTGCCTTACAGAGCAACTATTGGGGTTACCTGACTAACTCACGAATTTCCTCAAAACTATCCCTGTAATCCAGTGCATTTCAGGGAGGGAAGTTTAACTGCCTCCCCAAAAGAAAGTCATCATCGTTTTGTGCACTGTTAATTTTCAGTATAAAAAGGAAACTTTCCTTCTCTTAGTCTGCATCCCTTCACTTGCTGCCTGGGAGACAGCATACACACTAATTAACCTCCAAGGGCCTCGGAGTCTCTTCTTTCTCTGAAAGCAAGAGAAGCATGTCAACCTTGCAAATGTCTTCTAAGCATTCAGTGCAAAGAAACCCAGGGAGCACCAACAAGTGAAGGTTCTCTGAACAGAAACTTCGCAGTGTCAGAGAGAGCTAAGGCAAACAGAGCCAGAAATCTCTCCTAACATTGCTATTTCTTCACAATGGTTAATTGCACAAGGCGACATTTCATATAGGAAACAAATGACGGAAAAACAATTGAGTGTTACCACCAGAGGACATAGATTCAAGAAGTCTGGTGCAACCAGTGCCTAGTTTACAACATCAATAGTTTGTAGTACTGTTTTCTAATGAGTCTTACCTTGACAGTTCTCATAGCTACTTCTGATAGTGTCTTTGGCATTACTAGAGTGTGGTGTCTACGCTTGCCTGTTTCTTTAATCCACCCTACATTTTGATACAGTTCTTTGCACTGCACCTGTGTTTGCAAGTGTTTGGATGTCATCTTTGTTACTTAACTCCTTTAATTTTTGGTCTTGCTTTTGTGTACTCTGCAGGTTCCTTTCTATTTTCTTTCTCTTCTTTCTTTCTGTCCCCCTTTCCTCCCTCCCTTGTCAGTGTTATTAGTTACATCTTCCTTTCAATTCCTCTTCTCTGTCTGCCTCTCCTGAGAAGAAGCCAGTGTCAAATGCTAGCTCAGTTGGGTTTCCTATCACCAGCTCTGCAAGTCCCCATGCCCCTCCTGTATTTAGCAGTCTAGGAGTCATTATGGCTCAGACATCATTTTCATATTGTCATGTAAATAAATTCACAAGGCCCTGGAAAATAAGAAAAATGCAAACACCTGTGAAATAATGATTACTTTTGCCTTACCTCATGCCCACTTTGTGTTAGATGTATCCAGATTCTTTCACTAGAAGCTGATACAACTATGCTCTAACTGTGAAATTAATTATCAACTAGGAGGGTTAAGGACTTAAGGTGTGAAAATAGCTGGTTGATAAAGGCCAGGGCTCTATTACATCTTGAAACTGAAGGAGACTGTGGAGGAGGAGTCTCCATATTTGTCTTGTGTTTATTCATCTGTTAACAAAGAGTCTTAGGAGGTATCTCAAGGAGGAGAGGTGGTCAAAGGACAAAAGCAACAACAAATAAAAATGAAATAGGCAATGCATATAGTATCTGATCTGAATTGGGATATTTTTAAGCAGATGCTTGGGCAATGAATGCCAGATACTTATCAGGGTTATAGGAGACGGAGCTACACATTGGTGCAATGTGTCCGATTCGGAGAATTGTCTTTCTTACAGTTACCTAGTCCTGGGAGTATTTCTAGCTCAGTACTCTGCCAGTAAGGCAGAATGTCATATGGGCAGCCTAGGAGACTAACTCAACTCTCTAGCACAGTGACCAATATATATGTGGAACGTTTAACAAAAGAGGAACAGCGAGAAACTTCTTCACAAATGATAAACAGATGCTCCGTTCTGGTTTGAGAATTGTTAGCAAAATGTAGAGATACTTGCATATAAGTGTTTCTTGCAACACTTTTCAGATAGCTAAATAGTGCTCCCAGTCTAGGTATCTAACAATGTAGGAATGAGTAAGAAAAATAATTGTGTATGGATAGTGGATTTTTTTTTTTCCAACCGTAAAGAATGAAGTAATGCCATTTGCAGGAAAATATATGGAACTGGAGATAACACATTAAGTGAATTAAACCATTCTAGAAATGACAAATATCTTATTTTTGTTCCTATGTGGCTCTTAGATTTCATATAGATGTTTAAAATTCTCCCTTTCTACCTCCCCCCCCCCCTGTGTGTATGTGTGTGTGCCTGTAACATCAAGATAGAAATGAAACTGTCTAGGAAAACAAAAGGCCTAAAAGTAAGGGTGAGAAGTTGAAGGTAGGGGTTATGGATGGGAATATGTTCAACATGCAATATATACTTGTGAGGAAGTCTTATGTAACACGATAATATGTGCAATGAATATACATAATAAAAAATTCAAATAAAAGTTCATACAATATAAAATTTATTGGCTTTGGTGTTATCAGTAGTGATCTTTCCTCCTTCAGGGAGAATGTTTTGTCCTAAGTAACAGCTAATAGACGGCAAAACCTGAAGGTAACATAATGAGAGATAAAAAAAAAATACAAAAACAAGCAGTTCTTCATAAAATGGACCAAGACTCTAGTTGCACCTGTGCATAAGCCAGCTTTGGCCCTGAACCGACAGCTTTGTGAGTCAGTGGTTCATTATCACTTGAGGTGTCTGAGCTGACCTGTGATATTCGCTACCAAAGGAGCAATATAAAGACCTCATTAAGACTCATCTTGATTTCAAGGTAGGCTATTCTTTACTCTGAGCGTGATAATCTTACAATAAGTGTTGGTGCTACAGATGTATGTAAGAGACACACTTGACTTCATTTGCTCATTTATATCTTTGGAAAATCAAGAAGTGATCTTGGATATTCCCATAATATCTGAGTGAGTGAAAATTATTGCTACACAAGGAAAAGGAAACTCACTATGCAACGGGTACCAGAAGGCTGATTTTAGTGAATAGAAGCTGGGAAGTATCACTAGCTCAGTGTTGTCTTACTAACAGGTACCACAGGTACCACAGAGCTTCAGATGTTAGCTCAAGGACCTCTTCAGTGGAAGCCAACTTTTATGCAAATGAATTGAGAAATTAGAACAGTAACTGAGATATCCATTGCAATGATTTAGGTTAGAGGCAAAGGTTTTGACAGACGCAAAGGAAATGATGTTTTTTCATGGACTTCATAATACCTCCTCACTCCTTTCCCTTAGGTATGCACTCTGGAGATCCCCACTGTACTGAAAACTGCTTTTCTGCTGTCCTGTCCTAGAAACTTCTTTTACTCTCATAGATAAGTAAAGTATCTACCTGAGACATTTTCAGTTTTATTTTAACATCTTGTGTGTGTGTGTGCGCGCGCACGTGTGCTCATGCATGCCACAACACACAGGTGGAGGTCAGAGGACAACTTGCAGGAGTTGATTCTTTCCTTGCACCGTGTGGTTATGTGGTCGCTGGAGAGCAAACTCAGGTTATGTCTGGCTTGACAGCAAGCACCCATAAATGCTGAGCCCTCTGCCCAGCCATACCAGAACCATTTTATTATTTAGTGACTGCTAAGTAGCACTGAATTATGATTGATGTGAGTTTTGTGTTTGCATTTTGATATGTCTTGGTCTATATGGTGCCCTTCGTTGCTGAGGTCTTTCAGGCTCAACACTATGCCACATAATAATAAATTGACCAACCAGAAAGGACCAAATAAACCAAACACCTTTGTCAAAAATCCTGACTATTATGTAATAATGTCTGATAGTCTCCAAGGCTTAAAATTTCATGACAGTTTTTTTTCACTTAGTTAATCCATATTTCTGTGCTGGCACATGCTTGAAATCTCTTCTTGTGGTCAAAGCTGTCCTCGGCTACAGAAGGCTTTTGAGGCCAGTCCATTCTAAGACCCTGACACACGAAAAGACAAAATAATAAAATAAAACAATTGAAATAAGTTCCATAAATAATATCAGCACTACAATCTTTCATTAAGAGTTGATTCGCATGCATTTCATTAACTCAATTATTAAATATTAAATATTTAGTGTGTTTTGGAAATGACTATAAGCATTCAGACTGAGACAAGATATGGCTACTTATTAAATTGGGTTTAAACTGCAATGGATGAATCTATAAATGAGTAAATTTAGTGGTTCTTATTGGTTATTGAAATGTCTTTTGTGGGTGGTAAGTTGGCTCAGCAGCTAAGAGTGCTGTTGCTTTTGCAGAGGGTTTGATTTCCAGGACCCACATGATGGCTTACAATCATCTGTAACTCTGGTCCCAAGGCGTCTAGTGCTCTTTTCGAATGTCCATAGGCACTGGGCATGTACATAGTGCACAGATACACATGCAGGCAAAACACATAAAATAACAAATATGAATTTTAAAATATCTTTTGTATCTTATAATTAGAAAACATGCTTAAAATTACATACATAATGGGAGAGATAGGCCTCTAAGCACAGTTATTGAAATGCACATGTAGTTGTTGAGAAGGTAGGGTCGACCTCAGCAGTTCTGAGAACTGTACCCAGGTCCTCTGGAAGAACAGCAAGTGATTTTTACTACTGACCCATTTCTCCTTCTCCATGAATTTATATTTTTGAGACTCTCTCATATACTATGGTTTTTTTTCCTTCAGTGTTATCTGAAGTTCCCTTCAAATCTACTCTGTGTTATGATACAAGACTTACCTAGCTAGACCAACAACATAGATTCTTATTCATTTTGGAGAATACACACACACACACACACACACATATATATGTATGTATATATATGTATATATATGCATGTATATGTGTATACGTATATATATGTGTATAAGTGTATATATGTATATATGTGTATACATATATATACACATACATATATACACACATATATACACACACACACGTATATATACACACACACACACACACATATGTATGTATATATATGTATATATATGCATGTGTATGTGTATACGTATATATATGTGTATAAGTGTATATATGTATATATGTGTATACATATATATACACATACATATATATACACACGTGTATACACACACACACGTATATATATATACACACACGCACACACACACACATATATATGTATATATATGTATATATATGCATGTATATGTGTATACGTATATATATGTGTATAAGTGTATATATGTATATATGTGTATACATATATATACACATACATATATATACACACGTATATACACACACACACGTATATATATATATACACACACACTACATATATATATATATATATATATATATATATATATATATATATATATCCCACTGCAGAGGTTTTTGAAACAATTACACAAGTGATTGTTATTCAGCTCAATGGCACATATATTTCCTTTCTTAACATATACTTAACATATACATTTACTTCTTTTAAAATATTTATTTAGTTACATTTGAATTGTCCACAAAGGTCAGCAAACTATTTAAGAGGCCATAAATCGTGCTTTCCAGGGAGAGAAAATAGGATTCAGTGTTTTAGAGGTGGAAAGGATCAGGAAGTACCAAGCGGGGCTGTGGTAGGCTAGAGGGTGCAGGAAGTACTGGGATGGGTAACTAATACTAAAGAAAATATCAGTGAAAACTTACTGCTGTAGAAACTTCCTAAAACAGATACATAAAATTTATAGAATGCTTACATGGAGCTATTTTGTTATAGGGGCACAATGCTACTACTAGACACTACAGTCTAACATGCTAAAATCTCCAGTGCCAAGAAGGAGTTTCCTCCTTTGGAGCTGTTAGTAGGGACCCCCAAACATTACAGACTATTGTTAGGACTCCTGGTTATTCCCCAGAACTTCACAGGAAGAACTCATTGCTGAAGATACAATGTTTTTGCATCATAGAACACAGAGAAATAAAGCTGGTACTGACTTTGGAGTTTCAGCACAGTTGGTCAGCTTTCACATTTCTAGAAGGTGCTGTGCATGCTACTGGAGGAAAAAAGTATTCCTCAATCTTACCATACTCAGAGCACTGGGAAGAACAATAGCAACAATAGCAACAGTAACTTGCTTGGAAAGATATAGCCACTGATGTAACAGTGGCATGAATATTAGGGGAGCAACCAAAGACTTCCTAATTGGATTTAAGTATCACTCCACAAGATGGAACCTTTATCTGGCACCGTTATCAGATCGAAGAACCCGTGACTAGATGGGTCATAAGTCCTAGTGGGGAGAGATGATATTATTCTGCTAAATGGATATCTATTAAAATGATGATTGGGCTAGAAGGATAGCTCAGCAGTTAAGAATTTGTACTGCTCTTGCCTAGAACCTGAGTTCTGTTTACAGCCCTTACATCTAGCACTGTTCTGCTAGCCCTGTAACTTCAGGGCTAGCTGGACACGATGCCTCTGGCTTCCACAGGCACCTGCCAACAGCTGCACACAACTCCATAATGAGAAATAATAAAAGCAAACATTTCAATAAATGACACCTAATGACATCACCTTACCCACAGATTAAGTGCCCTTCTCAACTCACATCAAAGAAGGGGCTTCTTGCAGTAGATGGTGACTGACACGGAGACCAGTAGCTGATTGACATGCCTAGAGCACATGACTACAGAGTACTCAGCTCTAAAGGAGACATCTACATCACACCCCTCTCCTCAGAGTTCAAGGATCATCCTGGGAGATGGAGGTGGATCTTAAGAGTCAGAGGTGGTGGATGATTACAAGGAAGTGGTATTCTCTGGATATAGCAGGGCAGCTGCACAAATGAACTCAGAGCTGTTGTGACATCCTGCTCAGGACTGCTGCCAGCTCCAGCCTCACATAATTCCAGTGGGGTGGGGAGGGGGTATGAGTTTCAAGACTGCTTAAGTGTAGGAGATGGGGCCTCTAAGAATGCAGCTGGTAGCAATTTACTTTCAAAGGAAGCAGTTCTTGGCGTTACTTATGTTTGTTAATATTTATTAATGCCTGGTTTATTTTTGTATAATATTTTATTTATGCATTTCATCTCTTTAAATTACTTAATATGTCTATAACTGTGTTTTGAGTTACTTGATCTGACCAAAGCTGAGAAACTTCTATTGAAGTAACATCCTGCTCTTTTGAGAGCTTCTACTTAATTTAGATGAGTTCAATATTTTTTGTTAGAAAATAATTTATGACTCTTAACTCCATTATGAATTGTGCCTTTTATCATATAAAATGATGTTTTCTGTTCTATATGATGCTGTTTGGCTTTAATTTTCATACAATCTGAAATAAGTAGGAACTCAGAATTACTTGGCAATGATTTTAATATTTTTGTAATGCATTTATTTCCACAGCATGCACTTAGATTGGAAGACCGTATAATCTGAAAATGCTTATCACAAGTGGGATGTTCACTAACAATTTCTGTCTATTGTCATAACTTATAGAGATTTTTATAAGTGAATGAAAATTCTAACCTATGTACATAATTCCAATTTTTCACAGTAGGTCAATATCCTTCTCTAATATATGACTGAGAAAGTCAAAATTGAGAAACAAATATAGTTGTAATTTTGCCTAGAGTAACTTAGGTTTTCATTTCTGTATTAATTAGAATAAGGCAGGTTATTCTACAGTAATAAATGGGTGAGAAGGAGGAAAGGAAGAAATGAAAGAAGAAACCTCAATTACATAGCACAATAAAAGGGCTTTGCTGTCACTGTGGCTCATTTTGATTCCTCAATTTTCCTTTTCCTGTTATGAATGATTCAGAAATCCAAGCTGGTTCACTCACCGTACACACATTGCCATCAACCACCGGAGGACTGTGTCCTTCCCCAAACCTCCACATATCTTTCCTTTTCATCTGTCTCCCATTTTGCTTATTTCTTGGTAAAGCTTCTCAATTTGTGTTCTCTTCTTTGAGTCCAATTTAGGGTCATTCCATTCTTTTTATTGTCTACTTGTATATACAAATTCTGCTACTGCATTTTCAGTCCCCTTACAGTTTTCCGCATCACAGAGACAGCTGCATTTCCTTCTATAATGGTGCATTGTCATCCCAGAGATAAACTGCTGAAGAGAGGAAAAACGGTCTCATAGAGACCGAGGCATTTTGGATTCCTTGGAAAACGCCAAGCATTTCCTTAAATTTCATCATAACTTCCATTGTGATTTCTGCTGAATGATGATGCTGTCTGAGTCCTGATGAAGATGTACTATTATTCTTGTTCTCAAGTTCACAGAGATTGTTTTATCTGCCTACTTGTTCTTCACAGACAGAGGACTGATGTGATTTTGCCTACAGTTGTATTGACACAATTTGCCTCTGCTTCTAGAGATGCTCTGTTGCCTGGCCTCATTTCCTCCCCACCGATCCAGCTAAATTTCAGAAGGTTTATGTATCCTCACCTCACTGTGCTGCAGTACCTCTTGTCTCGCTCTTCTTACCCTTTTTCCTAGGGTTTCTTACATGTCAATGCTGTATTACAATTTGTAATTGTGAAGCAGTTAGTAGCCTCAAGGGTTTATTTTTAAAAGATAAACTGAGGCAGAAACCAGTGCCTTACCCCCTGACTGTAAGTTCTAAAAGGGTACTTATGAATTTGGCAACATGGTTACTCACCCCCACCAAAGGAAATTATAATCTTTGTGTTATAGATTGAACGTGAAATGTTTTATATAAGTTCATGTGTTTAAATATTTAAACAGTTGATAGTGCTGTTTGGTGAAGTTATGGAACCTTTAGAAAATGGAGCCTCGCTGGAAGAAGGATGTCACTGGGGATTCAGGGAATGGCTGTGAGCCTGAATTGATAGCCTGATTCTGTTTACTACTCTCTATCTGGCTGCTATGGCAAGATGAAGTGTGTTCTGACAGCTTGCCACTCGTGCTACCGTGTCTTCCGTCACTGTCATGTCTTCCTGACTCTGATGATGGACTCCATCCCTCTGGAAGTGTAAGCCAAATAAAAACCTTTCTCCCTGCATTTATGACTCATTTTTTGTCTCATGGTTCCAGACGGGTGAGTCCGTCATCGCAGAGAGGCAAGGCAACAAGTGGTCAGAGCAGAGCAGCTGAGAGGTCACATCTTCAACCCTGAACACCCAGCAGAAAGATATAATTGGAAGTGGGGAAAAGTTACAATCTCTCAAAGTCTACCCCCAGTGAATTACCTCCTCCAGCAAGGAAGGTTCTAATAGAAGTTCCATAGCCTCCCAAACAATGCCACTGCGAAGTACCTGAGTTTATGGGAAACATTTCTTATTCATACCAACACTCCCCTGTAAGTTGCTTTTTGTCTTGATATTTTATCATACCACAGAAAAGAAATTAATCTACTTTTCTCCTCTCTCCTTCTCCTCCTCCTCCCTTTTATTTTTTTAATGTTTAAAATTTTTAATTTTTTAGATTTATTTATTGCCATGCGGTGGTGGCATATGTCTTTAATCCCAGCAGAGAAGCAGAGGCAGGCAGGTCTCTGTGAGCCTGAGGCCAGCTTGGTCTACAAAATGAGTTCCAGGACAGATAGAGTTACAACAGAGAAACCCTGTGTCAAAAAAACAAAACAAATAAACAATAAAGATTTACTTATTTTATTTGTGAGTGCTCTGTCTGCTTGTACACCTGCATGCCAGAAGAGGGCATCAGATCCCATTATAGATGGTTGTGAGCCACCATGTGGTGGCTGGGAATTGAACTCAGCCCTCTTAACTGCTGAGTCATATCTCCAGCCCCTCCTCCTTCCTTCTTAACTCTTATTTCCTGATATCATCTCCCAATTAACACCCCCAGACACACAATTCCTATTTCTTTTTGAGCTCAGCTTTTATTATGGATCATGTTAGACACCCAGTTTGCCAACTTGGCTATTCCTAGGCCCAGCCTCTGGCCTGTGGTCTGTAATGAGGACTGTGACTGCACAAAGCCGTTTTACTTTTTTCCTGCCGGGAAAGCAACCTGGGTAAACTTACATGTTTATGTATAATGCCATAGTTAAATAATTTCCTTACTCTGTAAAATATTCAGCGAGGAATATGTGAAAAGGCTACATCCAAACTTAATTTCTGAGTTTTCCATGTTCATGTTTTATTTTTTCTGCTCCCCAGTGTGGTGAGTTACCACACATCTACTCCTCCATCATGACATGCTAATTTTGATAATTTCATATTTTAGTCTAGAAGAAAAAGTAGTGACAAACTCAGCCCAGGTAGAAACGGTCTATTGTGTGACATCAATCCAATCACTATATCAAAATAATTATTGTGATTTAGATGCGAAATGTTCCCCAGAGTCCTGGATGTTTGAAAGCTTGCTTAGTCCTCAGAGCCTCAGTGTTGAGAGCTGAGGTATTGCGGAAGTGATTAGATCCTAGTAACTCTACTCTCAAGCAAGTTGTCTGTTGGACAGTTTATAGCTTAATGAGCTATTGAAAAATGGTAGTCATTTCAGAGATGGTGGGGTCACTTGGGACTGTGTACTTGAAAGTCTGTATTTTGGCTTTAAGTCCCTTTTCCTTCCTCTATTTATTTTCTGTTTCCATTAGGTGGACATCTTTTCCCTGCCCTCCACACGCAGCGTGATGCTCTGCTCATACCTCCAGGATGTGACTGAAGTTCTATGGAGAGAAGCTTCACCTTTCATAAATCAAAACAAGTGCCTTCTTGGGTTTTATATCCAACAATAGAAAGCTGACCAACAGAATGAATTTCAGATTGTAACAAGCCAGGGGCCTCTGGCTTGAGAGAAAGGAATCACGGAAATCATGAGTTTCCTTTCTTTTCGAACGAGAGTATTTTCTTCCAGCTGTATACCAGAGGAAATGGCATACACTCAAATTCTAAATCGAGCTAGAGAGACGTTAGATAAAGATCACAAGGTTCTGGTTTGAGAGCATTTTACACCTCCTGCCTTAAGTCTTGACTGTGTTATCAGTTTGATATGCTACGTGTTTTCACAGGAAATAGGCACATTGAGATATGCAAACCAGGACTGCTATTTAGATGCCACACTAAACTTTTAGAACCTGTAGTTATATTCTTCAGTAGTTTCTAACTCATAAAGAAGTAATATTATCTTGCATTTTCCAGTTTGCTAAAGCAAATTAACTACATTGTTGACTTTCTGTGGTCTCCTTTGAATGGGAAAAGCAATAAAAATGAAATAATGGTAATAATCACAGTTGCCGGAAGGTTTTCTCCCGTGTGCATATAGAGCACACAGGCACCCATAAATGAAAACCTATATGATCAGATCTTCTTCAAACAGGCTACTAATTAGCTTCTATAATTAATACCTTAGTAGTGTAGGGAAAGCCAGGTAATTATCTAGCATATTCCAGAGGTGAGTCACCCCATTTTAAGAAGCCATCATCCTAGAAATACAATAGTGAAATAACGATTTCTACTGCACATTTAAAGGGGTCATAAAGAACTCCTGCAGCTCTGACTACGGTTATTCCAAGAACTTTTCTGCATCTACATCAGCAGAGATATTTCTTTTTTCTCCCTTGGTGTCAACAAGCAGCTCATTCTGTATCACAGCCCTACACATTCCTTGACACATGATATTTAAACCTTTGAACACTTCTTGATTAATGAGTATTGAGCTCTTTTATTTGTGACATCCCCTCTTTATATACTTTTAGTTTCTAATCTATTCAGCCAGCATAGTACTTATTCCATCTAACTTGGCACTTCTAGATCAAGAAAGAGACGTGTAGATTAGGGACAAATATTAGACTGAAAATAGAGGGAAAAAGGACTGCCAAGAGATAAAACTATCCTTGATGACACCACATACTTCAGACACAAAACTTGAAGAAATTAACCTGAAAGTGAACTGAGGACTAGCTCTCCAAGTACTAGAAGGTGCTATGTAAGCTGCCAAAGGAGAACCAATAGTCACTCCCAACTATAAAGTCTGACTCCACAACATCTTATGCCCCTGATGTTCTCACAGTGTGCACTATTTCTTTCCTTTTCTTGAACCAGGGCCAACTTTGTAATTAACGTGATCAATACAGTAATGTCAATTCTAGCGATCTTGCTGGGAGGAAGATACGCATTCACATGGAGAAGTCACATACAACTCTAGTCCTGCCTGGGCAATCAGAAGACAACTAGTGATGCCTTCTGGATGTGTGAGTGATGCGTCCAACTTCCAGCTGTTGAGTCATAACTCAGAGATGCAGAATAAAGCCAATCCTTCCCTAGTGATCCTGGCTCCAATATCAATTGTATCAGCAAAATAAATGCTGTTGTATCAACTGTAATGGAAATAATCAAGCTTTGTCATGAAACACACCAATAAATATCTAAACACCCACACAGTCCCGTATTCCCCCTCCTTGTACTCTGTTCTAATTGCACTAGCCCACTTTAAGATTTCATGATCTCCCTATTTCTCCTTGATTTTAACATAGGATGTCTCTTATCTAGGGTGAGTCAATTTTTATTTGTCCTTTTATCTTTTCTCAAATAAAACTTCCTCAAAAAAGACGTCTCAGACATCAGTTTAAGTGACTCTCTGTTTTTTCCCTTTCCTGGTGTCGCCATACGTACAATTTCTTTTGTACCTGAGGTCACAGTTTATTTACATACTGTTTAGAAAGAAGAGTAAACAAACGCTCATTGAGATCAGTTTCTCAGTGCTTCCAAGAACCTCTATAACACAAACTAAAGCTTTTCGTAAGTATTTGCCAAAATAATTTAGTAACGATTCACGATATTGATCTAATTCTTAATTTGTCTCTAACAATTAGGGACTAGGAAGTCTTCATTGTACGCTTGGTGGATTCGTATTCTAATGAGACACAGAAAATTACTGATATAATTTTAGTGGGTAATGACATGCTGTGGAGAGAAACAAATATGGAAATAGAGGGCTGGGTAGGTACGTCACAGATGACAGCTCTAATGGGGTTGAGCGGAGTTGTGTTACAGCAAGAAGACAAACAGATGAAACTCTTTTATCATCAAAGTCCTACGAGATCCACAGCAGTGGGACACTGGATAGAGTGGGACATCAGATTAAGATTTCTAGGTGTGACGAGACTCTACAGGTTAACAAATGACTTCATGATATCTATTTGTGAGTGGCTTGAGTATTAAATGTCATCTTTCCATGAGGTAGAGGAAAAAAAACAAATTAGAGACCATGACAAGGGATTATGTCAGAACTATGGTGGATTATTCTGGGCTGAATCTATATACTAAACAGCACCAAAGGGATTTGAGGAATTGGAGAATGAACTAGAGAGTTTTCTCTTTTCCTATGTCTATTTTTTTTACAGGCTGATTCATTCTTACTATTCTTTAGTACTCTAGAAGTCGAACCAAATATGCTGATTCTTTAACAGTTTTATGCACATGTTGGCAAAACTAAAGTCTCTGGAGTCAGGAAACCTTAGTGACTCATTATTTCCAGTGGTCTAACTTCTTTAACTCCGTGTTTATTTTCCTTCTTGTAATAAACAAGAAATCTGCACTGGGTGCTTCTGTTAATATGCATGACTACATTCCCCCCCACCCCATATGAGCTTATGAGCTTAAATGCACTCTCTTTCCCTGAGATGCACGTGCTTGCACAGTTTTACAGGTGAATTGATGGTTCATTTCATTTGATTTTCTTCAAATGAGCTCCAGTTTATTTCCCCTCAATTTGTTTTTGGAAGATTTATTTTAAAAGACTTTTATTTCAGTTCCTAAAGTATTTATCCTCTGGGTGTCTTCTTTTTGCTGTACGATGGGAGACTAATTATTCTTCTTCTAATGAAGTTCTAAATGCATCCCATATGGTGGCATATGTGTGTGCAGACCAAAGATGTAAATTCCTCTTTAGGGGGTTTCCTTACAAATTCTGCTTTGTAACAGCAATAAGTTCAAAGATTCATGGACTCTAAGTTTCCATAGAGATCATCTGCCTTCCCCAACCTTCCTCCTTTTACAGGTAGGCAAAGAAGTCTCAGAACTACATAGCTCAATCTTGAAAGAGCTGACGGCTGGGACTCAAGAAACCCTAGTTCTATTCCCCATCTGCCAGTGACATTTTAAAATGTCTTATATTAGCATCTTTTAATTTCCAGATGAGAAAATTGGTTCAAAGAGAGAAATGGGGGTCTAAATTCCACAGGGAGGTCCTGCCTCAGTCTCCCACTCAAAGACAGGTTTTTCCCTGTAAAGTAATTGTCTATGTAAATAATATAAACCAAGTAATCACACTATGATCTGAATACCTCCTACCCAACCAAATGGTATACACATGCTTTTTGCCTAACCTATCCTATAGATAATAGGAACTAAATATAAATATTTATGAAATGAATCTGTTAAGTAATATTGTAAAGAACTAATACCTTTTATGTCTGAAGCAATATAGCAAGCAGTTTATCCATATAAATTCAATGAAAGGACAATAATCAAGGCATTGATTTAATCCTTACAAGAAGCTAGTGATATCTGGAAATGATAAAGCCTTTGAGAAATGAGAGGCTAAAGTGGATCTCAGAAAGGTTGAAAACCTAGCGACAATTAGCCAACTTGTAGGTTACAAGTGTCCATCCATGGATGTCAAAATCAAGGCATGTCAGAGAACCAAAGCAATAATGAACCTTTTTTGTTGCTGTTGTGACAGTTCACATATTCTGCCATTTGTCTAAACAGATGCCTTATAAACGAAGGGCATTTTTATCCCAACCAGAAAACCCAAACTTGAGATTTATATATATATATATATATTTGTCAAGGATACACAACTAGTAAATGAATAAGAATTTGAATACTGATCTGTGTGACAAGGGTTTTTAGTCTTAACTATCATCCTTTTTCATCCTGATGAACTGAAGAAAGACTTTGCCAAAACAAGTTGTATGTTACTTGGTAGGTTTTAGACCTAAACTTTTTTCCCCCATATTTCTCTCGAGTGATTTCTTAATTAAAATGCAAAAGTCTTTTTAAATTGTATTTGATGAGTCAGTTTTACTGTGTGCATTTGTTAATTGCTACTTAGTAATCAAGCATGTGACATATTTACATGTGGATAACTATAAAATCTGGGTGCCGTAAAAGTTGCCATGATGGAGAATGGTGTGTATGAGAAGGGAAATGCACTTATTGAGGGCCAGTCACAGATTATTTTTTTACATATTGTTTATTCTCATATTAAAGTCATAAGCACCATATGATAATCACTGTGTTGTAGATCAAAGCATATAAGTGGTTTGTTCTAGGTCACAGACAGTAAGCATTGAAATAGGGCTTAAATCTAAATCTATTTCAAATAGTTTAAAGATACTAATTTATTTGGGTAAAGAACTCATTGTAAACCTAATATGCCTAACATGAATTTTATTGGATCTTCCATAATTAAAAAGGAAGCCCTTTTAGAATAAAAGATGCCATCAGCTCTGTTCTCACCATCTAGAATTAGCCATCGCTAACATATTTGAGTCTTTCTGTGATTCCCATCGCTTTGACAGTGGATTCACAGGAAGAAACCTTCTATCTGTTCATATTTATAAAATGAGAAGTCTGTATTTGAAAAAAAAATCAAGAAATGCAGCAGATTGCCACACCGAATGTTAGGTATGCCTGACTCTGAGCGTCATATGTCAAAAGTGGGAAGCAGAAAGAACAACGGGAGGTTTAAGAAAGTGAAGGAAGGAAGCTTATAGAGGCCTGGGGAGGTGGCTCAGTGGACAGAGCGCTTGCTGTGCAAGTGTGCGGGCCAGAGTCTGGATCCTCAGAACTCACATCAAAGCTGTGAGGGCATGCCAGCAAGCCTGAAGCTCCAGCCCTCCCAAAGTACACATAAGATCCTTAGGAATAAACTAACTGGATATCGAGTCTAATGAGCCACTGAGCCTGAGTGGAGCCAGAGAATCTGCCTCAGTACATAATTAAAGAGTTATAAAGGAAAAATATATAAAGGGAAGTTAGACAGTTATAAAGGATATGATAAAGATATCCAGAATCAACTTCCAATACCCATGTGCACACACATGTACATGCATGCTTTCACACACTTGCCCTCCCCCAAAAAAAACCATTCACAGAAACACACACACCCCAATATACCACATGCACATGCCAAACTAAAGAAAGAAGGGTAACAGAAAATGGAGGGTAAACATATTTTCAAAAGTGAAATTGTCTCTAGGAGCCTACTTGAGACTCTTGTCTCCTGTATGTGTTCTCCCTTGAAAACATTTAGATGAGGGGCACTGAGCTAGTTTAGAGGGTAGGTAGGGATTATTACAGAGTAGAGCGGAGAATTATCACGGGGTGAGAGTTAATAGTGGCCAAAGGGACCATTGTCCTGATTTGCATTTTAAATAGACTTTATGATATTCCCCACATTTTGGTACATCTTTCCTTGAGTCATGTTTTCCTGTCCAGGTGATTGATGGTCCCATTGAGTAGGGGAGGGAACAATGGTAAGTTTTTGTTCTTTACTAGAATGCCTTTGGGCCTATAGATAGTAACCATATAAAGAGCCAACTAGTTCAGAATGTCATCCCCAGTCAGGAGCAGAGACAGAATGGAGATCCTACTCTTTTTGGTCATTAGCCAGAGACTTATAGTTTGAATTACTGATTTTACAAACTGCTGATTATGAGGAAAGAGTCCGTGGTCATCTAACTTGCCAGAATCTAACTAGCTACATAACGTAATCATGCCCAATACAATTGTTTGAAGCCATTAAATTGCATATTACCTCCCTTTATATAACTAAAGCAAAATAAAGAAAACATGGTGAATTGACCAAAATTAAACTGGTTTGTTACCAAAAGTATTTGGTAAAAATCCTTCTAATGTAAAGTAAAAGGGTTTGGAAGAAATATTTTGCAGTGTATTACTGGGGTCTCCCTCTGGCCTCCTCGTGTTATGTAGTCTTTGTCATCTATATTGAAAAAAAATAGAGCCTGCGATGTGGGCTACTGTCTTCCAGGGACACCAGACACTTAATTCTGAGTTACCGTATCATCCACATCTACTGACATCTTACTAATTGATTGTCTTGATTTCAGTTGTGTCCACCATGATCATCCCAGTGCCATGGAAGGTGGTATTTCCTTGTGTTTTCTAAGAAAACTTCTTGTCCCTAATATAGTTCATTTAAAGTACATTATTTGATACTCTTTTCTTTCATTTCTGGTTTTATGTCTTGCTATATAGCTCAGGATCCCCATGAAAACTTCATTAAAGCAGGCTGGATTTGAACTTGCTTAAGATCCTCTTACCTCAACTTCCCTCAGAGATAGCATTGCAGGTGCAAACTATCACCTCTAGCTGGTGCTTTTCATTTTATTTATAAATTGGTTATGATTTTTAATATGATTTCTTTATATTCTTATTTTGATATGACTCTTAGATCTTTCATTATGATATATCAGAAAGGTTTTGTTTTTTATATCAACTTTTCCTTTGCTTAAGCAAAATGAACGGGATGATAGAGCATTTGGTTTGTGATGGCACTGATTAGGGCAAAGGAGAGAATTGTGAACACAGATGGCTCCTGTTATTATTAGTAGCATCCAGGATATATGACTATTTGCTGCACCTGAAGTTAAGTTCGGTACGAGAGGCTAAGCTGTAGCAATCCCAGCTCGTCCCTCTTGTATGTGCTGCCTTCCTGAGCTCACTCTTCCAGCCTTAGAAGGAATTCTGGATTAGAAAATGTTGAAACATGAAGACAACACATCCATTAGAGAGGAATTCCAGGGTATTTTGAATTTACCACTTTGCCTCCAAGGAATATTTAAACTCTGTCCTCCCCTCCAGATGCTTTGTCCAGACCTTGAAATTTAAATTATTGTACTATGAAGTCAAACTCTATTTTTTCCTATTTGCTTTTGTTTAACTTCCCCACAGTTGTTGATAATTGTCGTTTAAATATCATACAAGGCGATTAAATGTGGAAATTCTTGGAGTTCTAAATTATCTACTGAAATCTAAATGGAATGTTTTCCAATATATCACTGTTGCTCCAGACAACAATTTATTTGATCTGAAGTTTTGTCCCTCATTCCCCAGCTTCTTAGTTGTATGCCTCTATTCTGCTTAATTGTAGTCTGCTCTTCACTTAGGATTTCATATGACTCCTTAACTTACTAGCATTACAGAAAAGATTGCAGCAACATTGCTAGGTAGAATTGCTGAGGGAAAGAATTTTTTTCACATGTTCTGGAAACTTCTATCAGAAAGATTAAGAATACATTTGTAAATATTACTAAACTAACACATTCCTTTCACATATTTTTTTCATGGAATACTTTTCCAGTTAATATGAAAAGAAGAGGTACAAAAACAATACCAATACCAATTGCTACTGCAAAAACCCAAATAAATAAGGCATCCTTAGGTAAATGTTTTTCCACTTCTTTCCCAATATGAAATGCTTGCATTGTCTGCAACTGTTTACAAGGCAATGTGTGAGTTCATTCAGGCACATTTTAAAGCTTGTGATTATTAACTTTCCAAACTTGTGAGCATCCCTGGTGGTCTTTTCAAGGTCTGTGTCCTCTACCTGACTTTCAGTCTCTGCCTGCTGACAATTATCGAAGCGCAGACCATTTTAAAGTATAATCACCCTGGCAGAAAGGCTTGTTTCCCATTCTTTTGTTGCTTGATATACTACTAGTTTTTCAAATGCCTGATTTAAACTTGAAAGAAAATTTGTGATGTCCTTGCTTTCCATTTCTAGAGCTCCAATAGAATAGTAGGATCTGAGGTAATCATCTATTCATAGCTTTAGAAGACTGGGGAATAACTTAAGTAGGATAAACTTAGAATAGGTTAGGAACTTGAAAATGTGTCCTGAAAATTCTGACAGTATGAGTATATCCCAATGGACTTTTTCCATGCAGTTAGCAACAGTGTTTAAAAAAAAATAATTACTATTATTTTTATATATCATGTCTGAGAATAAATATTGTGGAAACACAAAAATATCAGTTGATATTGTGATAACTGATGTGATAACTGTGGGATAACTGATCTTGATTTTACTGAGTTGGAAAATTGGGGCTCAGGGTTGACACAATCAAATCTTAAAATGTCAAGCTAGAATTTGAATTGAGTTATTTCTGTTCTTAACACCATTATGAAACAATGCTCATGTTCTTATTCTGAGCTGTCTGGCTTTAAAGTAGTGGTGAGAATAGAATAAAATTCGGAGCGGGGGCACGTACAGCAAGTTTAGGGAATGTTTAGCAAAAAGATAGTAAAATAAGTCGTAGAACTGAGAACAGTTCTATACAGTATTGTTCTATAGCAGCGTATTGCGCTATGATACCATCACACCTTGCTGCGGAGACGCCAACAACTGAGTAATGGGTAGAAGACAATGAGGTCAGGCAGGTCCACAGCAAAGACCCGTGAAGGTAGAATGAGCAATCTATGCAAATATTCTAAAGAGAGAGCACATTTGGAAACATGAAATAAAGAACGAGTAGAGGTAGCGCTCTGAGTTTGGGTGGAAATCAAGGGCAGAAGGAGAGGAGGCTAGAAATTAGGTGAAGTAATGGAGATCACGTGACACCACACTGCAAATCAGACTGGATCTTAGGCACTGAGTCATGATAGGGTCTGTGTTAATCTATCCAGCACAACCAAACTAAAAACTGTGTTAGGTTTTATTATAAAAAAACAAAAAACAAAAAACAAAACAAAAAAACCCCAAAACATTAGTCTGGCTAACAAAACCATTAAGGAAGGGAATTCTACCACCAGGACACTAGTTTTCAATTCCTAATTTAACTGGATTTAAAGGATCCGGAGCCCGTAAGATATTTTATGCTACAGCTAGCAGGTATTCAGGTTCCATTCTCTAAAATGTCTCTGTGTTTCCTCCGTCCTGTACAAAATATATTATGATTCTGCAAACTTTCAGGCAAGCAACTTGCACAGAAGCTAAGAGAAACTCAATTTCCAAGGAAAGTTTGGAGTACGCAGAAACCTGGAGACATCACTACATAATCTAAAGAAAACAAGTTTGCTTTGAAAAGCCAGTTTGTTAAATCCAGAGAAATGTCCCCAAATCCCTACAATACAGGATGGATTGTACCCCAAGTTGAACCTCCATCATTGTAACTTGGTAAATGACTTTCGGATCAACTTAATCCCTTCCTTTTCTGGCCAGTTCCACAGGAGCTATCATTTTAGAAGATAAGAGCTCCTCTGCCCCAAGACACATTTATCTCTCTCTCATCTGAGAGGACCGTAAGCCTCGGGATGCCGCAAGACTTTGTTGGTGCCTATGTCATATGATGCCTGAATCATGACATGAAGAGCAAATGTATAGTTGAATTTCCTCAATGTTCTAAGGTCTAATGTTTTTAATATCTCTTATTTTAAATCTCCAAGGATAAGACATACAATAATATGAACTTCACAAATACTTTTATATATCCTGATATTCCAGTGAAACTATTTTCTAATAAATTTATTAATTCAGGGTATTCAGCAATTGAAGTAGGAGTCATAATGTATAATAGAAGTTGCTAACCCTCAGTTTAATTTTGGTGTTTTTGTATGACATGTAATGTCACAACACAAAGTCTGACAAATAGCAGTTGAAGAATACCTAATTTGATAGATGGTTAGGTGAATGTATAGATGAGTCAGCTGGCAAAGGAAGAAATTAATGAATATACCAATTTGATGACTTTTTATAGTAGAACATGTTGCCCATATTTATCAAAATCTTACATTTTCTGTGATCAATGAAACAATATGTAACGACATAAAATTCTGAAATGTTATGGTTCTATAATGTTCATATCACTCATTGTAAAAGTCACATTATATGTTAATTGTTTACTTTTTATACTTAATATTTATCTCTATTAAGAAGCACATATATAAAATATGAACAGGAACCTTTTAATTAACTAGAAATGGAATGGAATTAAATTTCATTTACAAATAATAATATGTATGATTCCTATATGTTTTTAATAGAATCCTGTTTTTATATAAAAACAGTATTAATTGAAGCATTTGAGAATAATAAAGTTTTGATTTTATTTTATAACTATGAGACTGAGCTTAGATTGATTGAAAAAAAAAGGCCTAATACCATTTATTACTGCATGTGTTTCTTTTAGGTGTACTCATTTCTGACAAATAAAAGCATCAGAGAATTTTAAGTTAGCAAAACTGAGACCAAATACTAAATTTGAACAAATGGAAAGCATACTACAGTTTGCAGGTGTGATGTACCTTTCAGAACAACTACATTCTTCTAAAGAGCCCTAAATGAAAACTACAAAGTCTTTACAGACTTTTTTTTTGTTTCCTAATTTGTTTGAGTTAAAAATTAATCTAATGACCTCAAGTCTATGTTTCTTGTATTACAACATAGTTTATTGATTACCACAGGTGTAAACAAAGCTTCCTACATGATTCATTGATCAAAATTAAGACCTAAGAGCTTATCAACTCCATTGTCAAAAATGCTTATTTGTTCCTAACATTTTTTTGCATCTTACCTTTGACAGCAACGAAAGCAAAGGGCCTTCTCTGTTTTTACATTTCAGCAAGGATAGATTATGCACATCATAGTTGCCAACAGATTTTTTTTTTGAGACAATCCTCATTTAAAACATGCTATTTTTGAGTGAAATATACTAATCATTTGTTCTGACTAGGTTTATGTTAACTTGATGCAAACTAGAGTCATTTGGGAAGAGGGAACCTTAATTGAGAAATGCCCCCAACAGGTGGGTAACATTGGCCTGTTGTGAGTTTTCTTGATTGGGGATTGATGCAGGAGATCCCAGCTCACTGTGGGCAGTGCTATGCTGGAATGGGGGTTTTGGTGTTCTAAGACAGAAGGCTGAATAAGCTCTGAAGAGCAAGGAAGTAAACGTTTCTTCATGGCTTCCGCTTTATAGTTTACCTCCAAGTTTCTGCCGTGAATTTTTGCCATGACGTCCCTCAGTGGTAGATTATGAACTGAGAGTTGTAAGCTGAAATAAAACCTTTCTTCCTCAAGTTGCTTTTGATCATGGTGTTTTATCACAGCAATAGAAACCCTTACTAAGAAAAGGCTAAGATCAGACAAGGCTTCCAGTGGTGAGACTGGGATACTGTCTCAGCCACAAAACCTGTGACTTATGGCCTATCCTTTCTGCAAGATCCTCACTGACACAGGAAAGGCATAGCTCCATGCCAAAGGAGGGAACCCCTGCCTGAAACTGCAGGCCAGGCCAGGGACTAAAGACTGGATAACCTGGAGATGATTTCTAATGATGTCATGCTCTGCTCATAGATCAGTACCTATTCTCTCTTTTATTTTCAGTCTTTGATGTAAAATTACTTCCTGGGAACAGATCCCCTCCCCCAACACTCCCTCCCCGCTCCAGCACCCGATTTATCTTTATGATGTCTACATCTTACTCTGTGGTCTTTATTTCCGTAGCCTGTAATCCTCCTCGATCACTTTGTCATACTTTGTAGTTTTCATGTATCTTCCAGAATCTTCCACAAATGACATCTACTAGAGCAAATAATTCTAATGAATGCAATATTTGTGCAAGCTTATTGGTACAGGCTTGTAATCTAAGATATTTAGGAGGCTGAGGCAGATAGATCACAAAGTCAGTGGTAGCCTAGACAACAGAAAAATAACTTGTATCCAAACGAAAAGTAGAAAGGGAACAGAATGTGGACTTGGAGAAGGTAGATGCATTCAGAATACATACATACTTAATCAATTTTCTTTATGGAACTCAACATTATGTGCAATGGATACATGCCAATAATATTTTAACAAAAAGGGTCTGAAGATATATGTTAGTGATAGAACACGTACTTACTTAATATCCAGAAAGCACCATGTTCAATGTCCAGTTGAAAAAACAAATAAACAAAAAATTAAAACAAAGAAACTAAAACAGGGTCATTGGCTGAAAAACTATTCAAAGCTCTAAGCCAGGAAATGGTCTATCTTGATCTTGTTTATAAACGAAGCTGTTCCACCAGATGTCACTCCAGATATTTGACAGAAATACTAATTAAAGGCAAATAAATAAGTTTCAACAAAATAAAAAGCCTGATGTTGGTAGCCGGAGCTTTTTTTCTTCTACAGGACCTCTCTGGTCATCTCCAAGCCTTCTCTGTGCTAACAACTGGTCTACTCTCTTTCCATGGAAACACTGCTCGGAAGAAATTAGGTACATCACATTTTATAAAGGAATAAAAGAGTCCACATCTAGATGTTACTGTGTTTAATTTCATTTGGCTCCACACTGTACAGTGTGATATTTTATTTTACTCTTTACTTTTGCAAATCTGGAGTGCAGGACAATGCGTTTCTGTGGCAAGGACCATCCTAATAGGTCCTAATAGGTGACTTGATTTCTGATCATGTAAAATTGGATAAACTTCTCCAATTTCATCATCTTTATCAGTTTCAGAGGATTATTTTATACTCACTTAAAGGAAAATTAGATCTTAGCTGAAAATATGCAAGAAAAATATAAAGTCATATTTCTATCATTAAAATTATGTCACTAGTAGAATATCTAAGTAGAGCATACTTTAAAATAAAGCTTAATACAGCATGTTTGTGTCAGTGCTTGCCCAGAGCAGTGTTACCTGAAGTAGAGTGGATAAGAATTGCTTAGAAAAGATATAACTTTACCTAAAACATATTAAATTAGAGTCTTTTTTTTCCACGAATCTGAGCTAAATTTTAAGCAAAAAAGGCCAGAAGATTCACAGACTTTCTTCCCTAATGGAATTACATTTGTTTGACCTTTCTCAATTCTTTTCCTATGTCGGAGGTCCAGCCTTCTGACTATTTTAAGTATTCAGGAAAATATAGTAAGGCAAATTATTTAATTTAAAAAGCAGGGAATCATTATTACATATGAGGACTGAAATATTTCCCTTTGTTTTAAAGGTCTATATTACATATTCCAGGCCATCATGAGCCTTGAACATTGAAAGACATAGTTAGCATAAATTCTGTGATGTTGGCACCAGACAGGATGCTAAATAGTTTGCAAGCTCTCTATCATGAGGCAAGTTTCGTAGACTTAGCATTTCCCAGCCATCTATTTTCTGATTCTCTATTATCACTTCTCACCATTCATTTACAGCTTCACACTATAGAGTCTAAACATATTGAACCCATTAAAGCTCCCTAAATATGTCTCCATTTGTGTGAGTGTGAGCATATGCTTCATCTGCCAAGCGTATTTCCCTCAACTCTCTGGAACTATGACACATTAATTTTTAAAAATGAGCAGGTTTCCATTAGGTGAACAAGAATGTGACTTAGTAGCTCGTGAATCAAGTATTCCTGATTTAATCTTTGCACAACTACGGATGGTATTCAACCTATGATTGGACTGGCAGGTTTTGGCTTTATACTGATCTAATGTTAATGCACATTCAGTACAAATGATACTCAAGTTTTTATTTTTGATCTTTTCATGAACTAACTATACCAGGGTCAATGCTTTTTTAAGATCCTGGGTTGTGGTAGCAAGCCTCACCACCCAGTCAGCCATGCTATGATGAGGAGAAACAACTGATATTCTACAGTTTACTGTGTTACAGAGCTGTTATGTTGAGTTCCCTTAAACATATTTTGACACCCCCACTCCACCCTGATTTCCAATTTTTGGATCTGTTGGGAAACAACAGATTTTTTTAATAATATATATGTATATATTATATAAAATCTGTGTGTGTATATATATATATATATTAAAATATATGTTATATACTTATATATTATATATAATTATATATTATCTATTAAAACAAATATAATTATATATGTTATATATATCTATTATAATATATATGTATCAATTTGTATATTATAAGGTGAGCAGAAATTCTGTAAGGCAAATCCCTATGATGAGAACTAATAGGATGATCATTTCAGTGGGAAATCGTGTTCTTTTGTGTTTCATTATTTTCTTCAACTGAGCAAACACTGAGAGTTCATACTTATTCCCAGAACTCACTCAAATAACATCAAACATAACAGCAGACCAAGGCTAGCACGCCGTCAAGTGCATTACAGCTTCATAAAACATACTGTTCGTGCTCTCATTCCTCCAACTGTGCAAGATGATGATTCTAGTCTAGGGTAAAACTACATAAGAATTCTAATTTACAGTCCAGTTTGGGACCGTTCTCAGCTGCATCAGGTTAGCACTATTATCTCCTCTCCCTCTTCCTCTGCTTATCTTTCTGTTACATTATACTCAGAGTACATTGCTCTGTGAAGTGCAACTGAATCTGGCCCCTGCTGCTACACATTCTTTTATTTATCCCCTCCAACACCTTTACTGAGCATCTTTTGTGTCTCAGTCACTGAGATACCTGCAGGCTGGGTATTGTTTACTTCGTAACCTAGAGGCATCACTGAGCAATGGGCATTCAGACTGTCTGGTTTTAATCCAGCTAAAGCATTATTAACCACTGTGCCACATGCCGGGGTAGCCTTTAACCTCTCCTATGCTCACGTCAACATCTCCTGTAGATGGATAAAGCTAGCCCAGTCATCTGGATTCTTTGTAAGTCTTAACATAAAATCTATGGTCACTTGATCTACTTATAAAATTTGTTATGAATTTTGTAAACACTAATATCATTACCCAGAGCATCCTAGTTTGCTGTAATCATCATTTAATATAATCTAGAGTCATCCTAGAAGGGAATCTAAAAGGAGGTATTGGACAGATCAGATTGGCCTGCAGGCAAGTATGTCTTAATTGCTAATTAATGTCAAAGAGATTAGCCCACTGTGGGCAGTGGCATCCATGGGCTTCTGATCCCGGCTGTATAAGAAAGCTAGCTAACCATGAGCAAGTGAATAAGCCAGGCTTCCTTCTTGGTTTCTATGTCAAACTTCTGCTCGTGCTTCTGCCTAGATTCCTCTCAGGGATGATAGAGTGTGACCTGGAAGTGTAAATCAAATACATCGTTTCCTCTTCTGAGTTGCTCTTGTGTTTTTATCGTAGCAACAAAATGAAACTAGAAGATAGAGATAACATTAGAAAACATAAAACAATGAAAGATTATAAGATATGGTGAGTTCTAGAATGGACAAAACAGAGAATTAAGACTCAATAAAGTGATTAAGGAAAAGCTTTTGAGAAATTGGCAGTTAAGTTGTTATGTACAGGAGAGCACAGGTGGTTTAAGAAGTAGGGAGGATTGTTTCTGGAGTAAGGAAAGGAATTCGGAAGGCTTGGAGAGTGAGCAGTCACAGAGCACATTGGAACGGAAAAGGCAGAATACAACTAACTATCTCTGAGGGAATCCGATGGGTCATTTATGAAGGGTCTAGGCTAAAAGACTGCTGCATACCCTGAGGACAGCATTCTCTGTCCCTGAGAGCTATGGAAGTCCCATGGTGTGATAACAGTAATCCTGATGAAAGCTTCTGATTATGTCTGTAAGTCATGGAGATCATGGCCAGTATCCATCTACCCAGGAGAGAATCTGTGGAGTTGTGACGCACCCAAAGTCCCTCTTTTGTGAGGAAGACTCCTTTTATGTGAGAATTTTTCATATGGTCTCAATGCTCATGACATTTGTGATGCTTCTTATATTTTTCAATGTATTATCAAAATTCTACTAAATATGTTCTTTCAAGCTTATTTTTCGATGGTGGACATTTTGGACATTCTTTGATGGATGAGGTAGGCTCCAAAGAACATTTCACAATTGATGTTCCTGTTTTGCATTTTTCTTGTTCTGAGAATGTTCATATAGATTTTGTGAATGTTTCAATAAATGTTATATATAAACTCTGGCTAGTGGCAGGGTACATAGCCTTGCTCTCTTAAATTGAACTGTGCCTCATACCATAGTCTAACCACTGTAAGAGTCTATCTCATCATACTTAGGGTGGCCACTCTTATTGGAGGGCGGTGACAGATCTTTCAGGTCATCTTAGATGCATACCTGTCATATCTTCATGAAGACTTCAAGCTATAGATGGCTTCTCTATAAATCAGAGATGCTAACAGTGCTTTGCTGTTAAGATTGCTGTTATGAACAAATGTGATAATGTAGAAGATGTGCTATGGTAACTGACAGAACAATGCTATCCAGAAGTGTCATTGATTCCATAATGACTACCAGGAACCTACTGCCACCTCCGCCTTGACATTCCTTTGACTGGATTATGTATAACCTCTGGCAGCTAGCACAGCATCTCGTATTTATGTTTTTCCCATCACTTGAACATGAAGATCATTATTTTCCTAAGTAGCCAAGTTCCCTCTGGCCATCACAAAGTCTCCTGGAAGAGTTTCTTCTCCATTTCTCTTAGAGGTGGTTCTTGAGATAAGTATAATGAGATTTCTATACATGCCCACTTTCACTGATATTCGCAGACACATAAACACAAACACAACAAATACACACTTGCAAAAGTAGCTTATTTTGTTGGAATTACACAGATGGCCTTTATATTCTAGTCTTAAGAATTTTAGCTTCCAGGAGCTTCCATATTCGGACCTGTAATATATTCATATGAAAGATGACTACCATGCAGAGTGGGTTTCTAGAATTAAGTTAGTCTACAGAAACTTCCAGATAACTCAAATGAGTGTAATGAAAAAAAATACACATATTGCACTGCTTATGAAAATTGTTAGAAATCCCCATCATGGTATCCCACAGATACTCATTGCCCTTCCTTTCATGTTCTAAAACTACAATAAAACACTCATTTTTGATAGTTCATCAATAAATTGAACTTGGAAAAGCTCAGGGACTCGAACATACTATACTGTACTCTACCAATTAGCTCTACTATTAGCCCAGGCTTATTTATTTATTTTTAAATTAGTATAGTATGTCTTTGACATTTTGCTTTTGCTTCTTTCTCTTCAGTTTGTCCTAGAGAGAATTAATTCCAGTTGAATTCTCATATCTCTCTTTGTTTGTGTCTCTCTTGAAATATTCTCTACAGTGTGGGTTTTGATATGTAGTATCCTAAAGCATCATGGTTAGGTTTCATTGCCCTGAGTATTTCTGCTATGGAGGAATGAAGAGTATCAAGCTGCTCACTTTGATCTGTGACATCTGCTGTGTTTTTTCACATAAGTCACCTTACGCCACAAGTGGTGACCCGACAGGAAAAAAGCAAAGAGATATACAGTTGCAGATACCAGCATCAGTAAATGACTGTCACAAAATGAGAAGCTGAAGTAGGGAAAGAGCCTGTCTGCCATCTCAACACCCTGAAGAGCTCAAAACAAGTAGTTGGTGACATCTGATGTCTCACTCACTGGTGCGCATCTCCAAGGTTGAGTTATTTTTGTCATCTTTAAAGATAATGCTGCGTTTTTCCTTTCCCTTTTCTTTTTGAATGTCATCTGTCATTTTCCAGTATTTGATGTGCATTTCAAATAAAACTTTGCTCACAAAAGGGTAATTTTTATTCTTTTTTAATAATGTTTTGATTGTATATTTTTTATCACTAATGTTCTATTTTTGGTAGACAGTAAACCCTTAATTCTTAACAAACAGAAAACACAAATTTGTGCATTGAGAATACTGACTGCAAAACAAGTTGTATTCAAAACAAAAACAAACAAAAAGCAAGAACAAAAACTACAATGACAACAAAACATAACAAGAAGTGAGACTCCAGCTCACCACTGACAGTTGAAAAACTACAAAGAAATTACTTCATTTCCTCCTTTTTAGCTGTACGATGTGGATAATGATATTACCCACCACCTAAGCCTGTAAATAATTTATAAAAGTTTTGGAAATATTGCCAGTAGTATAAATTCTATGTAAGTTCAAATGCAATAATAAGTCTGGCACCTAACCTACAATTTACTGTAGCCAAGAATACAGGGTTCAATGAACAATACCAGTCATTTAACTGGTATGAGAAGCTAGGCAGAATCCTAGGGCCATGAACTTGGTTCTGATGAGTCAACAATAGTGGAATAAGGTGAAAAAAATCTACAAAATACCTGGCTGGTGAAATGTAAGCCACTCAGCAGAGGGAGAACTATGAATCACTGTTTTGGGTAGTTGACCAAATCACCAGTCATTCTGGGAGTACCTCATTTACTCACATTACAAGGTGGAAAGAAAAATAGGCCATTAATGATGGTCAGTATTAACTATATTATATTAACTATGTATATTAATATACATTAAATATATAGCTTTGGCCAAGCCTAGTAAGTGAATGGAATGCAACACTAGACCAAGCACACCAGTTCTCAGAACTAGAGAATTAGAGAAGAGCAGAATTAACAAAACCTGAGGTCTTCCATTCCAGGAACACCATGAAGCAGATGTAAGCACTTCTCTAATTTGTTCAGGGGGTAGAACGTTTGTTCTGTGATTGGAAACACCTGAAGTTTAAGGCATCACTGGCAGCGTCAGCGTGGGAAAACCATGCTTTCCTGTCTTTGTTTTCTCATCTATAAAAGATATCCAAAAGATACCTGCTTTATATCATTGTGGTGAAGGTGAAAAAAATCCACTCTGTTCTATTTATGCAAATTATCTAGTACCTACTACATGCTAAAACTCAAAGGAAACTCAAAGGAAGCAGGCTCTTCCATTCATCTTTTGAGTTGATCTGGAGCAAGAAGGCGTTCATCAAATAATAAAACAATGAGATAGAATTCAGAAGTCAAGGTCACAAAAAACAAAAATGAAAATAAAACCCAGACTACAGAAAGAAGAACAAACCTTAAATGTAACAGGTATCATTTAAACTTAATCTCAACAACTGGATAAATATGGTAGACCCTGGGGCTGAGGCCAGGTCTCCTGTTTGCTTGTGAGGTGCATTTTCTGTTACATAAAGACACATGAGAATTAAGAATAAAACACTCCAGGAAGAAATGCCCTGCAGCTAATTACTCTCTAGGAGGAAAGTTGATGCACGTGTTTCTCAGCCTGTATGTTACACTTTGCATTTGTCATGGCAAGAGTGGGAAATCACATTTGCTGTTCCAGTTTCCTCTAAGTAGCCCTGAATTTTGTAGTTTCCATTATCTTGCCATCTTACTAATGAAGAATTATTATGGCAAAGAAATCTTTGGAGGGAGTTTAAACTGGCAAACCGCTTAAAGGAGAGGAAAGGATGTTTTCAATCTGTAATCAGGGACTCCTAAATGTTAGGACACACATCATCTTGCTCCTAATCTCCCACCTGAGTCACAATCATAATGCATTTCCTTGTGGAGTGTCAGCGTGTGTGTGGAGTGGGGTTGGGGGGGGGCAAATGACACTCAGCAGAAAGGAATCCTGTTGAATTTTCAGCAAAGCATGTATTTAAGGAGATGCTATAGGTGAATCAAAAGTGTGTCCCCAGAGACAGGTCGCTGTGTGGGATTCAGAGGTAAGTTACAGAATATGGATTATATTTTGCAGGAAAAAAAAATGCTAAGCAATTAACAAAGGGAAAAATGTGAACATAAAACTTTCCCGTGATGAATGAGAAAAACAAATTTGCCCATGTATCCCTAAAACAGAGCAGAGAAAGATTCCTTTTTAAAGAGAGAATCAGTAGTATTCATGAAATGACAAAATTTCTTTCCCATCAAGAAGAACATCCTTTCTTCCTTTTCACTTGCGATCTCAGTCAGAATTAGGATAACAAATGTGGTCTAATGAAGAAAAATAGTACCCTCATATGTTTCAGGACAGTTTTAGTGAACCCTGAAAGCTGACTAATCTAAAATCACAATTGAGAAAATTAAGCTCTATTTACTCACTAGTGATGTTGGGGTTAAAACAATGAGACAATTGCATACGCACATGAAATTACCCATCTCAAAATAATCTGAGAAATAAGTGATTTATGTCATCTCCTTCTGTGGATTATTAATTTTGAAATCATGATTGATGAGATACTTGCTTATTATTTATCTGTTGCTGTGGAAGAAATTAGACTCCCCCAGATTTGCAGCATAAAGCACATACTTATTTTCCATTGAGTGGGAAGCAATGCTTCAGGAGGGTTTCAGCTGTGTGGTGCAGGGGAGAGACACCTGGGATACCGAAGTGATGACACTAACTGGGGGGTGAGCATTCCTTATGCTGAGCAAGCTCCCTCAAATAGATTTAAATTAGGAAAGAGGGAAGGGAGGGAGAGAGGGAGAGGGAGAGGGAAAGGGTGTGAGAGAGAGGGTGTGAGAGAGAGTGAGAGAGAAAGAGAGAGGAAGAAAGGAAGGAAGGAAGGAAGTGAGGGAGGGAGAGAAAAAGAGAGAGGAAGAAAGAAAAGAAGAAGAGGAAGAAGAAGAAGAAAAGGAAAAGAAAGAAAGAAAGAAAAAGAAAGAAAGAGAAGGAAGGAAGGAAAGAAAGAGAAGGAAGGAAGGAAAGAAAGAAAGAGAAGGAAGGAAGCAAAAATCCAGGCAGTGATGGTGAACACCTTTAATCCCAGCATTCAGGAGGCAGAGGCAGGCAGATCTCTGAGTTCGAGGCCAGCCTAGTCTACAGCGTGAGTTCCAGGACAGCCAGAGTTAGAACAGAGAAAACTTGTCTCGAAAAACCAAAAAATAAAAAATAAAAAAAAAAGTTAAATTAGTTATTTGAAATCCTATAGTGCTGGCCAAATAAAATCTCTAGCTTGACTATAACCTTCATCTAACCAAGTAATTCTGTCAGCCAGTATTCTAGCCTTTCCTTGAAATTACCATTGTCTGTCTCATCAGTACACTCCTATTCTTGTTTTCCTTTCCACATAGTACATCTTTGCATGGTTACTGTATGACAATCAGTTGTGTATTAGAATGGTTTACTAATACATTTCTTTTCCCAATGGTGGGTGGTGTTAAGATTCCTTCTGAAATTTTGCATGAATAATTATGTTGTGGTTTATAAATTCGCAACACAGACTTTAATAAAATTAAAACTGTCTTTTCTAAATAAGAAGCTTTCAGGTAAATGAAAAGATAAGCCACAAAAGGGAATTTCAGATAATTGTCACTTTGGAAACATGTTGTCACTTTATTATAAATTAATTACACTTGCACTGTATAGCTCATAAATATAACTCTTCATCATTTACCTGGAGGAATTACATGTCGTCACAAAAAAAAAAAAAAAAAAAAAAAAACCCACAGGAAACTGCTCACAAAGTTTATCATTCTTAGTTTCCCAAACATGGAAGCAACTGAGTTTTCATTAAATAGATGAATAGAAAAATAACATATCAGACAATAAAATGTTAGTTGATGCTAAAAATGTATGAGCTACCATTCCATGCTAAGGCATGGAGGAAAATTGGATGCATGTTACTAAGAGAAAGTTGCTCAGAAGAGGCTAACTACCTTCTGAACATGAATATTAGCCATTCTAGCAAAGGCAACACAGGGAGACAGTTTTATGTCAGTCCAGCCATAGACTAGAGGAAGAAAGGAGTGGAAAGTCAAGGTGAAGGAGATGTTCAGGCAAGCTACACTGCTCTTTATAATACAGAATATTAAATACATATTATTACACATTTGCCTAAATCCATAGAAAACTTCTCTGCAGTTAGGAATGATTCATAGCATAGGCTTGGGCTGATAATGGATTGATGTTGTTTAGTTGCAGCTAGGACAAGTTTGGTTCAAGATAATAAAGAAATATGCAAATGAGATAGAATTTCTATGTAAACTGTGGTGGTTTATGCTTATGTTTATTGAGAATCTAAACTCCAGTAAAAGGAAGATGAGTTTATATCAAATATCATTTCATTTATATTTTTAAAGATTTATTTTGCTTTGTGTTTATGTGTGTATCTGTTTATGTATCTATGTACTCATGCATGAGGGTGCCTTGGGAGGGCAGAAGGGAACTAGAGATACAGGCAGTTGTGAGTCACCTGATATGGTGCTAGGATCCAAACCCTACTTCTCTGCAGGAGCAAAAAGTGCTCTTAACCACGGAACCATTTCTCCAGCACCAAAATATTGTTAGTAAAGTGTGTCATACTGTCTTAGCAGGTGATCTTGGAAAATTTACCTGTTTCACTATTTGGTCAGATTTGGACAGTTTTATCACTTTAATTGATTTTACTTTTTATAAACTCTTATAACTTTTGGCTTTTAAAAATATTACCTGATTTATCTCTCTCTTCTACAGGACTGGGGTTTGAAACATATTTCTATATTCATGGGTTGCAACTTTTCTGTAAAACCAATCATGTAGGTGTTACATAGTATTTCTTGATATTGCTTATCTTTCATTTCTGTCTCAAGTATTTTATTAGATGATAAGTATTTTTTTTGTTAAGACATTTGATCAGCCTTGCTATCTATAGTAGCTATAAAATCTGCTGGATTTTTATACCTTTAAGTCCATGTACTTTGTGAATAAATGGAGTGAATATAGTTTGTTATATGTAACACAGCATTTTAGGGTGTGTATGTCTGAAAAACATTACATTGTACAATTATTATGCATTAATATTGGCTAATGTTTGCATGTATAGAATTATCAATTCAAAGTTATTTATTTTTTTCAAAGTACCATTTGCTTGTTTTCATGCAAGCTGGCTATGGACTATTCTGATACTAGTCTTATCTCTTTGTATAGACAGACTCTATGTTTCCTATATTGTCTTTGCTCCTTTTTATAGTGTTTGGATAGTTACCACTTAAAACATCTCACTGTGAACTGTGGTTACAAAATCTTTTATCTTATACTCTTAGATTCTGAGTGTTGTATAACTGTATTTGCTTTCACCATTTAGTACTCTCCAGTTGAGATCAGTTTTTGATAGCTTTGTACAAACTAGAGTTATTCGGGAAGAGGAAACCATAACTGAGAGAATTCCCCCATCAGAAATGGAGAATTTCCTTGATTAATGATTGATGTAGGAGGGTCAAGTCCACTGTGGGTATTGCCACCCCTAGGCAGGTGGACTTGCATTATATAAGAAAGCAAACTGAGCAAGCCATGGACAGCAAGCTAAGAAGCAGTATTCCACCACAGTCTTTGCTTAAGTTCCTACCTTGAGTTCGCATCCTGCCTTCCCTCAGTGATGGATCAATGGGGAATTGTAAGCCAAAGAGACCCTTTCCTCCCCAAGTTCATGTTGGTCAGTGATTTATCACAGCAACAGAGAATTAAAGTAATACTCCACTAGCTTCCTCTTCCCAGTTGTTTATATTCTGTCTTTCCTGCTGTCTGGCTTCTTTTCTATGCACTTGGTGGCTTTATGTGATGGCACGATGATCCTTTTCCCTCCCTCTTTTGTTAGGTGATCTTTAGTTGAGTTTTACATTTTCATTTCGTCAGGACGGTGGCCTCTGTCACTTACCATCTCTATGTGATGTGCCCCTCAGCATGTCTGATCATTATTGATTCCCTTGGGTTCTGATTTTCTTGGAAAGATGATTTTATTTCTCTTTCATTTTGAAAGGCAGTTACCCTGAGTATAATTATGCTTCACAGTTTTTTTTTTTTTTTAAGAATCACTTCCAATGTGTCACCTCATCTTCTTTGCCTAACATTTCTGTTGAGAAATCTGTTGTTAATTTTGCAGAAATTTTCTTGCATGAGACAATACTTTCCTGTTTTACTTTTTAGTATTTTGTCTCTATTTCGAACTTTGCAGAGTTTTAACTTTGGGGACCCTTTTTATTTTTTAAATCTATGTGGGGTGTTTTTTTGTTTCCTATATTTTGATGGAAATTTCTTTCTGAAATTTGGGGATACATTTATTATTTTACTTAAGTAAGTTCCCCTTCCCCCATGTTTTCCTTTGGTTTCTCCTTCTGGAACACTCATTATGCAAACTAACCTCTCTTCTTCTTTTCTTTCTCTCTTCCCCTCCCTCTCTCCCCACCTCTTCCCTCTCCTCTTCACCTCTACCTTCTCTTTCCCACTCCTCTTCTCAGCCTCCTTCCCTTTCTTTCCTTCTCTCCCTCCCTCCCTGCTTCTGTCCCTTCCTCTCTTGTCCCACAAATGGTTTTATTTTTTTTTCTTTTACTGTGACTGGGTTATTTAAAAAGATCTGTCTTCAATTTTGGAAGTTCTTTCTTCTACTTAACCTAGTCTGCTATTACACAGGATTTGGATGAGTTACTCCTAACGATTTTGTGACGTGTTTCCTGTGCATGTGTTTTTGATCTTGGTTATATAGGCTGCACTGGACTAGTTGTAATTTCAGGTGCACTCAGAGGGAAACTCTTCATGTAGCTTTCTCATCTCTCATCAGCTATCCACAGTGCCTGCATGTGTCTCTGTGTCCTGGGCTATTCATGGGATGTTCTCCCAGATGGGATGTAACTATTTTAGGGATAGGTCAGGTTGGCCAGAGTCACTGGTTATAAAAGATGTGGCTACAATTGTAGGCTATCCATACATGTCTGTTGATCATGTGAGGAAAAGGACACTCTACCAGGCCAGGCTGGTCAAGACACAGATAATACACAAAAAAGCAGTGTGCCATAAATATCTGAGGGTTATACACGGACTACATTGCCATGACAGGTTTAAGCGAGCATCTTGTATACCTACACCAGGATGGTCATCAGCTCCTATAGGCTTTGGCTTGATGCAGTCTTACAAAACACTGTGTAAAGGTGACTTACATACGTGGTGAACTGGGCTCCTTGCCTTGGATCATACAGTGATGCTGACTTCCTAGTTGTTCTGGATACTGAGTTCAGGGTCTGCAGCATTCCTCAAACAACAAAAGATCCACACTTAGAAGACATTAATGGAACCTCCCAGGACCTGTTGATCATCTATTCCTCATTACAAGGAGATCTTATCCCAACTGAGACAATATGAAGAAAGATTCGGGGGGCAACGTTTCTGTCTTCACAATGCCATGTTGAGCCTCCATGTCCTGCAGCATCTCCCTTTGACTCATACTGCACTCAACCGTTCCCTTTCCAAGGCTGCCATTGAATAGCATCTTTTCCTTACTTGTTTTATTCTATATTAAGGGAGGGTGGTGCACCTGGCACCTAGAGTAACCTACCCTGAAGGAAGTCTGCAAGTGTGTGTGGATTACTTATGTACACGCTTCTAAGTCATACTTCAGCCCCTAGGTATATATTTTTAATACTTGACATATTTACTCAGTTCTTTCCACATTGTCATTTTTACTTCCTATAATTTTAATTTTTAATTGCACATGTATGATGTTTTGCACACATGTATGCCAGTGCAGCATGCATGCAGTGCCTATGGAGACTTAAAGAGGATGTCAAGTCCTCTTGAACAGTTGTGAGCAGTCATGTGGGTGCTGGCCAGTGAACCTGGGTCCTCTAGAAGAGTAGTCAGTGCTTTTAAATTCTAAGCCATGTCTCTTGCCCCTATTTTTTATTTTATGTTTTTTAAATTGTATGTATATGTATGTGTGTCTGGCTGTGTGTGTATGCCATGTATATTTGGGTGTCTGTGGAGGCCAGAAGAATGTGGAGAGTTGTCTGGAGCTGGAGTTATAGCTAGTTTTGATTCACCTGATGTGGGTGTTAGGAAGAGAATCCTGGTTCCCTATGCAAGAAACAAGCAGTCTGTACGGCTGAGCCATCTCTTCTGAACTTCTCACTCATTAATAACATCATTTTATTTCTTATAGCATGTGTATTTGTGTGTGTGTGTGTGTGTGTATGTATACACACACACACACACACACACACACACTAGGCCATTTCAAAACCATTAATATCATTAATCTACAACCAATTATATTGGTTTTTTTTCTTCTTTGAACTGGTTGTTTCTCAGATTCCCTATTATTCTATTCTGAGGGTTTATCTTTCCTGGGAATATTGGTTGCTTGTAGAGATAAACTACTGGCAACACACCTTATATATCACCTCGTGGTACCTTGGCAAAAGCTTGGAGCCATCAGCTATAAATGGGTAGTTCTCCTTGTTCTCCGATATTTCTCTTTTACCACCCTCCCACATCAATGCCTGTCTTCTCCCTCAGGCCAAAGCCACTACCCCTCCCACATGTAGTAGTTCAAAATAGCTCCATACATTATCCAGGGATTTTAAACAGACTTTTATCTCTTTCTTGATGTTTTTTCCTTTATAGATCCTTTATGTTTGATATGGTGAATGGTAGCAGTTTTACTAGTTCAGTAAATTAGTACAAAATGCACTAACAGTGATTTTCTCTCCTCAACCAATAGTAACTTATATGTATAAGTACAATATATAAACATGTCTAAACAACTTTAGCATTGCCTTTTTATTCAGGATGAGTGGCAAGCAGTACAATTAAGAATTTACCTCTTTGAGATATTTATTTGGTGGTGAGCTTCTTCTCCGAGGACATGGCAATTAAACAGAGACCCCATGAAGGGATGGAGTCAGTCATTTAAAGATCTTTGAGAGGGTATTCTAAATGAAAGAATTTCAAAGCCCAAAGCCCTAAGGTTGGGTACTATTGGTGTGTTGCAAATAAAGCAGAAAGACTTTAGTCTGGTATATGGCTAGAGAAGATGCAATGGGGATAGTGGTCCCCATTGATGGAAATGAAGACAGAAACCAGCTAGATTGTGCCAGGCAGGAGTAAGTAAACATTTTCTATGAATGGCCAGGAAGCAAACACCTCTAGATGAGTAGATCACTGTTTTAGTTACCTCTTTCCCCTGTAGCAGCATAATGTTCTGTCTTTCTCATTTGTGTCTCTCTTCTTCTTACAGCTCCCACACCCACAGCTTCCCTGTCCTGCTATTTATTTTGTTTTTGTTTCACAAAAAGTATGAAGCATTTGTAAGATTGATACTATTGTATTCCCTACCATGTGACTATCTGGAGCACGTGTGTGTTGTGTATATGCAATAGCAATCACAGTAAAGTATATATAACAACCATTTTACCGTTATTAAAAAAAATATCTAAACACACAGACAGTGGTCTCAATCTGACCTATGAGACATGATTCTTTGCCTCCTAGTGTAAGGATTTTTGGTTATAGTAGAAAATTTAAAATTTCTCAAAAATGCAAAATAATATTATTGTAGAGTTTCAGCACTGATATTATAAGATATAAAGTCACATATAACTGATATTTGATTATTATGAAGAGAAAAGCTGAAATCAAGATTGCAGAAGAATGGAAAAAAGTTAGTAGAGGCAATAACAGGGGTTCAGACAAGAGAGGATGCTTTAGAGGGTGAGATGTTGAGTGTTATCAGAATGAAGCTTGATGGGACATGCTTATTGGTAAAATATGAAAGACGGACGAAAGGATTAATGATCTATGTTTGGCCCAAAGAAGTCAATATATCAGAAAGCCATTCATTCAGCTTAGGATCTGCTCAGTCTAAGCAGACTGGGAAGAAAGGAATGATGACGTACAGGAAGCTGTGGGCTGTCGATGACAATATGGACTGGGACAGCAACAGACAGACATGTGACTTTCCATCTTGCACACAGCTAAAAGTGATGGTGAATTGCAAAGTGAAATCTGAGCTAATAAATACTAAGTGGTTTCTTAGAATAATGATAGAACAATCAGCCCTAGAGTTTTCAAAGCTCCAGTGTAGAGGAAACCATCAGAGCAATAACCAGAGGAAAAAATCACGGCGAATAGTGTGAGATATAGCAATGGCTGTGATCACAGTGCCCATTTTATCTTCTTCTGATTTTTTTATTTATTCTTTGAGAATTTCAAATGCAGACTCATAATAATGGTTTCTTGAGCCATAACACATGCAGCAAAATTCATCTTTGATGGCATGCAGCTGCATAAAATTTGACGAATATTCAGTCATGTAACAATCACCACAATCAAGATAATAGAGCTTGTCTTTGAACTCCCAAAATGTTATCACGCTCTGGTTAGCCAAGGCAGTTCATCTAAAATAAAAATCAGTAAGTCCTAGGTTTTAGTCAGAATCTCTCTTAATAATCTAAAATTACATTGCTATTGAAGAAATTGAATTGTAAAGTAATGTTGTTAATCATTAATTTGTTTTTTCTAATTCTACATAATCTAATTTCTATTTGTTTATTTACTTTTTTATATATTTTTTTTTCCAAGTAGGGTTTCACTCTAGCTCAGGCAGGCTTAGAACCTGCTATGTAGCCCAGGTTTCTCAAACTCAGATCAATCTACTTATTACAGATTCCCCAGGAAGCTTCCTGAGGACTAAGATTACAGCTTTGAGACATCATGGTACTGACTTAATTTTTTATTCAAAAGTAAAAAGCCTGTAAGGAAACATGGTAGTACTTCAAGTATAAATAATCAGCCATAGTCATTTATATTACTACCTAAGGATGCGGAGGACAATGCAGATAGAAAGTGAAGGCAGCACTTTTTGGAAAAGAATTTTTAGTAATAACTTCAGCAGAGATATTTAAATAAATAACTCATTAGCCTTTACCATATTTTCAATAGCTATCTGTCACGTTTTATTTATTTATTTATTTATTTATTTATTTGTTTGTTTGTTTATCTATTTATGTATATGTATGCATCAGGATGCATTAAGCTCTGATAAAAGAGGAATATGCTGCATCGAGGTTTGCATCATTATTTGTTGTCTTTCAGATACACAAAAGTAAACAGATGAAGCTGTGTGTATGGCTTCGGTGGTAGAGGCAGGATGATCAACATCAGAAGGCCGGTCTTGGCATCTTTGTGAGTTTGAGGCTAGCCTAGGCTACATGAGGCCTGGTTTAAAAACAAAAACTAAGAGGGGAGATTTAAAAGCATTGCTTTGTAGAGGAATTGTCAGGAAGCTGAACTGTGTACCTGGTTTAGAAAACAGATTGAAATGTACAAATGTAGCAGGAGACAGGTACCTTGCACTCAGTATCCCAGCACAAGCTCCATCTCTCCAACCGTTTCCGCTTCTCTTCAGAATAAAGAAGGAACAAAGGACTTGCAGTATTTCTTTATTTATTTTTTCTGGGACAAAATGAATAAACTCACAAGTATATCCATTGTCTACATTCATTAAAAAAAAGTGAACTAATGAAAATATCATATGTTGATTCCTCTTTTCTATCACAACATGATGACAAGCTCTTTTCCTGGCCCTGGTTTCGGATGGGTGCCAAGCGCTCAATACCTGCTCACTGAGGGTTTTAATGCATACATAATGCCTCTCTGTCCAAAAAAAAAGAGTCTGAATGCACAATGAGGACTATTGTAATATCCTGAAATGAAAAGGAGAATGAATGTCAGAAATAATGATGAGAGAGGATTCACATCCTCTAAGGCCAATTTTAGTGAGAGAAAAGTCCACATGTCTAATAGATTCATTATATTATTTATTTCAGAGTACCGCAGGGAGGACCTTTGTGTCAAACAAATGGCAAAGATGTGCGTATCCATTTTAGTTCTCAGAAGAAGATAAAGGCTACGGCCAGGTAAGATGGCTCAGCTGGCGACGACACTTGACGATGCGCCTGAAGGCCTGAGTTAGGTCCTTGGAGAAAGAGAGTACCGAGCCCACAAGTTGTCCTCTGACTTCCACATGTGCCCTGTGGCATGAGTGCATCCCAAGCGCACGATAAATCTAAAACAAAAAAGAAAAGGAAACAAATGTTAATAGGATGTATTCATAAACACTCGGTTTAATCCTCTAATATAAAAGATCAAGAGAATTGGGAGCTACGGATGTAGATCACTGGTAGAATACTTTTTTTTTACGCCATGGATTCATCTATATCACAGCAATCAAAGGGAGGATGGAAGAAATGGAGAAAAAAAATGATCTTCTACATCCTTAGATTCTAGTTTGGGCCTTAAGTCAAATCCATACTTCCCTGAATCCCATACCCTCTTACACATTCACAGGAGCCTTTGGTGAGCAAGCTTCTTACAGCTTTAAACGATTCTTAAATGATCACATCTAGACCTTATTCTGCGTTCTGTAAAGGAGCAGAAGCAGTTTAAGTTAAAGACAGTGATGCAAGAAGATAATATTATAACAGCTGAGAGTTGTAATAATAATCTAGAAGTCCAGTGATTAAGAATATTATAGAACTATACTTATAAATTTCTTCATAAAACCAAACTATATGTTTCTATGAGATAGTACCAGTAACATCAAGAATTAAAAAATTACTCTGGTGATTAAATTCTGGCATAGTTGGTAGATTTCTAACAAGGGAGTGACATGGGAGAACAGACTTTATGTTTTTGTTAGACTAGGAATTGAACCTAGAGCCTCAAGATTTTATTCATTATATCATCTACCCTTGGACAACACTATAATCTCTTATCTGTATATTTATTTTGTTTTCACTTTAATATTGTTTCAATATTTCAATTCATAGTGTTGTTTCTTAGTTCGATAATAAAATAATAAATGTTACATGTATATTAATATAGCAAAAATAACAGCAATAGCATACCAGCATTTACCCCAACTATGCTATCTTAGTGGCTACATAGTATTCCTGTACCTTTGCTGGAAAATGCATCACTCTCTGGAAAGCATTAAGAAAAGCTAATCTTCTTTGCCCTCGTTACCGAAATTAAAATGTTTGATGTGTGAAACCCCTTGCTAGGCACTAGAAATTTAGACTAATTGGAAATTATCTTAGTTTTTGTAGTACAAAGTATCAAAAGGGAAGAAAAGTCACATTATCAGAATAAACTGGATTAATTCCTATGACTCCCTGCATCACAGATTGTCTGCAGGGTTCTGCATGAATGAAGCAGGGCTGAAGCCAATTTCACAGGATATGTGGAGTACTTGACTTCTCAGAAGGAGTGAACATTCATATGATATTTAAAATCTTGAAAGAGCAATTTAAGAAAAAAGAGGTCTTCTTCCCAGAACATATTATAAGTCTATTAGATATATCAAAATAAAAGGTCACTGGGTCAAGTGAGCCGGGAAGTTTATATTGAAGAACAATATTTGTAGTTATGCATGTAATGAAATCTTTTGCTTCAGGAATTAATTTCCCCAATGTATTTGGCTGAATAATTGGTTAGTTGAATACAGACAAGGTTTCTCATTTCTCAAAAGCGATACTGGCCACTGCTCATTTGAAGTCACCTGCCTTTTTGTGGAATGGCACATGCCATGTTCCTGTTAAGCAAACTGAGCTTGTGATGGTTGTCTACCAGTGGCAGAGATATTGGGGAGACTGTATCACTCAGCATCAATTTAGGTTTCAATATCAAGTACTTATTATCAGAAAACTCTTTCTCTGAATCCTAAAATGGCCAACATCTCAGTTCCAATGTCACTGTCAAGTCATTCTAGTTTAAAGCAAAGGTGATTGTGCTATTTAAAATATCCTTTCTACATTCTGAAAAAAATTATACTGGAATAGTACTTTCTCTAAATTTATGTATAAGATAGAAGAAAGGGTTGTATATTTTGGTCCTGTGAGCCTCCTTTGAATTGACAGATTTGTACCAGTGACAAAGTCAGATTGTTATATTAGCAATGAAGTCCCTTTAAGGAAAAAACAAAAAACAAAAAAAACAAAAAAATTAAAAAAACTTCCGATCAAGAATAGGATTTGATCCAGGTGGTGACCTAACATTCAGCTGGGGTTCGATTGCTTTGACTCAGGGGCCACCCCTCCGGAGGCAGCTCATCTTAGCCATGCTAAGGAGATAGGTGGTACAATTAGTCCTCTAATAGAACACTATATTTTTTCTTCCTAGAATTCCCATCCAGTGTGCAGTTTGTACAAACTACCATGAGGTTTGCCAGGGTCTGCTGTTATTCTGAAGCCTGAATCAGAAAGGCATAATTTTCCTTTAATAAATTTTTTCCAATGTCTTTCAGATGCTGAGCAGAATATAGGTATTCATTTTCTGATGTTTGAGGTCTTTACCTTTTCCCTAAAGTTCATCTTCAAGATTTGTAGCTACTTGTCCCTCATCTGTCTGACTTCTATGCCAGTTTAAATGAGATAGCTTTTCTCCCTTCTCTCCCCTGTTCTCCACACAGCTGCTAAGATTGCCAGCATGCCCACCCTAGGTTTTTTCTAAATTATAATAAAACTATGCTTGAGATTCCTGAAATTCTTTTATTAATGTTTTTAAGAACCTCAAGATGTGTTTATTTTTAGGTGTATGAAAGTATTTTCTGAACGTATATCTGTACATCATATGCATATAGTTCTTACAAAGACAGAAGATGGTATTAGTCCCCTGAAAGTGGAGTTACAGCTAGCTGTGAACTGCCATGCTTGTGCTGAAACTGAACCCAGTTCCTCCCCAGGAACAGCAAGTGATTCTAACCGCTGAGCAATCTCCCCAAATGCCAAGTGCCATTTCATTTCCAAAGCATAGATGTTAACCTTTCTACTAGTCTCCTTTCTTTCTTTTTTTTTCATGAAGACAGGGTTTCTCTGTTGTAACTCTGGCTGTCTTGGAACTCGCTTTGTAGACCAGGCTGACCTTGAACGCATGGTGATTCCCTCTGCTGAGGTCTGGCAGCGTTTGCACAAATGAATATACCTCCTTGTTGTCCTTGGTGAGACACCACAGAGGCATACTACTATAGGCTTCATGTAGTTTTATATGGGAAGAGATACCTGAAAATAAAATAGGCAAGAGGTTGAGAATCCCAATGACAAAATCTCCAGTGCTTTTATATAGAGACCAAATTGGAATGCAAGCCCCAAACCCACATTGTAATGCTTTAGGAATACAGTAATGGCATTAATCAATTGGTATTTATTTATCCTGCAGTGGATCCCAAGAGATACCTGAAAATCTATGCTTTGCTTTATTCTTTAACTATTATTCATGGATGTGCATCCTATTTGATCATAAGGTAATAATTTCCTATGATACGAATTCAAGGAAAAAAAATGATGAAGGTCTTTTTAAAGGATTTATATGTTGCATTTTTCTGGAAACAGAAACTATTTGTTTCCCTAAAATTGTTTTTCAAGAATAAAAATGTATACAATTAACTGGCAATGATGAAGATTAATGCATTACACAAATACAGGGAACAGCACGACCATTCATTTTTTGAGATTACAGAATATAAATCATTTAAAAATTCTCCCTGAGTATAACTTTTTAGTAAAAGCCTACCACCCTAGTGTGTTGCTTTCAAATTACCCTAGATAGCATATTGAAACAATCCCACACACATGTGCACAGGATATCTCTCTCTCTCTCTCTCTCACACACACACACACACACACACACACACAATGAAGCAAAATAACTTTTGCTTTAGTTAATAAATGTAGTTAATTTTTTTAAAACATAAAACATAAAACAAAAGCAGCCATATAAATTCTTGTCATGTGGATGGCAGTATGGCTCAGTGAGTAAAGGTGCTTGTGGCACAACCCAGGAGACCTGAGTTTGAATCCTGGAACCCACATTGTAGCTGTCCAATCCCATTGGACACCAGATATCCTTGATTCAAGGTTAAAAAGAAGTTTATTCTTTTGTACTTCAATCCCTACTGCTAGTCATGGAACCCTGAGCATTTCAGCCTCCATACAATCTAAACTGTTTAAGCATCCCAGGCTTACTGCTGACTCAAGCACTCGGATTAGTACTGACATCAACTGATCCTTCTGGTTCAACTCAACTCACACACTGTTCTGGTTCCAAGCTGACTGGTTCAAACTGACCTTCTGAGTCTGCTGACTGTTTCTGACTGAACTCTTCTGATTTTGGCAGATTCTGGTGGGCGTCCACAACTTCTCTGGCTGAATACTCTGCTCAGTTTCAGACTGACTCATTCTTCCTGTCTGATATTGACCTGTTCTATTGAACTTCCTGTATGTCTCAGCCTCAGACTCCTCTCTTTGCCTCCATGTCTTGTCCCTCTCTGAGCCGTCACTGTTCCATACTGCCTCAGTCAGACTCTGCCTTATCCTCTGTCAGACCACTTCACTATCTCAGGGTCCTGTCCTCTCTTCTGCCTCTTATCCTCCATACTGCCTCTTTAACTTTGTCTTTCTGAGCTGAGAGCCTGCTTTTATACCATGAGTATTAGGCATATCTTCACTGTAACTCACTCTTCCAACTCTTCCTCTGATTCGTCACTTTGCCTGCCTTTTACTCTGATTCATCTCAGATGTCTCTTCCTGTCTGATACTGACTCCTCTTGAGCTCTGCTTCCTGTCTATGAGCTCTGGGATTAAAGGCATGCAGTATCTGAATATCATGGCTTCTGAATACTGGGATTAAAGGTGTATACCAACATTCTTTCTACCCAGAGCAGCCATGCTGATAGATTAAAAGATTAGACATTCTTCTACGCCACATAATGATGGCAGGAAAGAAACAACTGCACAAAGTTGTCCTCTGACATTCATATGTGTAACAAGGCACATGCTTTCACAGCCCCAACTCTTCTAATAATAAATAAAAAATTTAAAATAGAAAGAGAAATTATCATCTTGAGTAAGCTTCTATCAACTACTTATAGTATAATGTAGAAGGAAACCTGGTGTTTTCATTATTGGGACCTGAACTGCCTTAATTCACTTACTGCTCAGCAAATTGACCTAGTAATTATCACTGATTCCTGCACTGGGTATTTAATATAAAAAAGCAAATACAAAGTCAGGCAGGTTTTTGTCCTTAAGATCTTTACTGAACTGTTCCATATTCAGTATTGATCTATTGTATTTAGTTATGGAAACTATTCTTGTTTTTAAAGAGCTGGCTGATATATGGGCAATAGCTGTAAAGTTGCAATGCTGTATGAATTATTATAAAACGCTTTTAATTTCACTCAGTGCTAAATAGATGTTAGGGTAATAGTGATTTACAAAACGTTTCTCACCTTATGGTCAAGTGAGATGATTAAATATATAAATGATATTAATTCCATATAGAAAGTCCAGAACAATCTCTGCAAAGTCACATAAAAGATTCTCTGTCAGTAAACATGACTAAAGAAATCTAGTCTAATCTAATCTAATCTAATCTAATCTAATCTAATCTAATCCAAAGAGAGAAAGCATGCCACTACAAGCACAAATCTGAGTTAACCAAGCAAGGAGTGGAACAAATGTGGAGAAGGACCAGAGCTTAGGGAATGAGATCTTTCAAGCTACTGCAATTATACAATAGGACATCACACCAGAGAGTGAGACGTGTAATAGGAACTAAGGGTATCAGTTATGATAGAACCTGATCATAAAGGTGGCTGGACACAATTGGAGAAGCCAGAAAAATACTTAAGGGCTTTTTAAAAGTTCTTTTTTTATTAATACAATTATGTCATTCCCCCTTTCCTTTCTTCTATCTAAACCCTCCCTGCTCTCTTTTAAATTCATGAATGCTTCATTATTAATTGTTATATGAATAGGTATATATTGGTCAGATGCTATACCCATAAAGTCTCATCAACAAGAATATCTCAACATGACCTGAAGAAAGACAACAAGAGACATATTGAAGGGTTTTTATCCAAGGAGCTTGATCACATCTTCACCTGAAAATGTTGCATTTGGATGCTGTATAGGAAAAGGGTTGACATAGAAAAACAGAAAAAACCATTCACACGGTTTTCATTGTGAAGGTATGAAGACATGTTTTGGAATTATGGTCAGAGAGGGCTTTCCAAAGTGACTTTAATGAATGTGACCATCAAGTCTCAATCTTATACAATTTATTAGGGTGATATTCCAAAGACGATTGATTCTTGGAGTGCCTAGTTCACCAAACAGATTCTCGAAGAATGGAGAAAATCAATGTTCTTTCCATGGCTAAATATTAAAGAGATTTGTCTTACCATTAGTATGTCTTTAAGTGAAAAATCAAGATGACGAGCTAGTTAAGACAATAAAACCAAATATTGGCAATCAATTTTTGAGTTTTAGAAAGCATTCACTTCATGCTTTATACCGTTTTTCTTCTGAGACAGAGTCTCAGTGTGTGGATTCAGGCTACCCTCTACCTTGAGCTCTTCCTGCTTAAGCTCTTGAGATCTGAAATTGGAAGAGAAAGCGATCATCCTGGCCCTCCATGCTACATACGTCAAATTCCAGTGACTGGGGTCCTATGGAGATGGTTTTCTTAATCTTCTCAAGAACATTGAGATAGAGAATTTTCAAATTTGTTTTCTGAGTAAATGGAAATCCAGAAAGATATTTGATTACTCATAGCCAGTGGAGTAGAAAGGCTAAGATGTCAAATCAGGCTGAATAACAGTGTTAATTGTAGTTTTTTCCTTTAGTTTTAAATTTTATTATTATTTTTTCAGGACAGGGTTTCTCTGTTGTAACTCTGGCTGTCCTGGAACTCACTCTGCTGACCGGGCTGGCCTCGAACTCACAGAGATCCGCCTGCATCTGTCTCCTGAGTGCTGGGATTAGAGGCGTGTGCCACTGCCACCCAGAGGTTATAGTTTTTTTTTCCTTTAAGAAATCAGGTTCTCGTAGTAGGTTCTAGGCAATTTGAGTGTCTTCCAAGCCTCTGTGGGGGCACTGATAGATTTGTTCTTCTGTCTCTTTGGACCTTAGGTCCCTGCAGCAGCATACACTAGCGGACCCACAATCAGGCCAAGGACGTCACAACTTGGCCCCCATCTCCATTTTAATACCAGCGAGAGAGCAGTTGTGCTGTACGCTGTGTAATCTAGTGTTCAGATGGATGGGAAAGAGTAATCCAGAACCTTAGGAGAAACTGATTTCCCCCAAATCAAAGCCAAAACAAGTTCTACTAGTGGACATGGATTGTAACGGACTGAGGAAAGTGGGTTCAGACCTCCAAATCAAGTGTTTCCCCCATAAAACTGTGGAGATGAAAGGTTTCTCAGCATATGTTTCTACGTAAGCTGGAAACATCTGTCTTCTAAAGGCCTGGAATCGTGCTGGTTGTGAGAGTTTGCCTTACCATTTAGTAAACTTTGCGCCTGTCACTACTTGATGAACTTGTGGGAAAAGTAGAGGAAATAAACATAAGATTTAAAGAAAAACAGCAAAGAAGCTTTTGTAGAAACTAGAAGAAATGTTCTTGGCATGTCAGTTTCAGTTGTTAATTTTTCCCAGCATTGTTTCCTGCTTTGTTTCAGTAGGGAAAAACTATTTGTTAACTTTTCCTGCCTCTCTAGAGGATTTCAGAGAAGGAGAAACTCTTAATAGGAAGTGTAGCAAGGAACACAACCCCTGTACAAACATTACTTCAGCACAACGTTGGGGTGAAATGAATAAAGCCTATGGGAAATGTGTCATTTTCTATTTTATGCCACCCTCATCATCTACCTATACAGCTTTTGCACTGCCTGGTAAATATGAGCTTTTATCTAGCAAAGAGAATATTATTCTCAAAATCCACATTAAGGGAAATTATTACTTATTAATAATATTATTAAAACTTTCTGTTGATCTTATCAACAAAATTGAAGTTAAACCTCTGACTTTTTCTATGTTTTATTATGTCTCTGCCCAAGGGAAGCCAATTTGACTTTCTTAACGTCGCCTTCTCTTTCTCTCCTTTCAAAGCTATGATTAGGAACTAATTTATTTAGATCTGTCTGTGATTAGTTGAATGATTCTGCTTCTTGTTGTAATTAATTTTCAGACACTTTAATTGATAGTACCTGTACTATATTTAATGCATTTTCAGGTGCTAGAGTCAAGTTGCTGATGTGGAAGCAGTCAAATATTCGCCCCAGTAAACAGAACACTGATTGCATCCAGATCAAATCTTGATACATATATTTTTCCATGACTATTTTGAAGAGGGCTTTTTTTTTCACAAAATATTATAGTAGTCATTAATTTAAGTATCAGAGATCCAGGAGTAGTTATTGTAAAGACTGAGGTTGGAAGGAGGGGGAAGGGAGGGAGAGAAAGAGAATGGGAGAGAAAATGTATGCAAATTAAAATGTATTATAAAAATGCTGAACTTCAGACACACTTACTGTTGCTGCTGCGGGGAAAGTGAATTAGTCCAGTAAGTATGGATGTTCCTCAGAAAACTACAACCAGACCTACCCACAGGACCCAGCTCCATGCATCAGGATCCAACACAAGTAGCATTAAGGCACCATAGCACTGAGATACTTGAACACTGATTGCTTACTGTAGTACCATTCATCATAGCCAACTATAGAATCAATCTTACAATCCATCAACTAATGAATGGATAAAAAAAATTGTTACATATACCCAATGGTATTTTATCCAGTCAAAAGAATGAAGTTACATCATTATCTAGAAAATGGATGCAGTAAATAATTAAGAAGTATGTACTCAAGAAGAAAAGTCTTAAAGATAAGTATCAAACAATTTTCTCATTTTTATTCTTTGTAAAGCCCATCCATTGCTTCCTGGGCACCTTTAAATCAGTGATAACTTTATTATTTTGTGAAATAATTAGATTCCTATTTCCCTCCCATTACCCTTAGATTTTCTATAAATATGTAAGATCTCTCTCTCTCTCTCTCTCTCTCTTACACACACACACACACACACACACACACACACACACACACACACACAGACTCAGACATAGAAATACACAGAAATATACACACAGAGAGAAAAATGAGATTTTAGGGGGAAAAGGGACAGAGGTAGAAGGGATGATGCAGGATCAATTGTACAACACAGCCTGTATGATATTCATCACTTTGCATAATGGATAGTTGATAATCAAACCCTCCATATATACTGAAATTCCATAAACCTTGTACAATAGAAAACTAGATGTCCTACTTTTAAATCAATTGCTTAGGTCTGTGTTTTGGCTTAACAAACATACACACTAAAGCATATACTAGCATATACACTACAACAAGGATTGTGCTAGACACATAAAAAGTTATATATGATTGTTATGAGACAGTTTTATCATTGAATTTTCATAACTATTTCAAGAAACTATTGCTATGACTATTGAAGAAACTAGAAAGGTAAATTAAGGAAGTCATGAGGAAGTTTTTGACATGCCAAAGCTCATGTGATTTTAGAAATATGAAGGAAAATTTTTTCTAAAAAATGTTTTTTTTCTAAAAAAATGTTTTTCTACTTGATATAACTGAATTTTCTTACCTTTGTTTCTAGTTACTACCTTATTGGAGTTTCTTTTATATAGTTTTGTTGGGAATTTTTTGATACATGTGAAATCCACCTATGCAGAACTTCAAATTTATTTCTGAATATGCTATCACTATACAAAGTCAGTCTCTGCAATTCCTGGCCCCACATTTCCTTCCTCCTAGTGAAGAGGATGCTGCATCTGAATACTCACAGAACTGTGTACCACACTGTGTACTTCTGGCATTCACCCAATAATCACCCATCCTAATCCACATAACACTTCGTATCGGGTTGTTCTATAATCTGATGCCGTGTTGAAGACAGTATATTGAAAATGTTGTTAAATTGTTCTGTTTTCTTGCTGAACCTACTGCAGATGAAACACATCAGGGAAAATCTGTGCAACTTCAGAGCCACGTTCATGTCACATAATGGGTGCCAAATCCAGGCAGCTCTGGCCCTGGATAGGTCTCCTTGTCAGTTCTGTGCTTTCAATCCATTCACATAGTCACTTCATGAGAAACGTTCTTGAATGTCACATGTATTCAAACTTCAGGCAATGAAATAAAAATTCTGGCTTAGATGAGGTAGACATCTCCTGGCTTCACTCTTATTGAGAAGCCATTGCAGTTGATAGATGCTGAGGGAGGGAGAATCATTCTTTATTGAGGATTGGACACTGGTAGACTTTCCTTGCTGTGGTGCGTGGTCCCATGTCTACACATATATGGGATGCAGTAACTGAAATTGGTGGATTACTAAAAACATAAAGACCTGATATTATGAGAAGGAAATGTTGAGGAGGATATGGTGGAAGTTGAAGGGTAGAATTGGGGTTTGTGGATGGATACGATCATATACTGTATACATCTTCAAACATTTGTTATTTATTTTTAAAATTATACTTTTTATTGGTGAATATTAATTGTAAAAATAATGAGCTAAGGTATGAAATTTTTATATGTACATGCAATGTACTTACAATTGTGGTATTTATGCATTGAGAAACTCTGGGGTCTCCTTCTTACTTTGAAGTGTGTCACTAACGGTTGCATGCACCTGCCCTATTGTGTTAGTGAGGACCAGCAGGGTGTCCTAACAAGGTGCTTGGATAAGAGATTGAGGAGGAGATTTCCAACATGTCCTACATTTTAATTAAAAACATTCTCTTTTTAGGTCTAATAAGTTAGTACATAAACAGCCTCCCTCTTAGTGTGAATACTATAGAATATGCCTAAGGGCAACATGTATATGGATGATAACCATATACACCAAATACACCATATACACCAAAAAGGCTTTATCGAAGTTTAAAATGAGAAAACATTACGGTAACTCACATGCCGTTATACATCAGAGACAATGCCATGGTCATTTTACAGAAATTGTTCATGCAGATTTTGAATCTATGTCCATCAGATTGTGCATTCACATTCTTTTCAGTAAAATCAAAACTCTGTTCTTAGTAATGAAAACCTCTCTCCCAAAGTTGTCATGAGGATTAAATGGGATATCATGTGCCAAGCAACCAATCTAGAGTCTGACACAAATAAATACTCAATAAATGTTAACTTATCTTCAGAAATACTCAAGGTACCCCTGAAATTCTAATCTTGTGTCCTTGCATATTAAAATTATCAAACAGCAATCATTATGGGTCCTTGGTGGTTAGTGGCCTTTCCACAGTAGAACTTCATGCTCTTTCCAGACCTTTAAAATGAAATTGCAACTTAATCCTGCGTCCTTTTGTCTCAGCTTCCTAAAGTCTGAATATATGTATGGATCTGTATTAGGAAATATCTAAGTTTTCATTGGACTCTATTTGCATGGTATTGTTTATTTTCTAGTTAGAATGGCTCTTCCAGGGATTGTTTTGAAAAGCCTTGTAGTAACCTAGTCCTCAAATACATTTTCATAAGCCAAATTGACTCTAATTAACCTTCAGTAAAAACACAATTTTATATACATACATATATATATTTATATATATGTATAAATTTATACATATATATATTTATATATATGTATAAATTTATATATATGCACATATCAGACTATAAATACACAGTCTGAATTTTCCAACCAAGTTAATCTAATTTTCACATGCCTTCACTTTAATTGATGAACATTTTTGCTGTTGGTTTCACCTTTCCAATACATGTATCAGTGTTTCTTAATTATGGCATTTTGTTTACATTTTCTATGTCTAGACCAAGTTCAGTTTTATAACTTATATTGCAGATGTGTTAAAAGAGATAAAATTAAGCAAATGGGTGTGGTATGTTTACAGTTCACATAAAAGACAGGCAGAACTAACATGTTACCATTCAGTTTATGATACTCATCCAGATCTCCTTTCTTAAGCTAGTTGGTGGACTCGAATCATATGAGTATGACATTAAAAGAACACAGTTACTGGTTTTCCTTTGCCAGGACTTACTAGATATCTCTCACTAAATTTCTGAATTAGGAAATACATTTACACTTGGAATGTTGGAATCTAAAGTGTCTTTCAGAGTCATCTTAAAACAAATTCTTTTAGTTTATACAAACGACCCAGAGCTTTAGAGAAAAAGATAATGAAAAGAATAGGCATGCTTACAGCATAAGACTAGTCAGTCCTTTAAATACAAGAAAGGGAGTTGTGTCTCTAAGCAGGTATTTATTTATCTTTGTTCCTGAAAATGTCATATGAAACAGATGACAGGAGAAACTGGACTGTCTCTCAGTTTCTAGCTCAGTGGAGAACTCTAACTGTATCCGGAACATCTGTAACTCGAAAAACAAAATAAGCCTTCGGTATTTTGCCACTCTCATTGCAGTGCCAAAACAATCAACCCAAGCAGCTTAAGGTAGAAAGGAGAAAGGGATATTTTGCTCGCAGTTCGGGGGTACAGTCTACCACAGCCTGGACCACTGATGCGTTAGCAGGAGGCAGCAAACACATTCATCACTCCTGATTTTGCAGACCAAGACTCAAGACAGACAATGCTGCTGTGTGCATTTAGGGTGGGTCTCCCCACGTTCTAGATCCAGTTGAGCTGATAATCAATATTTAGCATCACAACATCCTAAAAATCACTTCACAGAAGCCAATACACAGCAACCACAGCAACATCAACATCTGTTATTGCCTTGGAAAGTCACTCAAGGCATCTTTGTGTCTTTCCCGGGTTTCTCAGGAGATTGTTATGAAATCAAGGGTGAACCCATCCTGGAGGGTAGAATGTTTTTAATGTACACCACTCTTGGCATTCACAGCACAAGGGAAATTCAATATTTCAAATTACGCTTTGAATACTGAACCTTAGGATATAAAAATAAACCACTTTAAGAGTACGCACTTTGATGCTACATTGCCTGGTATTTAATTCCAGCTGCTTGAGTTACTTAGCTTTAAGCTGACTTGATGGCTGTGTTACTGATGCTCTATGCTAAGGACTTTTTCCTTATAAGATGCAATGATGGAATATGATGATTGTTCTTAGAATTCATAAACTGCTTACCCAAGAAGACGAAGTTCACACTGAACAGTCATGAGAAGAGCTAAGCCACCAGGCATGTTGCATGGATAAATATATGAAAACCATAACCACATACTTGTTGCAGTGGAACTGCTAGGTACCTCAAGTCATGGGGAGTTCCACATGCCTTCTGTCTGAAAGAGTCATGAGGCATTGCTTTTGCATTTAGTGATGGTGTGAGGCTGGTTAATCTATCCTTGAGCACTGACTGCACAGTGTGATGATAGCAGCTCCTATCTTTATTTTCATGTGGATGATTCCTGTCCCTGATGGTGGATTCTAGTGGGTTCTTATTGATAGCATCTATCACACATTTTGGTATGGCATCCTTTTTTTTAAAAAAAAAAAAAAAATTAGCCTCCAGAGAGCTTTTGACTCCAGCATTCCAAACAGATCAGAGCAGTCTCCATGATAAGAAAAGACCATTTTAGTTGGCAAGGGGTCCTTTTTTGTCTCTGCTCCAGCACTGAGCCACAACCTCTCTCCTTCAATTCCTAAACAATTTGAAGGCAGCTTTCAAATCAACTCAAGATTTAACGAATCACAGTTCTATGCAGTTAATCTTAGATACCAATTTATCACTGAGCAGAAATTCATTCAATTATGTCAGTCTAATATTATGTTTTGACAATCCATTTGTTTGACTATTAACATTGCTGGCAAACTCCTTAATAATTAGGCACAGTATTGATTAATAAGATTTAAGTCTTAACAATTGGATCTTACTATTTTAGCTTGACATTTATTAAAGTTTTGTCTTTTCTTAGGCTGATGATTTTAATGATACATGCTAATTGATTTGCATCCATCATCCCTTTTGATTCCCTCATATAAACCGTATTTGTACACATTGGATAGTCTATGCTATGTATTAAATGGGAATCCAATCTGTCCCCAAATCTTTGCTTTATTGCTACAGATTATTAAGCAGTTCCACATTATAGACACAGAGAATGACTTGGGATTCAAATTAAAACAAGTTTAAATAGACAGCAAAGCTTTTCTCAGCACAGCGGCTTCTACATTAAACACCCGAATTAGAATTATTGCACATTGTCATTCAGGCACGGGAGCCAGCAACTGTTTTCTAGGTTCTAACTATAGTGCCTACTTAAAAACGTAATTAAGTTTAAGTAACATATTAAGTAACGTGCATAATTATGTCACTGCACATCATGTCTGTTTACTGTTCAAAAACAATAGAAACCCTTTGTATCCTGCTTATCCTTTAGCTATTACTAATATTAATCTGAAAATCTAAGGTGTGTGTACAAAGAACAAAGATGAATATATCTGAACTTAGAATATACATCTGCTCCTCTGTCCACTCACTCATTCAGTTCCATGGTGACCTTGCCACTCCTCAGATTGCTTTACATTTTTTATTACATTTATTTATTTACTTTGTGCGTGTGTGTGTGTGTGTGTGTGTGTGTGTGTGTGTGTGTGTGTGTGTATGTGTGTGTATGTAGGGGCATGCTATTATATGCATATGGAAATCAGAGGGAGAGCTGTAGGAGTTTCTTCTCTCCCTCTGTCACGTGTGTCTTGGAGATCAAATTCAGGTTGTCAGTAGCAAGCCTCTGCCCATTGAACCATCTCACCCTACTCCTTAGCTGTTTTTATTATTATTAATTCCTATTATCTCTTGTGCAGCCATTCTCCATTTCCCCCCTGCTAGCAATACTCTGTATATCTCAAAGAAGCAATTTTGTAAATGTTTACTTCTGGATGTAGGTCTTGATTATCATCAGATGGCTATCACTCTGTTCACAGGGAGAGATGTAGGATGCACTTGAAGCCGCAGTCCACAATAACGATGCAAGAACTATGCTCAATGCTATTGAAATCCCATTGCACGTAGAGTCGCAAAGCAGAATACCTGCAGGTGAACAGGGGGAGAAGTCAAACAACGGCATCATCTCTGTTGACGGGTGCTGTTGACAGATGTTAGACTTCAACATTTACCTCGTGTCATAACTGCAGATCAGTAATGTGTGGTCACCAGTTCGAAATCTCAGCAGCACAGTAAACCTCACGACCTAGGTATCGATTGTTCATTAGGCCAGCTTGCTGGCTTTTCATTTGACTTTCACAGTATTTAGGTCTTGATGCGAGGGACTTAGATGACCTTGATTTTAATGATTAGGGGGATTCCTATTGGGTCCCCTCTCTCCTCCTCATCCTGTGGTCAGTAGAATGACTTACCCTTTTCTTTTAATGGTGATACAGAAAGAACGAACAAGACCAGTGCTCCTTCTAGCGTTCCTTTTGTGTGGTGTTTGCTAAGATGCATGTGTTCCAAAGCAAACAGCATGATCGGGGAAAGAGACCAAAGCAAACAGTCAGAGCCAAAGAGGGAGAGACCAGACCGAAAGGGTAGATGTCAAAGATGAGAAACAAATACTGAGGAATTAGCACTTATTGTTAGGTACAATATAGGCTGTAATTCAGTTTTACAAAGGTCTCATTGCAAAAATCAACAAAGAAATGTACACTTAAAATGATTTCAAATTACCTTAAAAATCTATCAACGACTTTTGTATTTATTTTCCAATTTCTGTTGCCCTTTTTATTCTCATGGCTTTGTGCCCCTTGACATGTGGACATGTGGACATGTCACCTTGAAGTCACCCGAGAACAGAAAGTGAAGGCAGTATGGCATTCACTTTGTTTGGAATTCTTTTCTTTGTCCTCTCCCCATTTCTGTGATAAACACCATGGACGTGTTTGGCTGACAGTTTCCCATCATAGTCCTTCGCGACAGGAACGAGCAGGAACATATGCAGAGACAATGTTGACTGCTGCTGACTGGTTTCCTTTCCCTGCTCATAATTAGCTTTCTTACACACATGTCTAGGAATGGTACTTCCTACAGTAGTCTGAGACTTCCCATATTTGTCATCAGTTAAGACATGCCCAAAGACCAATGTGATACAGGCGCTTCCTCCTTCATTGAGGTCCCAACTTCTCACAGGTCTCTAGTTCATGTCAAGTTGACAAAAGGTCAACTCAGTTCTTCCCACAAGAAAACCCACCTGAGACAAAAACAAACAAAAAAAGACAAGAATGACAGAACCAGGAACTTACTACAAGACAAGGAGAAGACTACCTTTGGATATAGATTTTTTAAAATCTCCTACTTTGAGATTATAGTATAATTACATTATTCCTCCATTCCCTTTTCCTCCTTCAAAATCCTTCCATGTAATCTTTCAAATTCATGGCCTCTTTTTCTTTAATTGTTCATATATATATATATATATACACACACACACACACACATATATATATACATATATATATATATATATATATATATATATATATATATATATATATATATATAAATGTACACATATATTCCTAAATACAAAGACATCCAGATCAATCTGTAAGCTAATATTTGTGTATATGTGTTTTCAGAGCTGACCACTTGGTATTGGGTAACCAACTGGGGTGCTTTTTCCTGGAGATTATTTCTCCCTTTCTCAGCATTCCTTGGTTGTTCGTGGTTCTTTATGTAGTGTTGAGGCCTCATGAGCTTTCTTGCTTCCATGTTAGCCTGTGTATTGGTGTTCTTATTTAGGCTGTGTTTGGACAGTCCTGTTCATGGGTTATCTTCTGACACTTCTAGGAGACACAATATCACAGCAAAACCTCTGTTTCTCTAGCTCTTACAATCTTTCCTCTGCCTCTTCTGTACTGGTCCCTAAGCCTTCAGGGCAGGAGTGGTATTGCAGATGTATCAGTTGAGAGTGGGATTCCACAAGTTTGCATTTTGATCAGTTTTGGTCTTATGTAATAGTCTCCATCCAATGCAAGGAAAATTTGTCTCAATGAGGGATCAGGACTACATGTATCTGTGGGTATAAGGACAAATGATTAGAATGTAGTTAAAATTTATGCTGGGTTAGTAAAGTAGTTGCAGTATTTTCTCCTCCAAGATTCATGACTTTACTAGCACTGGGTTGTGAGGACCAGGCATGATTTTGTTCTTGTTGGGCAAGTCTAAGGTCATTAAAGAACTGTTGGTTACCAACAAGGTTTATTTGCCACTACTGCATTCTTAGGGTTTTCGTGCGGTAAGAGCATAACATTTTGTGAGTCAAGGGAACTACTTACACAGTTCTGTCTCTAATCTCTTCCAGAATTCTATGAGAACTAAAACATCTTAGACCCCTATAACATTTGGTAGATCATATTTGATAACCTATTTGGAATTCCAGGGCCAGTATGGGGCCTAACATACTACATGCAAATGTAGGTGCTCTTTCCTATTGAACTTTTCTTCTTGGTAGAGACAGAAATTGTGTATACATGAAGGTTACTTTCCTAGGTAGCATACCAACCTCAGGCCTAGAAAAAAATTAGTTCAATGTGGAAAATCTGTTTTACTTTATTTCACTTTAGAAATGGCCTTCAAGATAGAATTATGGACTTTTTTTATTTACATACCCAGTTCTGCAAATTAGTTGCTACATTTCTAAATTGTGCACATTGCTATGTGCACATGACACAAAGCAAATTTCTTTCTGGACTACTCCATAAAAAGGTGTATAGAGACTGCTACATGAAAGGGTAGTTTCACTGTCTCTTCCATTTGGGAATTATATCTTTGCCATCTGTTTCTGTATGTTTTCTCTTGCCTGAAAGAAGTCCATGTGCCCTCAAGCCAGGGGTTATACACAGAGCTTCTAATAAGATGAACTTTGCACTAAGATATTCCAGGGTAGATGAATTATTCCCTTCCTGTCAAGGTCATCCTTTCTGCCCCAGGTGCTAATTTGTGCTGCTCTTGATCCACTCATATTATTGGTAGTGGAGTCCTTGGTATGTGTTCTATTGAAATATTACTAATGTATGAACTGTAACATTAAATTTCTAATCTAATCAATCAAATGGCATATATACGCAGTGGATGCTTGGCTAGTAAAAAGATTAATTGCCATGTGCAATGAAAACTAGCTCTCTACAAGGTGAAATATTGCATCTCTCCCACAGAAAGATGGAAACATGAACACCGTGTTAAGCTAATGACTAGTTCTGCCATTCAACCATATGGATTGCCTTTAAGACAAACTGCAATGAAGATTAAAGGCATGTAAAATCAACTCTCTATTAAAGCAGTTAGGGCTTTTCTCCAGATTCTACAGAAAAATTATGCAATCTGTTGCAAAACCAGGCACTTGTCTCCCAGATGGTGCAAGAATCTATCTAAGCAAACATTTCTTCGAGTTCTGTGTAACAAACCAAGCATATTTTTTATTTTCTTTGCTTGATTATGCATCGGAAGACATTTACACGGAAAGGACCTTGTAGAGTTGTTGTGGATTTGCATTGTAAAACTGTTCAATATTATGGTAATATACACTTCTGAGAGCAAACCTGAAGTTATAAAGTAAAAGATGATGTGTTTTCTGAGATGCAACTTTGTCCCTGATTTTTGGCTGGCATTTTTTTCTTACTTACAAAAGTATTCTGCATGCTTTTGATAAAAAAAAAATAGGCCCAAGTCTCTCAGATTGTTGATAATCTCTTTTTAATTCATGTGGACACAATCGCTTTTTAAGAGGTCCATCCACTATGAACTATACTACTGGTAATACAGTACATGAATTTTGTTGTTATTGAAGGGATCACTGGCAGAAATATCTTCATACTGGAATGGGTAAATGGAAGGGAATATTTTTACACATGTGCAAGCTGACTATGACTGTCATTTGCATTACAATGGTGATCACTATTATAAGTGATTAGGCATAAAGATCAGGCTGTGTTATCCTTGGCATATTCTTCACCAATTTTCCTAAATCCTCTTCCTTTCTTCATGCCCAGCAATTACTTTTGGCTCTCTCTGGCTGAACTAACTTCATACAACTTCAGAAAGATAATTTCTATGACTTTGAAATTAGTCAGGTGGATATTTCCTACTAGGGTACCAAAGATTACCTATCTGAAAGACATACCACAGGGCCTGGCTTTAAATATCTTGATTACACAGAAGAAATATGAATGATGGTTAAATCACGTATGTATTAGTCTTTCTAAGTACTCATAAATTTCTGATTTTTGTTTTGCTTGCTTGCTTGATTGATACAAGTCAATGAATAATGAATAATCACATGAAAGTTGTAACTGGTCTACATAAATAATGCTGATCTAAGTATGTGCAACCCAAACACACATATACATTAAAACATATATATGTGTCAGAAATGTGAGAAATATGCATATACATTATACTGCCAATGAGAAAAATTTAAATCTCTCTATATTAATATATACATACATGTGTATAAAATAAATGAGAATTTATACATCAGAACCATATATAGATCTAATTATATATTTGTAATATATACTCACAAATAAACTATATCTACATATATAAATATACATATATATTCTTACAGATAAGTGTATGAAAGTCATAATTTCAATCCTCACAAAACAAAGATAAAATAAACTAAATATTTACATATTCACATACTGTTATTATATCTGTGTTACTGTTTGCCTGGTACTTGTAGAGGCTAGAAGAGGTTGGCCAATCCTATAAAACCAAAGTTATAAATAGTTGTGAGTCACCATGATGTAGCTGCTGGGAACCAGACCTCAGTCCTCTGCAAAAACAATCAGTGCTCTTAAATACCCTGGTCATTTGAGTGGGAATGGCATCCACAGGCTCATATATTTGGATGCTTGGTCCTCAGTTTGTTGAACTATTGGGAAGGATTAAAAGGTATAGCCATATTAGAGGATGTGAGTCACTGGGGGCAGGTTTTGAGATTTCAAAAGCTTGTGCCATTCTGAGTCTCTCTCTCTGCCTCCTGGTTGTGTCTCAAGATGTGAGCTCTCAGCTACTGCTCTAGTGCCTTGCCTGTTTGCCTGCTGCCACCCTCCCTGCTGTGATGGTCTTTGACTGGAACACTGTGAAACTAAGTGCCCAGTAAACTCTTATAAATTGAGTTGGTCATTGTGTCTTATCACAGCAATAGATAGACAACTAAGAGAACTACAAAGCTATCTTTCCAGGATCACATTTTTCAAATTAATTAACTAATTATTTATTTATTCTACCCCTGGTATTCATTCCTATATCTATCTATCTATCTATCTATCTATCTATCTATCTATCTATCTATCTATCTATCTATCTATCTATGTGTTTGCTTTTATGTGTGTATGTGTATATATGTATTTATGTATATATATGTGTGTGCGTGTGTGTGTGTGTGTGTGTGTGTGTGTGTGTGTGTGTTCATGCAGGAATGTGGAAGTCAGAGAACAACTTTCAGTTCCATCTTTTTACCTACTATGTTTGGTCTGGGAATCCAACTCAAGGCTTGGTGGCAAACATATTCTTAATCCATAAGGCCACCTTGCCAGCACTGATGTTTGTTTTAGTTTATTTCTTTGTTTGTTTGCTTTGAGTTCTACTAGAGATTTGAGGTGACAGAACAAATCAATGCCTAGTGAGGCATGTTGATACAGAGAATATATTATATTAATGGAAGGAGAATGATCTGAGTTACTGAGATATGCTGCTGATATGCACCACGTGCAAGGTTCAAATCCCCAGGATTTGGCCAGTATCAGAGAAGCTTCCATATTTTGGTCAGTTTTATTCCCAGGTTCCCCGTGTTTTGTGGCAGAAATAAGAGAAATGATCAGAGGGCAGAGAGTTTTCTATAACAAGATTACTTGGCCAGAGAACAGTTTTTGCCAGCCCTTTGGCTGTGAAATAAACCATAGCTACACTACTCCAGTTTTATGTTGCTTTCTGTTTTCTTGTTGGAAGGAGTAAAGAGGAGAAACACTTGTGAGGGTTATATCATATAAATCCAAAATCAGTAAGGGACTGAGACTTAAACATAAGATCACAGAATAGTCCTCTCCTTGTGAACCTTCCTACCATGAATATAATCTTATCATAGCTATAGAGTGAAGAACTTTAAACCACATTCTTTGTTTAAGGAAAAGCAAACACATCAACAGAAACAAGGAAAATGGGAGAAAATCTCAGCCCTGACCTCTGCTGCTGATGTACAAGCAGATCAACATAAACTCATGCTAAAGGCAAATTTCCATTTCCTTTAAGCAATTGAAGCTAAGAATGATTTCTTAGATATTAGTATCAACAGCAACAGGATTCCAAGCATGATAAAAGATAATAAAAACTTACATATTTAGGAAACTAACAGCATTTAGAATGTCCAGTTAAGAGATTTATTATAACTGTGACCAATACTCTTGGTCACAGATAGTATTTAAGAATGATGGAATTATGGGGTACTTTGAAAAGATATAAGACTTGGGAACACCAGAACGAGAAGAAATATTGAATACAAGGAAGTGGTATGAGTAATAATAGCAGATAATATTACAAAATTAGTGACAGAAAGCATCTTGAACATAGAAACTTTATAGAATATCAGTTAGGATAAATGCCCACAAAATACAGATTTTTTTTTCCTTCTCCTGAACCAGAAAGCAAAACAAAAGAGAAAGAGACCAGAGTCCTGTGGCTGTCTTTTATGGCATGCTCCATCATACCTCCTCAAGATACTATCACCTTCTGATTGTGCCATCTCAAGGACCAAGTGCTTATGACATGGGCCTTTCGGGGCTTTCGGGATCCAAAGTATAGCCACACAAAATAAAGTGAAGGGTTAGTTTCTCATTTATTTCCTGGTAGGATGGGTGGATGTAAAGCCTCTCTGAATAAAGCAGTTTCATACTTAATTAAACAAACTTTTACAATACGATAGAGTGAAGCAATTGTGCCCCTTCATATTTATATACAGTAATTGTAAACCCATCTCCACACAAAGCTTGCAAATATAAATATTTATAACAACTTATCATTGTCAAAAATGGGAGCCACCAAGATGCCCTTCAAAAGGTGAATGGATGAATGAATGTGGCCACATACACACAATAGAATAACATTCACTATTCATGAGAAATGCACTACCAAGCCAAAAAGAGACAATACAGAAGCTTCAGGGACCCGTGAATAGTGGGGGAAAAAAGTTTAAAAGGGCTTCCTATGGTATTATAGCTGAATTTTTTTTTTTTCAAAAAGACCAAACTGTAGAGAGAGTGCAGAGATCAGTGGTTGTCAAGGCCCTGAGGGGAAGTGTGAAAGGAGAATCAAAAGATCAGAGGAGATGTTTGGGGCAGTGAAACCACTATATGTAAAACTAAAACAATGGTTAGAGGTCATGCGCTCATGTCAAAACACATGGAGAGGTACGACACAGAATGCAAAGTTTAATATAAGCTAGGGATTATTAGAGCAGTTCCTCTCCACCTCCTCTACTTTCTGGATCCATCAGCTTTCTGTCTTTCAATAGAAAATACAGGCTTCTAAAGGAATATAATATAATAATATAATATAATATAATATAATATAATATAATATAATATAATATAATAACTAGCACATTGGAATAGGACAAAAAAACAGAAGGAAAAGAGTTCAAGAAAAGACACAAGAAACAGATAAATGGAGACAGTCACTTGTTCAAACACTCGGGATAAAAACACAAAATTGAAAGCCATGATATATACACAAAGGACCTGTAGGGATAAAAGACAGAAAAAAAAATTACATACCATATAAATAAAAGTAAAAAAGAAAATTTAAGATAAAAATTTTAAAAAGTGCCCTGACACAAAATTAGGAGAGTGAACCTTTAGAGATGCTGCTGAATTGGTTTCAGTTGGCATCAACTGCAGGGCAGGCAGCATATCCTTAAGAGTAGCTGGTTTCCCAGTGAGACTGCCTTGGGGAAAACTAAATTTTCATTTGCAAATGGTTGTAAATTGGTGATAGCTTCTGGGTTAGTGGGGGTGTGTCCACTTCTCTTTTCAGCTCTAGGACCCCATTAGGTGCAGACTTGGGCAGGCCCAGTGCATGCATTATTGGCAGCAGCCTGGGTTATTTAGGTGTTCCCATGGGTCCCCTTTGGCAAAGAATTCAAATAGATATAACTCATTTCCAGTACTGGAAGCTTCACTTGACGCCAAGAAAGCTTTGCCGCCCCCATTATTTGGAGAATTCATTAACATTGCATTAATATATGTGTATATTTTTGGAATCTTCTACTGTATTAAGTTTCCATACTACCCTTCAAACAGCTCTTAATTTTAGCTATCCCTCCCCATGTCCCCTCCCTCATTCCTTTCTTCCCCTCACACTCCCATAAGAACACTTAAATCCATCAATATCTGTTTATTCCATTTCCCCTTTCTAACCAGCTCTACCTGTTCCCTCTGGTACCTTATTCTATACCTAACCTCTATGATTCTATGGGTTATAGCTTACTTATCATTAACTTAACAGCTAATATTCCTATGTAAGCAAATACAAACCATATTTGTCTTTCTGAGTCTGGGTTACCTCACTCAGGATTATTTTTCTCCAGCTCTATCCATTTAACTGTGAATTTCATGATTTCATTTTTTTTTAATGGCCGAGTAAATTTTGAAAATGTACCGCATTTTCTTTATTCTTTCTTCTATTGAGCAACATGTAGGTTGTTTCCAATCTCTGGCTACCATGAATAGAGTAGCAATGGACACAGTTGAGCAGGTGTCTCTGTGGTAGGATGAAATGTCCTTTGGGTACATGCCCAAGAGTGGTATAGTTGGATCTTCAGGTAGCTTGATTTCCAGCTTCAAAAGGAACTGCCACACTGATTTCCAGAGTGGCTGTATAAGATTTTACTCCCATCAACAATGGATAAATGTTCTCGTTACTTCACATGCTTGCCAGCATGAGCTGTCATTTGCTTTATTGATCTTAGCCATTATGACAGGTGTGAGATGAACTCTCAAAGTGGTTTTGATTTGCATTTCCATGATAACTAAATATTGAACATTCCTGTGTTTCTTAGCCGTTTGAATTTCCTCTTTTGATAAAACTGTTTAGATCTGGCCTTCATGTTTATTTAGACTGTTTGCTTTCTTGCTATCTTCTTCTTTTTTTAAATTTTTTTTAGTTCTTTATATATTTTGGATATTTGTCCTCAATCAGATATGTAAATGGTAAAAATTTTCTCCCATTCTATAGGCTACCACTTTGTCTGAATAACAGTATCTTTTGCTGTGTAGAAGCTTTTCAGATTCATTACATCCCATTTAATAACTGCTGATCTTACTGCCTGTGCCCACTTTTTTCCCTGTATGATTGGTTGGAGGGTTCCCAGGGAATGCCTCTTGGCTTTTGGGGCTTGAATAAAATAATGAGTGGTAAGGGGAAAAAAAAAACGTTTGGAGGGGAATATTTGTATGATCCACTGGAGATGGGGGCAGAGAGGAGGGAGAGGCTGCAGCAGATGGTCTGGTAGAGAGTTTGGGTGAGACAGGTAGTTAGTATTTAGAGGCAAGGAGAGAGAAGTGAGGATCTGTAGTTAGGCTCCATGCTTCGCTGGGTGGAGTGGCTCTTGACCTCCAAGGAATGCCTGTGTGAGCTGGCACCTGGAGTAATATGATGAGTGGGAGGAAGGAGGTTTGGAGGCAGAGATCTTTACTCCCTGTCTTACACCTTTAGGAAAAGATCTGTGTGAAAAACTTGAGAATAAGTACTAACTAGATCATTAAAACACAGACAAACTCTATTCATCCTCTAATGATTGTCTAGATCATATGCAAGCAGGAAAGAATGCAGATGTGACTGTCTCAAGAACAAAAGCATTCCTAAGTGTCCGATGAAAAGGGGACGTTAGTAAATATATCCTTACTAAATATCAGAGTTTTAAAATATATATTTGAGGTGATTTAGAGTGTATCACTGACCCTAAGAGTACTGTAGATTGCAGCTTTCCTAATAGAAGAGAGATCGATCTGGTTACTTCCCATTAGAAATGTATAGCTATTTAATTACATTAGATAAGAGTTGAGAGATAACAATTCAATTAGAATAGGTTAGCACTATGGAAAAAGAAAGGGATTTATCTCTAAAACAGCTGTGGTAGAATCAGAAGGCTGTCTGCACAGATGTAATCCTCCTCTTTACTGCTCAAAAGTAACCTCTGCTCTTTTGCTTGGGCATCTCTTCTGATTTTCTGGATAGAGCTCCTAAGTGATTTGTGTTTGGATTATTCTTCCACAATAGACCTATATTTCACTTCCAGACTCTATAACTAAAACAGGTTCAATTTCTGATAGTCCATCCGATAGAGTAATTTAAGATGGATGTATTTAAGAATTAATAGGGGAATGGATGTACAGAATCAGTTCTAGGAGAATTTGTAAAAGTTCCTGTAAATATTTTATGGTTAGCTAGTGCTGAACTGCTTTAATTTGCTTCACTACTTATTATCAGTAATCTAAATGCTTTTTCAGTATATTTTTGGAATACACACTCTTAGAGATTCATATTAGATAAAATCTACTATCTGTTATCTTATGTGTTTAAGAGATATTTGGAGATTTAGAGATCTTTCAAAATTGGTTTTAAACATAACCACTCTTTTCAATGTGTTTAGAATCTTGTGTAGATTTGTCTCTTTTGTTTAACTTCTCCTTTAGTTTTAACACTATTGGTGTCTCATAAAAGGGAAGAAAATTCTACATGGCACCTTTCCATGAATACGATTCCAAAGCCCTGTGGCGATGAGCCATGTTATGTGCAAATTCCTCAAACCTGAGACTTTGTGTTTTTATGTATATGTGTTGACACTGTATTCACTCTTACTTTTCTGTGACATATATCAAATACAAGATTGACTTGAGTGAAATTTATTCTTTGGAAAATTCATTCTTTTAGGCTGTAAGACAAAGTGATGAGTTTCATCACAGCATCTTCATACACATGCAGTTTTAAGCTCCTTGTCTTTTGTCTTTCATGTTAGCATACAAAGTCATGAACTGCACTGTGACCTTTCTATACACACAGGCCATTGTCATCTTCCCATCGTTCCCCTCCCCCTCTGCCTTCCCCTGAACTCCACTGCCTATGTCTGCTTCCCTTCTTTTCCACCGAACATCTTCTCTTTTTCATCCATGTTACACAAATCCCATTACGTTCCCTTCTCCTCCATTCCCTTTACCCTGTAACATCACTTCCTTTGAGAGAACTTCATTATTTAATGAAGGATTTAATTTAAATCTTGAGGCATGCATTAAGTCTTTGAGTTTAAATTTTTCTTAGATCTTTAAAAATGACTCATTCTTCAACTTAAATAGCACTTCTAATTTTTTTTTGCTTTGTTTTCCTTTGAATGTTCTTTAAGCTATTGTTGTAAAGCAATATACAGTCATAACACGTGCTTGTTCTCCCTATATTTGGGAGACTGGGGCAGAAGGTTAGGGCTATATACTGATCACCTGTCTAAAAATTTGGAAAATTTAAAAGGCAATATACAAAGTATTTTAGAGTTTTAATACATACAATCTCTGTTATAAGTACTCACTCTGCCTTTATAGAATAAAAATAACTAATAAATAACAAAAAAGCATAAAAACAAATGACCGCCAGGAATTGGTTTCAGGCCCTGTTTTGCTAACATAACCGAGTTAAATGCATGATTGCAACACAGTATACAAACATATACAAATGTAGAACAGTTTTGACAAATAATTTAGTATAAATCTCCTTTTTAGTCATCTTTAACTGATGTACTATACTAACCACTTCCAACTTCTGTTTCTAAGCATGATGTAGGTATATTTGCTAAAACCACCAAAGCAATGTATCTTATGGAGCACAAACTTCATCTACAAAAGAAAACAGGAAGAAAATAAACAATGGACTTCAAACCTTTCTAAATATGCCAAAGGAAAATATTCAGAAAACAATGATTTTCTCTCTTTATTTTCATGTGTATGTATATCACACACATGCATGAATATTCATCCATTGCATGCTCCATCTATCTCTCTCTGTCTCTCTCTGTCTCTGTCTCTCTCTGTCTCTCTCTCTGTCTCTCTCTGTCCTCTCTGTCTCTCTCTCTGTCTCTCTCTGTCTCTCTCTCTCTGTCTCTCTCTCTCTGTCTCTCTCTCTCTCTCTGTCTCTCTCTCTCTCTCTCTCTCTATCTCTCTCTCTCTCTCCCTCTCTTGGATTTTCAAGACAGGTTTCTCTGTTGTAACTTTGGCTATCCTAGAACTGACTCTGTAGATCAGACTGGTTTCAAACTCACAGGGATCCACACCCTCTCTCAATTCTCATTCTCTTTCCTTTATTACATGTTCAGTCCAGTTAGTGTCACTGTAGCATGGGCAACTTAACCAGGGGCCATACAGGTGAAGAAAATGGACTTGCCCTTCTTTAGAAGCTATTGATTGCCAAAAGCTCTCAGCTGCAGGTAGAGCTGTCTGAGCATCCCATAGTCATGGTGAATGTTGACTGGCTTGATCTTGTCTGTGAAGCCAGTGCTGCTGTAAATTAAGAGTGTAGTGGCCCCATCTAGTCCAGAAGACACTCTTTATCATCACTCCTTTCTGACACTTTTGCTACCAAAGAGGGGAGAAACTGATATGAAATAAATTACAAAGTATTTATTGTCACATACTTCTTTAAAGTTGCTTGTTTTCTTGAAATTAGATATTTTCTGAGTTTCTCCTGACTGATATTTCTCAGAAAGAATACTATGTTACAATATTGAAATCTACAGACAGAACAAAATGACACAACACGCAAAAAATTATTTGAACAATATTATGTGGCAGGATCTTATGTGATTCAATTATAGTATTTTATTGTTTTAACAATTGAATAGAAAGTACTACATTTCTACTTAAATTAATTTTGTGGAAACTATTCTATTGTTTGAACTCATTTGTTGCAGGAGTGTTGGTGCATATAGGAATGTTGCTGCTTGTTGCATTGCTCAAGTGAATGATACAATTGATTTGGAATATTATTAGGATGTAAAATAATATAATAAAAAGTCTTTTTTAACATTGATATTTAAGTATCTGTAACTTTTAATCCTTGACACATTTTCTTCCTGAAAAGATGCATAGAAGTCTGTTTAGTCTTTGGTTCAAATGAGAGATTTAAGCTAAAAAAGTCCTTGCTTCCTCAAGTGATCTCTTGCCTAACCCTAAACTGTAACCACAGCAACAACACAAGCCAGTCTCCTTATCTTCATAACTGAAGCCTCTAGGACATCCTCCAGAGAACTACTCTTCCCTCCCTATAGATTCAATTACATAAGTAATTGAATAAATAAATCTTGTCATATCCAATTGGTTATGTGGTTAAGGTAGTATCAATTTTGACATCCAAACCAACCTTTGAATTGAGGTTCTTCCTGGTCTTACAGGGTTACATTAGCAGGTAAACTTACATCAATTAATTTGTATCAAATTATGTGGAGCTCTGAGTTTCTGCCTCTTTCCTATATGAGCTGGACCGCTCCATCATCTATTCCACCATCTGTTGTATTTTAACAAGCAGGAAAATAATATAGGAAAATAAAATAATTTTATGCTGGTGAATTTAAGATAATTTGCTTAGGGATTAGTGGGTATATGAACCATCAATGAGAAGATAGAATACTAAGCAAAATGAAAGATGAGCAAGTCTACATTAAGATTATCCAATCTCAAGGATTTAGCCCTAAACATATGCATATATGAGCAACAGTAAATGAACTCAGCAGCTTGTATTTATATATACATATGCACACATACATATGTGTGTGTGTGTGTATGTGTGTGTGTACGTGTACATGTATAAAACAAAGAGGTCAATAAACAGGAGAAAATGGGAGAAGTTGGAGCAGGGAGAAGGAAGGGTAGAAATGATGTAAAGACATTAATCATGCATGAAACTCTCAAAAATATTAATAAAAAGGAAGATTTTAAGCCTTTGTAATTGTGGTGTAGGAAGCTAAGAGATAAACATAACTCATGACAGAAATAACTTGAGAAGAACCAGCCTCAACATATGCAGCCAAAGCTGGACATGAACCTTAGAAATAAGCTATATAGTGATAATAAAAATTGCATTTCTGGATGAAGATTTGTTGTAAGAGTGAGAGTGGGGTATGGTTGAGATAGATTTTTACATATTGTAACTATATGCCAGGAAAGATATTGAAGTAATTAAGCTTTGTAAAATGCCTAAATAGTAAAATAAATTTTACTCAGAATTATAGATCTTCAGCCCCAAGACACTATCAATACTATATTATTAGATTGTTTTCTATCAAAAAAATCAATTGTTCAAACAAGCTAAAGGAAATGCTGCAGATGCAAAATGTTATTGGATAAATTTATATTTTATTTATTGTACTGATTCAATTAAGATGATAAATTCTGAATATTGGTGGTAGGATTTGTAAATTGTCAGACTACTCAACCACTCTGGTCAAAAAGGCTAAGGGGAGGAAAGAGACATATAATTTCATAGTTCATTGACATAATGAATATTATTAACTTAATTAGTTATTATTAAAATAACACTCCATATTAGAAAGAGTAATGACTCTTTGGGAGCATGAGGCTATTAAATTTCACCTAAAATGTTTCCATAAATTAAAGACATCACAAATCCTCACGTTAAAAATTCATGCACAATTATTTCTCAAGTGTACTTGGATTTTAAAAGAATACTGCCCTTGGACTTTTATACTAAAAAGACATATAACTAAATCACATAGTGATGGCTGTACAAAAATGAAGTCATTAAAATGAGTTTAGACATATTTCACTTACCTCTGAATACTAAGTAAAGGAGTCAGTTGGTTTCATGCTCGTCTCTGACTTAGATGAATGTCTGTGAAGGAAGGGAATGAGACTCCCACAGGAGCCACAGATGTGAGGCGGAGCGGCTTGTCATACAAAAGGACATCTTGGTTATTCTCACATGACTTGAAGGCTTCTAGTATTTAACCTAATAATGAAGGCTGGAGACTGAGAGATGGCTCAGCAGGCAAGTGTGTGTGCTGCCAAGTCTAATGTCCAAAGCGTGATTCGGAGGATTCACATGGTAGAGGGAAGAGAACCAGAGCCTACAGTTGTCCTCTGACCTCCACTTCAATGCACATGCATACACACACAGCAAAATTACTGTTAAAAACTTCATGAATCAAAATAAATGTAAGTTAAATTTTCTCTTTAATTTAAGAAAGTTTACCATATTTGACACACACAGATTAAGCCCATGTTGTGTCTTCTGTAATTCTAAAAAAATAAAATTCTCAGAAATATAGTTTAAAACTTTCAGGATATCTTCAAGGCTAGAGATGTGTGTCAGTAATAGTATTGAGATACACATAGAATCCTTCTATGATGTCTTTCTCTAGAAACAGAGATGGCCTCCTTGTCTTTTGGGGAATAAAGAAAGGGGAAAGGTGTTTGAAGCTGACAGTTTGCTTTCTTGTTTAAATCCAACAATGACAAGAGGACTATCATTGCACAGATGAACAGCTACAAGTTTCCTTTTGATGATGAGGTTGATTTTCCTTGAACTTTAAAGCCCCTTAGATACCTAGGATCCATGTGACTCGATGTATGTGGCCTGATTTTATCAGCAAACCAACGCTGCAGGCTGCTCCTTTGTACATCCTTTCTATTGAAACAACATATAATTTTAGCATTGAGAATGATTAAAGAAAATTGGATGATTTTTTCCAAAGACTTAACTCCACTCTGTTTTCTATCCTACCTTTGCACTCGTTTCTTCCTTTAATCCTGGGGGTAAAATCAGAGATACAGAGATTCTTCACCTTTTATTTTATATGTTTCTTTCAAAGTGATACTGCAAGAGTTTCTACAATGTCTGTAGATAAAGTGGAAAAATACAAGGATAATTCAACATGATCTACAAGCTGCTTATGTTTCTAACATAGAAATAGTTACATAGCATAAAATGAATTTTCCTTGCATAATCTTCTGGCATATCATATTTCTACTGAAAGACACATTAATTGCTGGGGAGTAGAAGTACAATTACTTTGGAGACACAGCTTTTATTGCCTAACCAAATAAAAAAAATTACAGACAGACTATTTACTGAAGGCCACGTTCATGAATAATATGGCCAGAAATTATCTAAAAGCATTAAGCAGTATTATTGTTTACTAATACTTTTTAGTTTGTGTATTAAATATTTAAACTGGTTTGCTCTAATGTGCCAGTCCTTTAAATTTTATGGAACATAAATAAAACAAAATTGTCTTTGCAATACAAACTTATATTTTTCCTTCCCTGCTACATTTTTATTGATGGTACTCAGGATCCCACCCAAGCATGCATATACTAGGGAAGCACTCTACCACTGAACCAAAACTGTAGCTCTAAGAGAGAAAGAGAGAGACAGATAGGCAGACAGACAGACAGACAAACAGACACACAGAGAGCCTTCATTTATCGCAGTATGCATTTTAAAGAAAAAAATGGCTTCTCCATAATTTTTTAACTTTCTGAAATTTTCTTAAGATGTACAGTCAGAGTCATAAGGCAAATCAGGATTTTGTAACCACCTAGTTCCCGAGTTAGTGTGTTCATCCTAAGTGGATTATGCTTTCAGCAAACAATAATTATTTAGCAAAGTTATCATTGGTTTCTAATCATGGAGGCAATCGTCTCCTGCTCACATCCATCCATCTTCCCCATGTGCACATTTGTAAATTATTTTCTTTTTTATTAATTTGCATCAATATGTGTATTATTTCTGAGTAAGCAATGATAAAAAACAGAAAGAAAAAGCAAAATGACAGGATCATGTTTAAGAATCAAAGCAGAATTGTATTAAATTTATGTATTTCTTTTTTTCAGGCTAACACATCATTTTTAGCTTAGACTGTAGCAGATACTCAACATCCAAGAAACATACCTTTTTGGAGATCAAAAACAATATGTGGGTATTTCTGTGTCTGCGTGTTACCTGTGTACAGATTCCCAGAGAGGCCAGAAGAGGGCACTGAATCCCTGGAACTAGTTGAGATCTTCCTGATAATGGGTGCTAGGACCTGATTGCAGGCCTTCTGGTAGAGCAGTAGGCACTATCAACTGCTGAGCCATCATTTCTGCCCTCAAATTCAATAAACTTAGTGGCCATTTAATAAAAAAAAAAAGCAAGAACTGTGAGACTAAACAAAGATATTCCCATGTTTGCAGTTGATCATAAATTTTAAATAGAGTAACAGTACTTTCCCACTAAATAAAAGATTTTGAGTTTTATATCTGAAATCTTAATTTCCAAAGACATTTTCAGTTACTGCAAAGGCTGCAGATATCTTGCTAATCTACCCCACAGAATATTATGTATAATGTTGTCATGTTGTTAACGTGCTTTCTTAGGAACAGAAAAAAATCCAAGGCAGAGAGCTTCCAGGCAGATACACATGGTAACTGAAAACTGAAAGGTCAGGGCTGCTAATAATGGTTGCAAGGTACTCTGTGTCATTCGTACATTCAGTTCAACCCATATGCTACAAACAAACATGCATGCTTCTTGTTTTAATTGTAAGAACACTGTTGGATATTGTAATTAACATTGTCCGCACTTTCTCTAAGAAGTTAATCTTTATTAATGCTAATACACCATCATTCCATGATGATCAAGGAGGCAACCATACTTGGATGTGTTTGATTCCTATTCAAGATGATTTAATAATCTAAGATACATGTTTGATTTCTCTTACCACAGACAATAAAAATAAATAGGAGAAGTTCCACTCAAATGGCGTTCTGGGAAAATTTAAGAAATCTAATGATTGTACCTTTGTCAAGTCCAAAATCACAGACTTAAATATAACTACAGACAGACGAAAGATGCGGTGAACTGCAATGAAGACAGGGACTAATGGCTATACACAATGCTCATGCAAGAACTACTATACTAATATATAAATTATAAATTTGTGATCAAATTACTATAAATAGTATAATTAAATGATGCTTCTAGTAATATCACAAAGTCTGGTTGCATAGATTTCTCCATCCACTGATGTAGATATGTATCCCACCTTGACTTAAACAACAGACTCAATGAAACAGGTTTGGATGCATGATATTATTATAAATTCATTTGGAGGTTAAGTGTTCCCGTATAATGGTACTAGTTTACAGCCATTGTTATGGAACAGATTGAGATTTTCTGCATCATGTTGTTTGGTTTACTTACTCTATAGCATTTCAAAAATAACTACTGAGTTCTTGCCTTTTCAGATTTCAGAGGTGTTTAGTTAAAGATGCAGAAAATTTGAACTGAATGATGTATTTTGCAGTCAATTATATGCACAAATGAGAAGTGCCCTTCCCTCTGCTGAGGTCTGGCAGGGCTTCCACCTATGAAAATGCCTCCTTGTTTTCCTTGATGAGCTGCTCCTGTAGATGGGACTTGAGTTCTGCATGTGAAAAAAAAATAAAGATATTTAGGAAGTGATTTAGGAAGGTAGGGCTGGAAGGAGCTAGACAGGGAGAAAAAAACAAAACAAAATCAAAGGCAAGCAAACAAAAACAGAAAGGGACTGACAGAGAAGATAGGCCATGTATTCCAGCAAGAGTGGATGTTCATTTAGCTCTCTTTAAAGAACATCCATATCACTTCCATTTTCAATTTCTCTTTACATCTCAAAACTCAACCTATTTTCCAGAACATCGTGAGATATATAGTTTTTAGAATTGTATCATTATAGTATTTTCCCCCCCAAAGGAAAGTCAAAGTTCCATAGGAAACTAGTAAATTAACAATTGTTTACTGTTCTAGAAGAGGCATTGCCTTAAACACACAAAACAGAACCTTCTCTAGTGACATTATCTTGTCCTGTTTATGAAGTCCATCCATTTAGTTTGCCATCTATTTACTGTGAAAAGTTGATTGCTTTAGAGCTACAGGAAATGTGTAAAGTTTCCAATTTTCAATCCTATATAAATTTTCAACCATGTTTTTCTTAGCTGAATCTTGTTCTCCATTGCATTTAAGAAAAATGTAAATACATGTCTGTAAATAGAATGAGATAGCTCATATAACTTCAGGAGGAATGAAAAGAATTTTGGAAAGTCTAGAGACTGGTACAGCAGACCCCAGTCCCTGCTAGTGTTTCTGCTCTTTGCACATGTGTCTTGTTTCTGTTCTCTCTGGAGGTAAGAGATCTTCTCATGTAGCCATGTGCTTAATCTCCTTCCCTAGGAGGTGAAGAATACTTTCATATTTGTATCACGTACAACCTGCAAAATGTTTCCTGATAATTATGCTCGTGACTCCTTTCCATCTGGCCCCCAAAACTGAATCATGCCATTGGGCATCACAATTGGCTTATGGTAAGAAAACGTACTGCTATGGTTTGGAACAGAAATGTACATCGAAGATTATGTATTTATATCATGACTGTTGGGAGTTGGTGAAGCATTCAGGAGGAAGGCCTAAAGGAAGGAAGGGAGATCATTCGGGCATCCTACAATGACATATGGAACCCTGACTTTATTCTCAGTCTCATAGCTTTGTGGGGAGTAGCATCACTTCACTGTACACTTTCCACCATGATGTTCAGCCTCCAGACAGACCCCAAGCCCTGGAGCTCTTTGAGTGTGGGCCTAAGACTTGAAACCATTTGTCAAAATAAATCACCCCAAGCCAAAGTGGATGATGTCATGCTATCGCAATCGGGGAAACTGATCAATATGTCTGCCTGGTAGTGCGGTCTGAGGACCAGGACAGCTGATAAAGTGGTGCAGGCTTGCTGGGCTCCTAGGAAAGGGCTATGTCATTGAATTACTATTGTTTACAGTTTCAGATGTTATCCACTCTATGGACAGTTAGACTCTTTTAACTGAAAAAAAAATTTCTCAGGCATCTTGTACATTCTCATGCTGCCAAAAATTGAAACCCATATTTCAGTTTAAATATTTCTTAATTAAAAAATTGATTTGAGAAGAAAAGAATTAAGTACAATATTAAGCAAATTCACTCCTTCACACACCATGTGTGTGTGTAACTCATACACAATCCATAAATGGCATTTAAAGCCTTAGAACATGGGTATAACCCATAATCTTCCAAAAAATAATTAACTTTGTAACTAATTATGGGAATCAAAGTAAGACAACAACAACAAAATAGTATTTCACCTTCAATCCTGGCAATATTTAGGGCCACTGAGTCAAGAGAACAGGAAGGCCACAGGGGAAGCTCTGTTTCTCCAGATGTTAAAGCTTTGCAAACAGGTTATAGGAAAAGCATATAGTACAAACCAGACAGCTAATGCTAAAAGGGAAGAAAAGTATAAGGCCTAAGCAACCAAAGAGATCTTCCAAAGGGAGCATTGCAAAAGATATTTGCAGAAATAGATAGCTATATGGGATAAACCTGGTTTTATATTTCTATTTACATATTAATTGTAATTCAACCATGGCATAATTAGAGAGAATCAAAACAAGGCTGTAAAAACCATGAGTTGCATAAACAATAAGTATCAGGCTTTTGAGGATTATTCCAAAGTTGACTTGAAATGCTGTCACAGTCCTTGTCTCTTGATTTTATTCATGCATAGTTTCCATTTTAATGATTGATTTATTATTGCTCATAAATTGAAACGAAGCTACTTTTGGCAGTAATGCTCTTTCATTTCATTATAAACACTCATGGAAAAATATTTCTTGAGGGCTTTAGATACTGCAGTTAGTGAATTTTTTTTTAAATTTTTTTCAAACAAGGGAGCAGATTAAACTAAATCTCTATCACAGAATATTGAAAGTTTTTTTTTTTCCTGCATGGAAATTAGGAGAGTATCATGTTAAATTGGTATGTTGTCTTATTCTGGGGCTTCCTATAGGGGAAAAAAAAGGAAGAAAGATTTAGAACTTCAGACATCAAAGTCACTGTATGATGGGTTTAAACCTAGAACCTAGAATTTCTGAAATAATAGCAGTGTTCTTTTTTTCGGTGACTCTATTCCAAATCGAATTTGTTATTAATGGGAATCACTATGCCTGTTAGTCTTAAATCAGAAATATTAACTAATATTAACTAATACAATTGAATTAAGTGTGCAAAAGGTATAGAAATCCTGGTGCGGCATATATAATATGAACTTAGGAAGAAGCATAGAACCCAGTGGTTAGTGGCTAGTTGATAGTAAGAGTTTGGTCAGCAGGGTAACAGGAGAAGAGGAGAGGAAGGAACGCACCTGTTTGTAGTGTTTTCACAGTTTCCATGTTTCACACATTTATATTATGAACTTTAGTTGTTTTTAACTCTTATTCTTTTCCCTAAACGTGCTCCCTCTCCCACGGAAACTCTTGTTATCTAAAAGCTGCACTCTGTACGTTCATATCATCTTTTTGTGTGTGTCCCACTAAGTTTAGTTAGAGCATCTTCAGGAGTGTGTGTGTGTGGGAGGTTATTCACTTCAGGAAGGACAAGTGATCAGTGCTACATCACTGAAAAAAATGACACCACCTCTCAAACAACACTTTAGCTGCATAGTAAGACTTCATGAACCTCCCCACCCCCATCCTTGGTGTAATGTTTATGGACCAACACTGTACAGGCTTTATATATTTAACCACAGCCGCAGTGAGTTCAAGAGCGCAGTGATTCACGTCCATAACATGCATTATTGCTGAACATCTCCTTCATCCTCTGCTTCCCACATTATCGTCACCTTCTGCAATGTTCATGAGCTTTGGAGGGGGTGATATAGCTGTCCCATTTTTTAAAAGTAATCAATCATCTGTGTTTCTTTCTCATCTGCACATACTTTTTTTTCTTTTTGACAGCTTGACACAAACCTAGACATATCGTGGAAGAGATATTTCTAATTGAGAAAATCCTTCCCTAAGTATGCAAGTCTGTGCGATATTGTCTTGATTAATGACTGATGGGATGGGGATAGTTCACTGTGTGCCACTGTTAGGCAAGGAGTCCTGAATGATATTAGAAAGCAAGCTGACCAGGCCATGGGGAGCACCCCAGTAAGCGGTATTCATCCATGGTTTCGGCTTCACTTCCCGCTACCAGGTTCCCACCTTGCCTGTGACCTGACTTCCCTCAGTGATGGACAGTAAGCAACATAAACCCTTTGCTCCACAAGTTGCTTTTGGTGATGGTATTTATCACAACAGAAGAAACCCAAACTAGGACAGCAATCTTATTTTTCTTGTGTACATTTTCATCATAGTTTTATCATTAGTTATATGTATTTAAACATCATATATTTTTTCAATAACATTTAAATTTATCCAATTTTTCAAAGCTGCATTAAGGTCAGAATAATTCTGCTATATGTAGGTTTTCTTTATTTCTATTTTCCAGCAAAGATGTATTGAAATGGAAACCAAAGCTTATGCATTGTGTAAAACATTTTTTTATAGAAAACAATATACTACATCTGTGTGTTTAAAAAATTAGTCTAGTAGTTAAAGAAAGACACAATAAGAACCGAATGCTTTCTGTTCCAGCTTTCTTATTGTGCCGATTATTTTCCATTCAACACATTTTTTTACAAGGTGTTTCTTTTAATAGCATTCAAATTCATAAATATGATGCACTTCTTGTCATTATTCTTGTTAAAAAATGTAAGCACTGCAGAGTGGTCCTGTTTGGTATACTTAGCTCTTTAATGACTCACCTGTAAGTTCTTCATTCCATCAGTAGAGTATATTACTAGTTTTAATTAAACTATTATTAATTTGCCACAGCCTTTGTTGTGCTTCCTGTTTTATTGCTCTACAATGCTCTCCCCATTTTCCCATCCTTCAGGTTAAAAATATTACACCCTCATCCCCTCATTCTTCACCCACATTCCTCTTCTCCTAAATACAGTTTCTTTTAATGATTTCTTTCCATCCTTTGAGTCAGTAATTATGGTCACAAACCAGAGTGTGAACAACTGTTTTAAGTGTAGCGTTCATTTTCCTGTGATTTTAAAATAAATATTCAGTCATTTCTTTTGAATCTCATATAGTAACAGGAAATCCCTCTAATCGACTTAGATTAGTTAATTTTTCTTGTTGCTATGACCAAGTATCTGATAAATGCAACTGAAGGGAGCAAGGGTGTACTTTGGATCACAGTTTGAGGAATGCACAGAAGCAGAAATATAGGTAGCTGATCAGACTATATCTACAATCCTGAAGCATGGGGGTATGAATTCTGGTATTCAATTGACCTCCTCCTTCCTCATTTTTCATTCAGTAAGGGTCTGTGGAAGCAATAAAATCTGGTATGTAAGCCCCAGTTATTTGCTTCTTCCTATGTTTTTGCTTTTGGGGGAGAGGCAGCATAGCCTGGCCTAGAACTACAATGTATCCCAGGATGGCCTTGAAGTCCAGGCAACACAAGTATCTCAGCCTTCTGTGTTCTTGGGATTACAGCTGTGAATCATCATCTCCTGTTTATTAAAATATTATTTATTAATACAGCATTGATACATTAATAATGAGCCATGACAACTCTCAGGAATCCAGTACCAGAGCTACTTTGGAAGAGAGTGCACTCCATAGCTTCCTCACACCTCACACTACTCTCCTCATGGTTCTCCAGCCCATCTCTCCTCATCTCCCTTGCCACCCGCCCCTAGGTGCTTTGTTCATTCAAAACTCCCTCTCTCTCCACATAGGCCTTCATTATACAAATGAATGGAACCTAACACTTCTCAAGGTCTGCCAGCAGACATGTCTCCTATCCTGGCTGGTGTCCAAGCTGGGGGTGAGTCTTCTCTGATCACCCAGCTGAAGAAGTTGAGGGTGATAGGGAACCTTCATCTGCATTCCTATGAAGTTTTGGGGGGCTACTCTGTAGTTTTTAGCACAAGAGGTGTTAATAGGAAGCAATTCCATTACGTGCCGCAAGGCATCGGGAAGCACCGTTCCTCATAAAAAGCATACAGGAGTATGATTCCATATCTATAAAATATCCCACAACACCTGTTCGTTTTTCTTCTTGCTGTTATCACTCTCTTTGACAGTCCAAGTTTAAAGTCAAGTTCAAGCTCATAATGAGAATTGCTTTCATAAAAGCCCACAAGTTTGAAATTGAAGAATCACGATTCCCTGTCTTCAGATGAAAACATTGACTCTGAGCACTAAAAGAACATAGGAACAAAATTGACATTAACTACAAGCATTTATGTGAGACTTCACAGGTTAATGAATGAACACACAAACCATCTTAAGAATGTTTTGGCTACAAGTGCGTTTGGACGAAAATAAAAATACACTTTAAGAAACTGTCAACTAAACACTTCTAAAAGGCTATCCAGTGGGAGTGAAAACTTTTTGAAAATAACACTACATTCTTCCTACATTAGGTTGTTTCTATCCCACGATCAGAATAATTTCTGATAATTGAAAGTGAACCAAGTTACAGTCTAAAGAAAACATTAAAAAAACAGCAAGTGCTTTATTATTATTTTTTTCTATAAGCATTTAAAATGTATTGTGTAAAAAAGTAAATTTTACAATGAGGCAATCTCCTTAGGAAATGCTACAATAAACCCAATTTTCTTTTAGGAGAACTTTCAGTGTTTTAAATCTCATTTTCTTTAAATTTTTTTTTTATGAAACAGCTCAGGAGATTGGTGACAAAAACAACATAATGAATTTTGAGGCTGCATAATTTATGACTTCATACTCCCAGCAACAGTTTTAACCTCCACTCGTATTTACATTTGCCCTCTATTTCCCAGATTCAAATGGTCTTTCTAAGGAGATTGGTTTCATGCAGAGACAGGATAGTAATCAGAAATTTCTATCTTACTCACAATAAATCAGAGCGATTTCTGTTCACATTTGTGGCCATCATTGAAATCAAATGTACCTCTCACTGGGAGATGCCTGTGGCTATTAACTGCTTGAGTTTTGATTTCCAATAAAGACACATTTTTCAATTTGTTTAATGGTTCTAAATAAGGGTGTGGTTTCCTGGTATATTAGAACAATTTTACCACTAATGTCTGTTCAACTTCATAAAAATATGTGTTATATATAATTGTATAGCAAGAATTTATGATACAGAAAGAAGGGTAAAATTATATATATATATATATATATATATACTTGCTTGTAAAAATAATCACTTTTCAATTCTTAGTATTTTAATGAATCAAATCAGAACATCATGCTTCCTTCCTGTCATGTTATATAGACCAGAGTTATATGAGAGGGCCTGTAGCAGAAATGCACCAATAACAGCAAAAGATACATAAACTACTTGAAATTTTGAATGGGAATAAATTGATGTTTTAAAGATCCAGGAAGCCCAGACAGCCCATTATCCCTTTAAACACATAAGTGATTCATATAAGACTGCCTGGTAACTACTGGTGCAGATGCTGTAGCTAAAAGCTACAATAACCCAATATCTGGCCAGAGCAATTGCTAAATGGGGATGGCATCATTTATGGGGACCTCAAAAGAAATAGGCATTTTTTTCTTTTTCAGAGAAAACCTGTGGGCATGTCATTAAGGGAATATATGCTATCTAATGCAGTTCAGGAAAGAACAGTCAGGCCTTGATGTGCTTGCTCGGTGTAACAATTCTGACACATGCAGAGGGTGGGACACCTGAAATTGTTGACATTTCTTAATAGCTCTAAACTGCTGATGAGACAGTCTCTATATTATTTTTAATTCATAGTCTTATTTACCTATTTATTTATTTATTTATTTATTTATTTATTTATTTATGTGTGTGTGCGCACATGCACATGTTTGTATGTGCATGTAGTGTGCTTAACAGTGTAGGTGTGGAGATCAGAGGACAACTTGCTAGAGTTAGTTCTCTCCTTCCACTCTGTGGGATTGGGGGTAAAACTCAGGTCATTAGCCTTGTGAGCAAGTGCCTTTGTCTGCTGAGCCATCTAAACGTTTTTCAATACTGTTGCAGTTATTTTAAGTTGATCCAATTTTTCTTTAATTGTATGTAAGAAACAAAATCTTTTCTGATTCTTAAGAATCTGGTTTTTTAATATATTCTGTTCGAAGTTCTGAGGTTAAGTCATCCAAGTAAGTTAACTCAAGTTTAGATACAGCACAAAAAGCAAGCGGTATGTTGTGGATGAACAATTCAGTGTTATAGATGTGTGGCCATTCTCATGGATAGACTTAAATGGTACTGTGTCACAACTCAAACAGTGATGTTTTCAGCTCAACACATGTACACATTACTTTCTTTACTTGTTTCTTTCCCTAAAGTCCAAGGCAGGATTGTTGACTCAAGGAAAATTCTTCTTAAATTTGATTAAATACCTAGATGCTTAAGAACAGGACTCTGAAGAAAATCCACATAGAGTAAAACTAAAAAAAAAAAAAAATTATGACTGTGAAACTTCTGGATAAATTAAATAAAACTCATGGAAGCCACCACAAGGAAATGTTAAGTTTCTACCAAAGAGAGACAAATTCAAATGCCTTTTCATCTAGAAAAGTGGAAGTCATGAAGATGCAATAAGGTACTTTTCAAATGCAGCAAGAAAAGGCCTAGTTCTGTGTCTCACAGAACTATCATTCAGAAACGAAGACTAGAAAGACATCCTCAAATAAAAAAATAAAACCCTCAAAGTATTTATTGCTAGCATATATACCTTTGAGGAATGTTAAAGAAACTTCTTTAAAAAACGTAAAAGATGGAACATGGGAAGATCAGGAAGAAGCAGTAGACAAAGGTGAGCAAGTACTACAGACCATATTCCTCCTCATGAGTTTTCTGGGTCATATGTTCACTTCCACAAAGACACTGCAAAAGGATATTCCAAGCAATCTTCCCAGAACCCAACCCAATGTCCTAAATGTTTACATATGACGAAATATGTATCAATCCTATGTGATATAAAAGGTTTAGATTTGAAAAAAAAAAATAACAGAAAAGATCCTTAATTACGTGATGGTATTTCAACATTGTTTCACCAGCTGATAGAATTTCTAGACACAAGAACAAGAGTTTAGAAGTAATTTAAATAACCAACTATAATACCTAAACACACACACACACACACACACACACACACACACACTCTACTGTGTGTGTATTATTATTCATGTGATATCCACCAATGTAGCAATATAAACTACCCCATGAACTACATAATAAAATATAAGACAACTTGAAATTATTGAAATGTAATCATACAGGATACACAGCCTGACCATAAGTCTGACCCTGAATTTAATGACCCAAAAGAGACAAGGGAAAACCCTAAATACATGATGATAATTCATCAGGAGACTCCAGTAATCTGTGACACATACAAATCTCAAAGGATATAGAGACACACAGGGCTGAATAAGGATATAAATATTACATTTCAACTCCATGGAATTCACACAGAGCAGTACAGAGAAGATAATTTATAGAACTAAAGATGAAATAATGAGAAGCGATAATGTGTTTATGCATTACATGCTTTATGATTAAAGTCCAATGTCTTCAGAATGATGTAAAAGATCAAAATCATTCCTGTATGATCCCAGACATTTATTTTGCACATATAGATAAGATTATTGTAATTTTTATGGAAATGCATAGGATTTTCAAACAATCTTGACCAAGAGAACTAAAGTGTGAGAAATCACTCTATCAAATACTATGATTTGTTCTACATCAATAGTAATCAAGACAATACAATATCACCACAAGGCTTCACAGCAAGACATGATGAGCCGAGAACGCGGAAAGGGACACGTGAATATTTCTGTCTTAGCTTATTTTCTCTCTGGAGTCACAAAAGAAATTTAAAGGACAGTCTTTACAACATTTTTGTTTCTTTGTTTTTTAAATTTTTAGTTTAATTTTCTGAGACAAAGTCTCATTCTTTAGCTCAGACTGACCTGGAAGTCACTATGTAGGCAAGGCTTGCCTCAAACTTACTGTGCTAATCTTCCTGTCCCAGTCTCTTGCGTGATGGGATCACAGGCAAGAACCATTATACCTTTCTTAAAATTCTTTCTCAGGAAGAACTTGAGAGAAACTTTTTGTGCCCTAAGCTTAGGAACTGATAGATATGGACAATTATTTTGTGTTAATAAAAACTAATGCTTAAGGAGAGGGGAATGCTAGCGTTCCTGACTGTCTATTATCCATTGTATGCATATGATAAATTGTCATACAATACTTTAACACACACATACTTTAAAGGGTATATTATGCATTGAAGAAAATCTATGGAGAAAATTCTGATCAATAAAATCAAACACAGAAGGTTGTGTATAAAATCAGACTTGCAACAAGAGGTTGTGTGTCATTAAAAAAATAATAAATTGGTCCTCATACAAATCAAAATTCTTTGCTCCCCATTAGCTTATCTAAAAAGAATTGACTGTTTTACTCTACAACCCAGCTTACCAAAGAAGAAATGAAATATTGATGCAGGGAGCAATCAGGCATCTGCATTATCAATTACTTTCAGTGTTAGCGGAGGCTGATACATTAATCTAGGTTACATATTTATGCATTTTATTTTTATATTGTTGCATATTATTTTATTACTTATACATTATTTTGATACATTGTACAGTTTTATGCATTACAAATAGTGCATGTTTTTTCCCCAAAGCACTATATACACATACACATAGGCACACACACACACACACACACACACACACACACACACGCAAGATTTAGTCCAAAGATCTAGCATTTATTATAATTATGAGCATTGTGGAGTTTCAATGAAAAATGTTTATCACACCTTTTAGCTAGACAGAATTCAAATTGCATTTGCTTTTTCCTGAGCTGTTGACAACAGCCGAGACCTCTAGTCACATTTTCCATCCTTAAAAAAATTCTTTCCTAGAGGTCTCTTGCAATTTACAGATGTGTGAAAAAATCAGAGTTGGCCAGAGGTGTGGAGGTGTTTATGCAGACTTAGACTTCAGCAGCCTTGATTACTTTCTTACCCTTCAGTTTTTTTTGTTTTTTTTTTTTTTTTTGTTCTTAATCTTACATTCTATTCTCTGATACCTCAGGTCCAAATATGTGCTATTTCTGCCTAAGTTGTAGTTACCCCTCCCAGTGAAATGAGAATAAAAGCAGGGAAAACTTTCAAAGTATGTTTACTTTTTTTGCAAGTGAAAATAAAATATATTCTGATTTGAGTTTCCTCTCCTCCAGCTCTGCCCAGATCAGACTCACCTCCCCACCCACCTAGCTCCATGCCCTCATTCTCTGTCTCTTTAGGAAACAAAAACAGATAAAGGAACAAAAACAAACAAACCACAATTTAAAAAAGGAAACACACACACACATCCATGAAAATGAGTGATGATGAATTTTCTGTCCAGAGCCAAAATCCCTCCCTTCCTTCTTCCCTCCCTCCTTCCTTCTTTTCTTTCCTTCTTTCCTATCTCATCTCCAAAGCATACAAACTCTATCACTGGCACTTGAAGGAAAAAAATTCTGGACACTTCACCAGTCTTACTTGAACTCCAGCTTGATATTTTGGAAATCTGAGTTAATAATTTTTCCTAGAGAAGCTTGTAGTATTGATCATAGCTTCCTTCTCTTTTATCTTCAGATTCCTGCCACTACCTTTTCCTGGGCTAGCTTATACCCAGAGAACACAAGAAGTCCACCTGAAGGCACAACTTTGAAATGGAAATATACCTAGCCAGAGCTCACATACTGCTCAACTCCTCCTCTGCAGAATTTTCAATTTTAGGGGTATGGCTTTTCTGCCTGAATTCTCCCAAGTCCAGTCAGTAGACCCCTGGGCACAGTAGACACACCAGAGGCTGGTAAAATGATTTCACTTTTAAAGCTCTTAAAATTGCTCACCTACCTCATCTGTTTCCTCTTTTACAAATCACAAGAAAGCCTCTTGTCTATGTTTCCTTTCACTTCTTCTGCCTTCTCAACAACTCAACCCTCTGCCCAGTAGCCCTAGACCATATACCTTTCTTGGGGAGAAACTTGGACGATAAGGAATTATTTCATGACAGTCATTTTCAAGTCTGCATGTTTTTTTCTCTCTGGAATAGCACAAACCACATGTACCCTTAAAACACTTTTCCTTGTATACTGGGAAATCTATGGACTTATGTTATCCCCAGGGATTTAATAACCTGTGTAAGCTTTAGAAACTATAGTGGGCAAGAGCTGGTAAGAAGACATTGATTTTTGTATAAGTTTTGAAGAAGGAATAGGATATTTTTGAAAATTCCAGAACACATTACAATAAGTCTAAAAGAAAAATTGAAAGCTGATACCAGTTGTGGAGTATCTACCATAGACCTATTGGGTTTAAACTAATAGGAAGTCTTTATTAGCTGGCTGGTAACTATACTGGGTATTCTGGATCTAATCCTTTCTAAGTGTGAACTTTTCAGCACAAAAAACATACCCTGGGTTGACATACTAACAAGAACAGTTAGCCAAAAGTGGAATTAAAGGAACAAAAAAGCAATGTAAGTACATTTAGAGTCGTTTCTCTAGAACTTGGACTTTGATGGATTAAGTCTTTGGCACTGTCTATGTACTGAGTTTTAGTACCTAAGTGGTACTTCCATCATGGAGTGAGTTTTGCTAAGATCTGGGGGCCTACTAAGTTTCTGGGATCCTGTTATAATACCCACAAGGTAACTGTAGTATAATTATGGAGCTTCAGAGATAAAGAATATGCATCAGGTCCTTTTAGATGTTACTCAGGAAGTTAGGATTTCGCTGGTGGTTCTTGATGGAGGAATGAAATAGTTTAATTTGAGAAATGACATAATTAGTACATAACTAGATTTGTAGAGCTCTTTCCTTCCTCCTCCTCCTCCTCCTCCTCCTCCTCTTCCTTCTCCTCCCCCTCCTCTTCTTCTTCTTCTTCTTCTTCTTCTTCTTCTTCTTCTTCTTCTTCTTCTTCTTCTTCTTCTTCTTCTTCTTCTTTTTCTTCTTCTTCTTCTTCTTCGTATATCTTCGTATATCATGCAGACATCTCAGTGAATTGACCAATTAGTACTGTTCCCCATATCTATCTCAAATTTAAAGGAAGTAGGGGTGTTACATATGGCTTCAAGCACAATCAAATTTCAAATGATACAGCACAAAATATCACATTGAATTTTTTTAAGGCAAGGCATGAAGAGAATTTAAAATGAGATAAGTAAAATTGATTGAAATGAACTGTAGCTTAGGAAAATCACTATGTAGAAATATGTGCTTTTAAATAAGAGGCAGGGGGCAAGCAATCAATAATCAGTCAAGTGGAATCTAGATGTCAGATAAAAGCCAAGCCATGATGATCATGGTAAAGACATGTCTAATGGGTAATTGGGAAAAAATAGATGCCTGTGATATTGACTCCAGCACAGGAAAACAAAACAAAACAAAACAAAACCAACAACACAACAATGTTTGCAAGGAGAACATTTTTTCAAAAATGTACATTTTGATTTTGTCCTATAAACTACACAGTCCATGCTAAAAATAGTTTTTTTCTTATTTATTAAGATGAGCTATGTCACAAGTTTGTACACAAAATTAAATTGCAACAAGTGTATTTTAACATAACTAAAGGGGATACTTTTGAATTAACCTGGCTCCTGCAACAAAACACTTTGATGTGGATAGTCTAAGTGGATAGGGAATCAGAGGAACAAGGAGTGTGGAAACATGTCAATCAGAAACCTTGCTATAGCATCATAACTGCTTGTCCTTGATAATATTCATCATGCCAAAGCTAATTTCTTTAACTCTTGCCTTTGAGTGTGTTTATTTCTTAGAATTCGCTGTAGGAAATATTAATCTACTAATGAAATCAAAGTTTCCTCCAGGGCAGTGACATTTTCTGCTCTGCTTATTAGTATATGCTCAGTGTCTGGCATGAATTACTTTTCAATACACCACTGATGTTTGTACTGATCAGAGAGGGAGGAAGGGAGGGAGAGATGGAAGGAGGGAAGGAGGGAGAGAGGGAGCAAATACATGTTGAGCAAACATGCAAGGAGAGAAAAAAAACTCATTTGACATTTTCTAAATGAGGAACTTTCCCGATTATTGACCATTATTACATAAATTATAATTAGACTTGCTAACAAAAATCTTAAATCAAGTGTTGTTGACTCCATTTTTAGATGAAATCATTGGGGTTTTGAGGTATGAGAGCAAAATGACAGGAAGCAGAACAATCCATGTTCCCCCAAAATAGCATCTTCAATGCCAGGTGCAAGCATAGCAAGGAGACCACAATCTAAACCTTGAATGTTTTATGTAGTTAAGAAATGAGATGAGCAAAAGTACAGTGTGTATCTGTGTGTGTGTGTGTGTGTGTGTGTGTGTGTGTGTGTGTGTGTGTTATAGTTATAGTGATGTAAGAGTTTATTTTTTGTTTTAAAAAGAGATGCATTTATTTATTTTATTTTATGTATATATCCTTGAGTGTTTAAATGTGTACCATATGCATGCTGGTGCCCATGGAAGGCAGAATAGGGTATCAGATGCCCTGGAACTAGAGTTACAACTGACGGTGAGGACCCCAATGTGGGTGCTAGGAAGTGAAACCCCAATTTTCAGCAAAAGAAGGCAGCAGTGCTCTTAAGCAATCATTGTAATTATCAGAATCTATATTTATTTAAGGAACATATGGATAACTCTAAAGAAGGGAGAGGGATGGTGGGGTGATGGAACCAGAAAAACATGACCAAAAAATAAAAAATAAAAACATCCTGAATGATCTATTTCTGCCCACTTGATCTTGCAACACTTCCATTTTAACCAATGCTCAGTAGCATACTTAGACAGAGAAACTTTCCTTTATTTATTCATTTTTAAAAAAATTCTTCTCTCGATACATTTTCTAAATGCTTTAGTTCTTAACACAGAAGTGAAGTGTATGATGCAAGTGTTCCTACTAATTTTCTATAGTGATAGAAAAAATTCCATTTTGAAAAAAAAGAAAGAAAAATAGGAGTTACACTCAAAGGTGAAACACTTTAGCTGACATTGATTCTCAGGTTAGCTCTGTACCAATGTTTGAACAGGCATTAATTTAATCGGAGCTGAAATCTGCCTGAACAAGGACTCAGAAGCTCGGGAAATTGAGCCTTCTACAACCGTCATTTTTCAACATACCATTTGGAATTTATGGAATTCATGTGACTTTATTGTAGAGATGTGAATTATATGTTGTGTGTAAGTTTTATAAATGTTCATACTGATCACAGTTTGACAGACTGACACTAAGATTATTATATGAGAAAATCTTATGCTTTTCATATGATAACAGTATTTCAAATTTTATGAAATAATATATTAATGGTTTTACCATTTATAAGATGTGTTGCTGAAAAAGCCCAGTGGAAATTCCACCCAGCTTCTCTGAGGCTCACTTTCTTTACATTGAAATTGTGATAACAATGATTGAATTACTGAAGATTAAATTATATTGTACACATATTCCAAGTCCAGCATCTGCCAGAGATTCCTCTTTAATCAGTTACTGGTCATATCATGATCTAGTCTAATTCATAGATTTTTACATATGAGCAGACTAAATCTCGAAGACAGAAATTAAATTGACCAAGGAATTGTAGTTACCCAGTTGCAGCTGAGATTGAAACTTTAGTTTCCTATTACCCTCATCAATATTCTCTTTAGTTTGAGAATAATAATAGTGGAAATTGAAGACAGTGAGTTAAGCTTCCAGATAAGAACAAGCTGCTTACAAAACAGCGATGCACAGTAAAGTTAGAATATAACTGTACATCAGATAATTATATTGTCCATGACACTATTTATGACTATATATTTTGTATTGACTTTTAAATAATTCTCGTCTTATTACACAAGGAAATGCAGATACAGCAAAGAGCTGCATCCTCTGAATCTACTTGAAAATTGAAGTTAAAAAAAAAACCCTCCCCATAAAACAAAAGATAAACTGTTCAGATAGCTTAGGATTCATTTATTGTTATTGCTATTATTCTGTTATTATATTTCAAGACAAAAGTTTGATAGACAGACGCTGAAATGTGGCCTTGTCCTAACCTCTAGGATATATGAACATGCTTGCTTACATGATAAAGAAGAAGAGTTTCCAGGTGGAACTAGGGTTACTGATCAGTCTCATTTAAAATCACTCTAGATTATCTGTGTGTGTCCTTAGGAAAGTAATAGGGAGTCAGGAAAGTCAGAGAGGCGTTGTCTATGTATCCTTTTGCAGTAATTAAAGAATTTTTTTGATAGATTGAAGGCAGTGTGAGTTGGAGAAAAAAAGACAGTAAAAATTTAAGGTTATAAGAAGAAAATGGTGTGAAGAGAAGTGAAGAAATTGCCTAGATCTTTATCTGACACAGGTAGACATGGAGGTGCAGCTGTTCGCTGCTGTTGCAGCCCAGCAAAGAAGAGACATGGAGGCATATTTCATATCTGCAAACCTTGCTAGACTTCAGCAGAAGGAACCTCCATCATGGCCAGTGCCATCCTCACAGTAGAATTCCGAGTGTCTGAGCTCAGGTGTTTTTACTGAACCAGAACTCCTCAGGTGTTCTACTGATAGCACATGCAGATCATTAGCAATCAAACATCTCCCACAGAAATCCAATACCAGCAGACAATACAAAATGCCGAGGCCTATGTATCCCTTTTTTGCAACAGTGCACAAAAACAATTATTTTAAACACAACTGAAAATAAACTTCCACAACATGGAGGTATAGTGCTTGATTGACGGGTATGCTCCCAGAAGACTCGTTGGGCATTTATGTGGCTCAGACAGGATTTTAGTGAAGCCATGTGCTGAGCACCAAAATTTAGTAGTCACATGCATTCAGTCGTCCTATGTTCCAGCAATACAAAAGTGCCTTTGTATTTGTTCAGGATGTACGTGTGCTGTGTTGTGTGTGGCTGTATATATGTGTGCCCAAGCACAGAAGCAACTGGAATCAAATGATAATGAGATTACAATGATCAATAGCTTACCGGGAAAGCACTAAAGCATCATGTTTAGACAACTTTAAATGAAATAAAGAAATGTCACTTATTTTTCTACCTACGTATGACATTGCAAACAGAAACACATTAAATAACGAGAGAATGAAGTCCAATAAAGATGACAAAAGGAACTGCAAAGCCCTGCGTATAATTCAAAGGTAAATGTATTCCATATTGTAGAGTCTAATTCTTTACAAGGTTGGAAAGAATTGAGGTAACTATACATATAGGTCCTCGTGTCCCATAATATACTTAGATTTTGGTGAATATTATTTTCTTCTCCATCTTTATGTCTATATTTCTCCCTGTATTCATGCAAATGTGATTCAGTAGAATTCTAACTATATGCTTACCCATGCCATGCCCTTTGTTCCAAACTTGATTCTCTGTCTTTAAAAAATGATTTGAGTAAAATAAGTAAACATAAATAAAAAGAAAGTGTTTGTAAATTGGGAATATTTAAAGACAGATCTTAAAATCACCAGTTACTGCTCAAGTGGTCTTTTGTCACTCTTCTGGTTTTGTTTTACCTTATGAGATCCTAAATACTGTTCTTAATGGGATGGTGAGACGCAGGTTCTTTACTATTATTTTCATTTTTACTAATTCAAATATGTTCTTGCCTGTTGTCCACAAAAATGAAAGTTAATGATAAAAGTATTTTGTGTGCTTGCAGTTGTATACAAGGCTGTCATCCTTCCATCATCCCTTAGTTTCGAAACTACATGCATGCCCACTGTACAGTTTTGCTTGTTTGCTTTTTCGAGACATGTTTTTTCCTGTTGTAACTCTGGCTGTCCTGGAACTCACTCTGTAGACCAGGCTGGCATCAAACTCACAGAGATTCATCTGCCTCTGCCTCCCAAGTGCTGGGATTAAAGGAGTATGCCACCACTGTCTGTATAGTGCCAAATAACATTAGTTGAACAAATCCCTTTGATCCATTTTATTTTACTCATCAATAAAATACAGATGCAAAATAAGTTATATAAATTAACAGTGAAATTTTATTATTTATTGAGTTTAAAAGGATGAAAGCAATGGTTTTTTAGTGTTCAATAATGATAGATGACATATTGCTACTGCTCTATTTAGGCAAATGTAACCTCCAAAGCGTAGTTCCGGTATTGATATGGGCAAGGCACATAGATATTGTATGGGAAATGAATAAAACATAGCGAAAGAGATATATTTCTTTTATTTTTGAGATTATAATATGATTATATCATTTCCCTTTCTCTTTCCTTCCCTCAAGCCCTTCTATATGCCCCTCCTTGCTCTTTCTCAAATTCAGGGCCTCTTTTTCCTTAATTGCTGTTACATAAGTCAATGCAGAAACCAGTAGACCAATAGCATAGCTCATGTATGGCACAGTGCAGACAGGGTGTGTACATTTGACCCAGTGTGGTTCCTGCTGCATAGGACGAAAGAGAATCTGCATTTGAAAATGTTCACACATGTTTAGTGGCTACTCTAAGGGCACAGTTTGAATTGCAGCTACCCCAAGTTAAATTTGGTTACTGGAGACTCACTTGTGGGTACTCATTACAATTCAAATTACAAACCTTTAACTAGAAAGTTCATTTGCATAAGCCTGTAGATGAGGCCTGAGACATTTTAAGGAATCAGTTTTGAGGAATCAGTTTTAAGGAGATAATCTTAAGTGATGAATTCAGAGTAGCTGATGAGGTTTAATCCATGAGCCGCCCTGCCCTTCCTGCTGGTCTTCCTGTCAGTTCCTGCAGATCGCTTTGTGATTCATTGTTTTTGCTTTTCAAAGGTTTCTTCAACACTTTCCCATTCACTCTCCTTCTGACCTGTGGCTCTGTCCTAACAGGCCAGGCATAAAACTGTATTTTTGATACAGAGCCACTTGTTAAACTCATTTTCATGTATTTTTAAATGTGTTCTGGTTTATAATTCCATTATCATCCATTTTTAAAGTTAACCTTTCTACACTTTCAGAGAGTCAAACTTCACTGCAAGCAGGATAATGCATCCTGGTAGCTGATGACAGCGTCTAGACTGTATTTAGTAATGTACATTTTTTAACTTTAAAAAATATCTTCAAAGCCTTATTTGATGGAGGTAAATTTTAGAAACTTTGATGACAGGTCCAGATTTTCAGATGATCAAATTGGTAGCCAATACAATCAAGGCCAAATAGCCAATCATTACTGTTTTTATTTCTTTGTTTAGTCTTTGGGGTTATGGGCAAAAATTGTCAAAATCTAAAGTTATTGATGATTTGATCAATACATGAAGACTTATTGACAACTCATTTTCTGAGAAAGGTTGTATTTCTGCAACTTCATGAGACTAAACTTTGTTTCCAGAATGTTCTTGATGTAATTGAATCAATCAGAGCATGAATAATTTATTTCTTTTACCTGGAAGGGAAATAATTACCCCACAAACTAAAAAGTTCTAAAGATTGACTTACCTAGCAAATTAACAAAACAATTATTAATAAGCTAAGAAGTATACAGATTTTAGTTGTGCATTCTATCACCAACTTGATAATGTCTTCAGGCAGTGGATAATTCTATTTTGGTTTCTGTTACACTTTAGTTTGAATTTTCATTCTTGTGAAGTTCTGACAATAAAACAGTCATCAAAGATCCATATATTTCACTTCCAAGAATAAAATGGAAGAAGTTAGACTAGTTCTTGAGGCTATCACTTGATCCGGGAAAGAAATCTTTCACACATGAAATAGGCAGACATTTTCCCCATGTCTGATTGGTCAGAATTTTGATCCATGTTGGCTCAGAGCTACAGAAAAGCTTAGGACGAAAGAATCCAGTGTTTTCAATCTCCATAATAGGAATAATTTTTTTTTATAGAAGGAAGAAATATGTCTGTGGTCAGGTAAATAATTTCTTCCTAAAAGAAATATGTACTTGTTATAGGTAGATCAAATTTTTATAGAAATATAGAGGTGGGTTATAAAGACGTATGCAGTTTGGCAATGAGTATAGAAAACTTTCTTCCTAATGAATGCCATTGAGGAATTTCTTCTGTTTTCAGAATAGAGAGACTTTATATAAAGCAATCACTGGACAGAAAGAATGATCCATAAGACAGCAAAAGACTGCACTACAATAAAATAAGCCTCTACTATTTTGACCAGGAAAGAAGTTGGGGTGGGGAGTATAGAATAAATTCTTTATAGCTCTCAGTCTTATATTGAGCTGCCATTGAATAAGATAAACAGCCTACAAGTGCAATGCAGAGAAACACAGTGTGAATCAAAGGAGGCAGTGTTATTGCTTTCCACAGCAGTGGTTTGACTAGCGTGAGAGTACTATATCTGGTATTTGTCACTATTTCTTAGATGGGGAATAATTTCTCTTGAAGGACTATTGCACCGAGTCACTTAATGTTACCAAGCTTCTAAGATTTAAGATGTAAAGAAGAATGCTAAAAGTTTTGCATTTGTTCCCTGGGAGGTAACGGGGAGTTTAAAATTCCCATTAAGCCTGCACAATTTCTATCACTAACAAATATGGTTTTTCTCTCTCATTTTTGCCTTCTCTTTCAATTGCCAGTCCATATTCTACTGCTGACTCACTGACTCACAGATTTAGCTGCAGCACGTTATGGGAGGAGCAAGGGGAGCAAGGCGGCAGTGTTGTTCTCTGAATCATGAGTCAGAGGGAGATTTAAACACATGCTTCTTACCTGTCCCAGGTAAAAGTAGCAAATGCCTTTAGAGGCAAGGCCCGAAAGTGAGTTACTGGCATATCTATCATGACCTAACAGAAAACTGCAGATCTGTACATTGACAACAGTTTTGTCTAGAGAGAAGGAGATAAAGAGTGTGGCTCATCACAATTCTTGATAGAATAGAGCAGACTCACATACACTCCTTGTCCAATGTTTCTTGGCCATTGTGTAATTTGAGAAAGCTCCCTAGGCACCCTGAGCTTTAGCTTCTCCACTGGTGAGCAGAGAGGATTAAAAACATGACTTACATGGTTAGCTAGTGATTGTATTAAAAGAGATAATGCTCTCAAATAGTTAAGATCAAATTAAAGTGCTTCATGGGTATTAGCTTCAAAAAAACGAAGCCAACAGTTGATATTTCTATAGCACTTTTTGGTTAAGAAGTATGAACAGACCTCAAGGGGTCAAAGTCAGCATGCAATAGAGATATCTGCACACCCATGCTTGTTACTGCCCTATTCAGAATAGCCTATCCATGGCATCAGCCTATGTGTCAGTCAGTGAAAGAAAAGAAAATACGGTATATATCCAATAGAGTATAATTTGGTCATTAAGAAGAATAAAATCATATGACTTGCATGAGATTGTCGCATCAGAAATTAAATAATACAGACTCAAAGTGAGAATTGTTAAAGCTTTTCTCTTATTAATGAAAGCTAAAAATATTAGTAAGTAAAATGGAAGGAATCATGAAAGTAGAACTTCTAAAGAATAATATGGGAACCAACAGAAGGGATCTGAATGTTAAAGTGTGGTTAAAGAGAAATAAATATGATCACAAGGCCTGTGCATATATGAACAGGTCATCGTTAATCCCACACACACAAATACACCTGCACACACACACACACAAACATATAAATAAACCCAAACAGACACACACAAACATACACAGAAAAAAAATGTCCTTATATTGAAAGTCTTGAAATCCAGCACAGTTCATCTTTAAAGAATAGGTCTAAATGCCTCTTCAGTGTTAACTGAATTCTCTCTGTGCTTAAGCAATATCTCAGCCATTTGGCATCAGTGGCTAACAGTATGGGCTATTGCCTCATGGCTCTATGTCTTTCATATTAATCTTGATATTTAGAGGCTCTTGGACCTTGGAAAAACTGTTTAAATTCTTTGTGACTGAGATCATTCTTTAGAAATTGGAAACAATTATAGGACACCATATGGCTGTCACCAAGGATTGTGTGAGTTTATTTTGAAAAGCACTTAGAGTAGTACATGATGTAGAGGAAACTTTAAAAATAAAGTAGCTTTTATTATTGACAGGAAGAAATAAAACTTCATCAGTTGTAGTATTAAAAAAAATGGGATGAATCCCAACAATGCCTATTGCAACTGAAAAAGGACATTATATTCAGATTTGTTGGGAACCGAATGAATCAGATTCCCCCTTCTATAGGAGACTATGACAAGAATAAAAGGCACCTAAATAAAATAGAGTCATGTTTTCATCCTGAAGTTGTGCACTCAAAGGGGTCTTAGGAAAAAGATAATTTAAAGACAGGAGATGAGAAATTGTTTCTCAAGCTTAGAATAAGTGATGATGCTCTTTTTATATCATTGCTGAAACATCAGGACACTTCTTTCTCTTTTTTAACTTTAATTTCATAATACAATATAATTGGATCATGATTTTCCCTTTTAGAGATCATAATATATTATTCAAAGGAATCTAATATCAAGAAGTATGTGTTTTTGTTCCAATGATCTATAGAATAGCTCATTTATCTGCAATGTTTGTAAATATTATTAAAAATATTAAAATATTTTTGTAACTACTTCCATTTGTTTATGTTTAGGCGGTTGCTCATTTTTTTATTTTTGAGGTCATAATCTAGTTATATCTTTAACCCTTCTCTTTCCTTCATCAAAACCCTCTTAGTTTCTAGCTTTGAACTTGGGAATTGTTAGAAAGAATGGGTTCTGAGAGTCTCTGTCTTCATAGGACTGTATGCTTTCTGTACTCGTGTTCTGTAAGCTTCTAATCCCTCAACTCCATTTGATGACATTTTTCATATATCATGCATTCAGAGTCAGCCTTTTCTGTTTCTTGCCCCAGTCCACAAGCACATTCCTGTTGTCAACACATTGCGTTATTCACACGTACCTCTCTTAACAGCGGTGCTCTAATTTCAAATCGTATCACAGCTCCATCTCCTAATTCTCGCAAAAAACTCTTCAATGAATTTGTTTGTAACATGGTCAGTAACATCCAGCATATATTCGATGCATTATTTTGTTGCCAGTGCCATTCTACTTGATCATTAAATTGTTTTCTTAACTCTCAAAAAGACATTTATGATGTCACCCGGTGCCGCCGACTTGCACTCTCACGCATGTGTAGTAGATAAAAAGATAGACTAGAAGCAGTAACTTCCTCAGGGACACATCAGCCGTAACTGACATAGCTATCAATTGAAACCCAAAAGACTGGGTCAATAGGAAATTATAAGATCATTATATTTGGATTTCTTTACTTAGCAAGTAAAATAAATCTGTCCCTATGCCTCAGGATATGAGGGAGGGTCCTCGGAGTGTATGGTAATTAAAATTCCCGTGGGATAACTGATTAGGTGAAGAGACTCACCTGGAATCCAAGCTTCTGATTTTATTGTTGTACAGGCACTAAATTATAGAGGAATGTAATGAGCAGAAGAATCATTCAAAAATGATTGGTTTACTTGCAATGTGTAAGACTTTTCTAGACAATAAGAAAAATGACTCCCGACCTACAAATTACAGATGCAAATATTAAAATAAAATGCCAAGTGGTGGAATCCCAGATGACCAGGCCATCAAGTGACTGAGAACTTAAACATGGTTGCATTTTGCATAAATAAAATTTCAGTGTACGACGAACCCTATAGCAAGAAGCTCATTTCCTTTTTAGTGTTATTCTTGAAATCTGCAGCAGACTGGCATCATGCAGGCAAGCATAAAGCCTCCATTAACTACTGTGCCCAAAGTTTCATAGCTGTGGCATAACAAGCTTTGGGATTTATGGAACAATTATAGAATTATAGGACAATCAGCGCTTTCTGTAACTGCCACAACCGCCAACTTGAGCTCCACAGGTAGGACTTTAGAAAACGCTAGTGTGCTTATTGCAAATGCTTCCAAAAGTGTTTGTGTTATCATTGCTGTGTGGGTTTTCAAATATGGGGATTTGTGCTTTTGCTTATTTGATTGCTTGGTTTTTGTGGTTTTTGAGCAAATGTTATTCTTTCCTGTATGTTTTTCTCTGACAAACCATCTAAACCTAAGCATCTATTTATCTTTAAAGTGTTTAAAATATGCTAGTTGCTTTAAAAAATTATATTATTCAATATTCATAATAACTTCTATTTGCCACTTCGGAATATTTGAAGCTTGGATCGATGAATAAGTAAGTCACTGAAGGAAAGGCATTAAATAAAGAGTAGAATAAAATATCAAGTGTTGCTTGACTTCCAAGCTTACATTTTAACACTTCAGATCCTCCTTTCCTTAGGGTCTTCCTCTTGTTTCAAGCTGTGTGGGAGATAAAGAAACAAAACAAAACAAAAACAAACAAACAAACAAAAAGTACTTCCTGTAGATTTTTGGGTGATTTGGTTTACAACGACCATAGGGAAGAACAATTTATTCCTTTCACTCTTCTTTACCCATTATACTTTGAAATAAACAGCCAAGCTCTAGATACGGTTTGGAAAGTGAAATAAAATACTTAATAGTCAAAAAAAATGTTCAGTGTCTTGGATTTTAACTCTTTTTTCTTCAAGAAGACCAAAAAAAGAAAAAAAAGATCTCCATATATTTTCTTTTCTCCTTTGATTGTCATATTTCTGTTTCTACGTCATTATTCTCTGTTGGCTTCCGTCCCTTGACTACCTTCCCATTTATTCTTCTTTCTCTTTTCACTCACATTGTTTACTCTTTAGTGATATTCAGAAAATTCCAGACAATGTCTATCTCAGGTCTATCACTAGCTATAGTACTTAGCTGGATTAAATGGGTTTATGGGACCTTTTAACCTTAGCATCTCTCTTCAGCTGTAATGTTCAGCAGTATTGTAAAAAAACCATCCTCCACACTGCATTTTACAACGCTGATAACATTGTTTCCTGACACTCTAGCATATTTCTGTCTCAGTGTCTGCACATTTCACTGATGCCTTTCCTTACCTAAATTACCTAATCGTTTTGTACCAATAGCAAGACATTAAACATTGAAAGGAAATTATACATCTTGAGATGTCATGTTTCGTTCTCCATCTGGCTTTTATGATTGGAATTAAGTAGCAAATGTGATTTTGGGCTTTGGGGGCACTGAATGAGAGCAAGAAATACTGATGCTAATAAGCTCACATATCTACACAGATCTGAATATTCTAGTGTCCATCACTTTCTTAGAAACAGATGGCAAATAATTTTGAAAAAATCCTGAAATGCCCTTATCATAAAGTAGAGAGTAAAGAAACATGAGGAAGTGAACCATAGAACAGGTTTTTTTTGTTTTCTTTTTTGTGTTTATTGGTTATTGGTTATTGAAAAAAAAGATTTAATTGTTAGAAAGACAGCCTGTGTTTTTTTATAAGCTAGTGTGTGAATATTCTGATATCACTGAGAATAACCTGCTTAAACTTAAGGCTATTAAAGGAGGGACTAAATGTGTCAGAGTAGATGATATTGAAGACATCTTCCTTTAGGTATTCTGGTGATGTAAATCATTAGATTGGTTCTGTGTCATAATTTAAGGCAAGTCTAAGAAGAAGTTCTAGAATGACAGGACATGTAATATGTCAAATAAGTCAGGAGACCTTCTCTGAGGTGGAAATACAAAATTTAAAGTACAAAAGAGAAAAAAAAGTCCCAGTAAGCCTGCTTTGTTGCTACAGAATTTGGCTACATATGGAGAGATAACCAATCGAAAATCTGTTATCAGTAGCAGCAAGAACTTGGAAGATAATCTGCTCTTGCTGTAGAATCATCAACTCATAGCAAATAGGTAAAAACAACAATTTTTATTCCATTCTGAGGGTTTAAGCTGGATGGAGGCTTGCTGATCATGTAAATTAACAACTTTTCCACATACAGAGAACTCCAAATAATGTTTCTTAGTTGTAATAACAAACCTGGGCTACTGAAGTGAGGGAAGAGATCTCAGAATTCTAGAGAGAAAGACCCCAGTAATGTCAAGGACTTAAAACCACAGATTAAAATAGCATTTTCAATGTTTCTTCCCAAAGCCTCAAGAATATAAAAATACAATGTCAGTACTATAGTCAGGGATCATTATTATGATTTTTCCTTCATTATCATCTTTTCATAGTTATCTTTATTCATAGAAGCTGATCAGACAATGACAGATTACCAGGAAATCCTTGATTTTTGTTGGATAGTGTAAAAGAAAAATAAACTGAGTATTTAATTCACAAAATGACACATTTGTTTAATGGTTATAATATCAATTCTAATCAATTCTGTAAAAATGCCAAGTGTTCTTATAAGGTCTTTGGAGCTATATTTAAGTGTCTTTATCTGTATATCATCTACACGGTTGGTTATCTATCTGTCTGTCTGTCTGTCTATCATCTCTCTATCTGTGTAATTTATTATACTTCCATTTTTGTCAGATTTTCTTATGGAGTATCATCCTCTCTATTATGACAGATAGACTTTCAGGAAGCAATAAAAAGACCTGAATGCTTTGAGGGATATAGAAAAGAAGTAAACAACAGGTTTCTGTGCTTAGCACGCTGTTATATTTCAGGTACTTAGATTACTCAAATAGAGCTAATTCATAGATTTGATTTTAGAACATTCATTGCTTCCTAATGTGGTCTTGCGTCCGATGATGGAAATGATTTGTCATCTTCAAAAGTTCACTCATGGAATTTTCATTGTGTCTAATCATCATACTTAGCCTTCTCAGGTTTCAGCTGAGTTGACTGACAAGCATCCACTACCTCTTAACACCAATCACTGTTTCCCATAGATCTCAGTTCCAGATTTTATACATAGGGTATAATGGGAAGATCACTAAAATAACATTTAGAAAAATAATACTTAGAATAATAATTAAAACTATGACCTCACTAAATTACCTTATTATGCTATTTGGTACCCTGGTGATCTTGGAAAGGGGATGCCTTGTAAGAGACAAAAATATGGAAATTTTTTCAATGTTATTTAAGAAACTATGTTTCCAAAGCTGAATTTTGAGAGGTAAATATCATTTTAAAACAAAAGAGCTGAAAAGGTCTTCCCAGAATAATAACCAAGGATATGCAAAATGCCTGCAGATCCAGGAGAATATGATGTGGTTTATGAATAGAAATGATGACAGTCGATTAGAGTATTATATACTCATCTTAGATATTATACCTAGGCTAATAATAAGACATGAAACCTACAGAAGGCCCACAAAACAATGTATAACTTAAGCAACTTCTGATAACAAACTTCTACCTTGATAAAGAATGATTATTGGTTACCATTGCAGGCATAATCTTTTCTCCAGGGATACCAGCAAAGAAGTTAAACAAGAACAAATATAAGCAGAAAAGATTCTTTCTAACACTCTTTTGGGATTATATTTGGTGACATACTGAGTTCTATCAGTGTACTTTCTGGTGTATTTATCTTTGTGTATTGCGGGAAGTTGTTAACAGTGAAGGCAAGGTAGTGCACTAAGTGCTAGAGTTGAGATATTTGGGTAAAGTCAGAGAGTAGTAATTATGCATAAGGACCGGTGGGTAAATAGCTTGGATTCAACTGAGGATGTGTGCTGAGAGTTTGACTTTGGGCTGGTTACTTAATTTCTCAGTGTGGATGTTTACACAACAATGATGCTGTTGGTGATGCTGCTGCTGGTGTTAGAAGACCTTAGCTCCCTGTGGTACTGTTGGAAGTAAAGAAGGTATAACAGCTCCACCCTGTAACACAGTATTCCTGTCTTCCAAGTACCCAATAAAAATGGCTCAGCAGCACTTTGAGTTCCTTTGTAACTTTTCTCAACTTCTTTGGATGAAGCTGCATATTACTACATATATAATGATACCCTGTCCATCTCCCTTACTAGCTTGGTCCCTCATTATTTCTTACTGCTTCCAGCCCATTCCCTAGTTCCCTCTTCTCAAGGTCTTTATTTCTCTTGTCATTGCTGTATTTTCCATATGAAAAGTATCTAAAGAAGATTTTTAGATCTTTCACTTGTTATCATATCCTCTCCATCCTCTGATGTTTTGTATAATTTAAAATAAAGAATGTTGATACATGTAGATAAGGGCTAATATTTTTATTTTAAAAAATGGACATGCTTGTTAATAGTATGGAAAGCTTCCATATAGGGATGCTAAGGCTTAAAATAGTTATAAGCATGCTCCTGCCACTTTACAAGAAACATGGATACCTTTGCCTAGATACTTATAAGCTGTTGGCTTTTTCCTTTCTTCTTCAGTAGGAAGTCACTTATAGCCTCCTCGCAGAATGAACTGTGAGCACAAACAATGCAGATTGCAAAATGGGAAAATCTAAAAGCACATGCTCAATTCTCCTAGGTAAATATGTTTTACAACTACATTGTTTCCTTCGCCACATTCTGTACCAAGAAAGTGATTTTACCTATGACTCTAACCCATTCTACATCTATACAGTGTGCAAACTTGCCAGGGCAGGAGGAGAGTAGTCCACACTGGCACAATTTCTATTCTCATAAGACCACTCTATGTATTTACCATTCGTGCTACTAGAAAAAGTTTCCATAATACATGCGAAGTATTTCTTCGCCAACAGGGCATGTGAGCTAAATTACAAAATAAAAACTACTAATGTAAGTGGAGCCTTCTAATCTTAAGGATTTGGATTTTTAAAGGATGTTTGTGGTTCTAAAAATAAGATGAAACATCTAGCACCAAGAAGCCCATATGAAGTCTGGATAAAAAGTAATAAAACAAGAATATCCAATGAGTGCTGGAGAGATGACCTATAGCACTTGCTATGCAGCAATGGGCATTGAAGTTTGAGTCTCCAGGACACACATAAAGGCTAGGACCAGTAATGAGTTTACAAATCTGCAATCCCGGTATTCCTGCAGGTAGATGGGAGGTGAAGACAGGGTATAAGCTCAGTAAATAACAGTCCATCAAAACTTCATACATAGCAGTAAACAACATGGAGACCCCTCTTTCAAACAAGATAAGTAGCAATGTCCCTACTAGATAACACAAGCTAACAAAAAGGCCCAGTGCCTGGAATGAGTTTCCTTCTTTGGAACTGTTGATCACTGAAGTCCCATAGATCCCGACATTGCAGGCTATTGCTCAAGCTGTTGGCTAACCTCCAGCACTTAACACTAAAAGCCAATTGGTGATATCAGAACATACTTTTGAGTCTTAGAACATGAAGTGTATAAACTGGCACTCCTCTGGGAGCTTTATTCCTCCTGGCTAGCTTTCATAGTTTTGGAAGGTGCTATGCACACTACCAGAGGCAGAAAAGGTACTGATCTTTCCTTCCTGAGCTTGGAATTCTGATGTCTAGAATAATGCCAGGCATGAAAAATCATGGGAGAAACCAACTACTTTCTGATTGGGTTTAAGTCTCACTATATTGACTCAAGCTATACCTGGCACCATTATCAAGCCATAAATCTGTAGTTAGATAGGTCATAGATTTGGTCTTTTTGTGGTGTTCTGAGATTTCTGCATATTCCTTTTTTCCCTCCTATAGATGAGTAGTCCAAGTCCTCTACTTTATCTCCAAGTTCTGATATTCTATCTTCTAATTGATCTATTCTATTGATAAGATTTCCTCCTGATTTTTCTTGTTGAATTATTGAGCATTTCAATTCCATCTCCATTTCAGCTAGGATTTTATTAGATGTTTCTACCCCTTCACTGAATTCAGCGTCCAAATTATGAATTGTCCCCATCAATTTTACTTTGCTATGTATTGCCTTTCTTTGAACTTCACTTAGAAGTTTAGTCCTATCCTCGCTAAGTTCATTATGATGTTTGTTTTGTCCTCTCCTTAGATTTTTTGATGAAGATAGATAGATAGATAGATAGATAGATAGATAGATAGATAGATAGATAGATCTCTGGGTCTGGGAACATAAGGACAACATATGTAGGCAGAAGAGAAAATTCTAGTTGATACCTCACATTTATAGGTAAGAACTCTCATGCACAAAGAAATTAACATCCAAGTTTAGATTCTACAGAGGAACCAAGCTTCACTGGGCAGCACTGCCAGTACAACTTCAGCCCTCAATGGCTATGTATTCTTTTTCACTGAGATAAGCACTATTGAGTACAGTTCTTCCTTTGATTTTACTAGAAGACACATATAAGGTCAAAACACCTGTACAGAATAACCGAAAGCAAAATAATACTCATTGACCTAGGTTGTCAATGTCAGAGAGCATGGGAATATGTGTGGAGATGAAAGACCCTGAGTCACAGTCATGATATTGGTCAGTAAGCAAAACACATGGTTTGAGGAAGAAATTTGTTTAGGAATTAGGCCCTCAAATGATGATCCTTATATCCTTATACAGGCTATTATATTCTCACTTTGTCAATGCTGTAGAAATAATAATTCTAATAGCCATTTCTTAAGTCTCAATTCCATATGCTTGGTTAGTGTCTGCTTCTATATATATTCATGTATTCTTTCTACATATTACTAATATTGCCATATTGTTAGCACTTTTTAAAAAAATGTTGACATATCAGATAATCATTTTTTAAGAGGAGAGATTACTTCAGTTTCTCTTGAGCAATATTGTATGCTTTGAATACTTAACATGGTAAGTGTAATATCCATCCCTTCAGTAAACTAAAAGATTAGCCTGGGAGTAATAGTGAAGAAAGATAGATGATACAGAGGTAAAGACATATGAAGAAAAAAAATAATATCAGAACACCAAAATGAATAAGCAAATAAAACCAAGTGGCAAATGTTAAACGCAGTCATTCAGTTAAAGGATGAAGCATTGTTTCAGGATTCATAAGCTCTTTGTTTATGAAGGTATATAGCTATATAGGAAATTAAAGAGCCATGCTTAGTGTTTTGGTAAAAATTACATTTTAACAAGAAGAGAGAATGGGAGAAAGAGAGAGTTGTTTAGTAAAACAACTTATAACCAGGGAAGATAAATGCAATGGGCATTTAAAAATTACTGTATCTCTCAAGTCCAGAGCAAATGAATCCTACAGAGGGGAAAGTTAGAAGTTTCCTTATACGAACAAACCACAAATCTCTCCTAAATAAATGGCTTTTGTTCCTCGATATAATGCTAACACATATTCCTAGAAAATTTCCTCCCTCAGCTAGCAGTTGGCATCATATTTTACTCTTCTTTTCCTACAGAGCTTACTATCTCGAGACAGAAGATAATTGGAAAGAGGACAATGTGACTTTAATGACAAAATCATATTCACCTTAGTGATCGTGTCCAATCAGATGTCATGCTGGGATATTCTCTTTAAGAAGACATCGCTTGCCTTCACATCAGTAATCACAGCCACATTTTCACAAATAAAAACATAGGTTAAAAAAATGGAATTAACTTAACCATCTAAAGTCTCGTTACGATGATTTTAATAACAAAATCAGAACTAAAACCCATGATTATATTGTTATTTAAGACACAGATAAAATCATATGTGTATTAATCCCTTTTCTCAAGATGATTTTATCTGTCAGTCATATATATATGATTTCATATATGTACATATACATGTATATATGTAATAACATAAAAGGATCTTTTCCATCTGCCAGACTGAAGTTTATACCTGTAGTATTCACACTGATTCACATGAACAGCATAATTTCATAAAACTATGTAGGAAGACAATTGAATAAAATAACAGTAGTTATTGCAAAAATGCTGGCTATGTATTTGTGCTTTTATTTATTTTTATTTTATTTTATTAACTTTTTGCGAGACAAGTTTTCTCTGTTGTAACTCTGGCTGTCCTGGGACTTACTCTATAATTCAGGCTGGCCTTGAACTCACAGAATTCCTCCTCCTCTGCCTCCCAAGTGCTGGGATTAACGGTGTGCATCACCATCACCTGGCTTGTGCTTTTATTTTTAAATTTTAAATTGTTAAATATTTCTGCTTTCATTTTTAAAATTCTATCATGCAAGTGCTTTTTACAATACATCTAACACTAGCCAATATATAACACCCAAACTCCTACTTCCTTATTGTATTATGTCACATCCAGGTATATGAACATAGCATGACAATGGACAAGGTAATTAAGTTACTAAATCAAACAGTCTACACGTTGTATCTGTCAGGTTGATTACTAGAGGGATATGCATTTAAATAACTATACTGCACCTATGTGAGTGAACATCAGATGGTTTATTGAGTGTACATCTAGAACAGAAAGGTTGGGAAAGGGAGGAAAAGCCTATGGTTTTTGAACTGAGTATCTGTCCTCTTTTACTCTGGAGCCACATAGCCTCTGGTTTGAAGGACTTCACAAAATGAACTGTATCCCATTATTTTTATCACCAAACACCCTTCAATTACTTTTAAACGATTGTATTTGTTATAAACTAGAGCCTCTACATTGTTCTCTAGCATAATAATACTTATCTTGGGATTTCCTTTTCGCATAATCCCATGAGTCAATTCCCATGACAAAATCTCTCTCTCTCTCTCTCTCTCTCTCTCTCTCTATATATATATATATATATATATATATATATATATATACACACACACATATAACATATATACTACAGAGAAACACATACACACATATATATGTGTGTGTGTGTGTATATATGTATATGTGTATGTGCATTTCTCTGTAGAATATTGACTATATGTATTAGAAGAATGTACTGTAAGACAGTATAAGCAATATATTAAAATATCAAATCAACATCATACATTTCCTGATTTCAAAATATAGCACAAAATCACAGTAATTAAAGTACTATAGCAATGGAATTAAAACAGATATATAAATAACCCAACAGAGTTAAGAGTCCCAGTATATATATATATATATATATATATATATATATATATATATATATATATATATATATATATATAACCAAATGGCCATGACAAGGACATGTTTGCCTGGTGACAAGGACATGTTTGCCTGGTATCTGTGGAGGTCAGGAAAGGGTACCAGACATCTGGGATGGAAATAACAGGATGGTTGTGCTCCATTATGTAGTAGTCTAATCTAGGTTTTCTGAAAGAGCAACCAGTGCTCTTACCAGCCCCTAATTTGATGTATTTGGAGGCAAAACATAAAATTGAAAATCTTACTGTTTTCTGCAAGAACGTATAATGGTAATTTCTTGATATTATTCTTGATAATATTTTCTTGAGGAGAAAACCAAAAGCAAGGTAACAAAATTAAAAAATAAGTAGGACTGCAGAGCATGCATGCATGCATGTTCATGGATGCATGTGGATACACACACACACACACACACACACACACACACACACACACACAATTCTTCTGTTCAACAAAGTACAAGACCAAAATAAAATTTTAAAAAATCTATGTAATGAGAGAAAATATTTTTTGTAACCCATGGATGTTATGAAGACGAATTCTCCAAAACATATCCATTACTTTTGCAACTCAATAGCAAAACAGCAACAATCACAAATATCTATATCCCTACCCAGTTGGTATAAAATGGCCAAAGGAATTAGTTAGACATTCTTTCAAAGAAGACAAAGAACTCACCAACAAAAGGTGGCCCATCAGCAAGAATCATCTGTGAAATACAAAGAAAAATTATGAGCTATCTCAAACCTGTGAGTTTTCTTTGTAATATTGACTCTTGAACTAATATGTGACTTAGCAATCTGGACATAATTCCAAAAATAATTGAAATTAGAGTCTTGAAGAGCTTCCTCCAAATCTGTATCCACTGCAACATTGTTCATGATTGTGAAGATGGGGAGACAACTTACATCCAAACAAACCTAAAACACTCTGTTTGAGGCGTGTGCCATACAAACAAGCGTGTGGTTTTAAATAATTCATACTTGTTAGAATCGTGGGCTTCTATTCCTATCTGCAGTGCCTTTAGTTTTGATTTGTTTTTTCTGTGGTCGCTGTTCATCTTATTTACTTCTATGGACACCTGATGGGCATAATAACTAGACAGAAACACAGAACTCAAAACTCTGCTTGATGTATATTTCATTTCTTAAACTGGAGATGAAAAAAGAGAAATATTTTATCCTGTTGTCTTCTGTCTGTCTGAATCTGTCTCTCCAGAGTCAAATTCTAGCCTTTTAGAGAATGAAATACATTACTGATATGCTTGTCCAAGACAAATAGGTTTCCTTGAACATTAATTGGAAATGTTGATAGAAAGAAAACTCCCATATCAAAATGGCCCACGGTCACATGCATTTTCTTATTTGTTTTTCTGTGCAACTTTGAAGAATAGAGTCTGTTTGATCCATTTGTATAGAGTTTTTATAAAGTAAGCTTTTATAGAAAAAAAAAAGTAGGATGCTTAGTTCTTCAAGCAAAAAGATATAGTTCCTGGACAATGCCCTAATAAAAGTTTATAAGTCAGCAAGTGCTCAATGAGTATATTCTATGAGTTAAGAATAGTATTAACTCTATAGATACAAATATTATAGTCCATCACATAAAAATCATTTTATTGAAAACACTGACATAAACAAGTGAGGCAATGTGGACAATAACCTAAAAAAACAATAAATTTACTTGTAATATAGAATAAACACCATACTGTTACCTATGGTAGACAGTCTATTTCTAGAAAAGTGGGCTTCTGAGTTAGACTTTGAGTACAGCCTTATTGTTCTCAGGTTTATGAAAATGGAAAGCAAGTTGAAATCATAAGGATCCTCATACATAAACATGATAGATTTGCACAACTCTGAAAATTCATAATTGTCCAATCTTGGAATGTCAAGGATTACGAGTTGCAAAGGAATCAATAGGAAAAACAAACAATTAGGAATTTACACAAAGATCTTTCATTTTGAAGAGGTGACTATTGGTATGGGATGTTATTGTGCTGATGACTTGAAATCAAGGACAAATTAAAAAATAAAAACAACAACAGTTTTATTCAAAGCCACATTTGATTTGTCTGGTTATGATCATATTTCTTTTGAATGGATGAGGAAAATACCTGCAGCGTTTGACAATTTTCTTTCTAATATTATGAATAGCTTTCATCAGAAAAACAGTTCTCAGTTCACCTCTTTGCAATGCCTAATCTATTGAGAAGGATAAACTTTCCAAGCAAAAGCAGACACAGAGCAAGGTTAAAGGGAGTAGCACGGGATTCAATTAATTGGAATTAATTTGTTACCAATAGATTTAGTTCTTTAAGTATGAAAATTGTGTACTAGTTACTTGTCACTCTGAAAAAATTACCAGGATGACTCAATTGAAAGGAAGTAGTCTGTATCTTGACTTCTGGTTTGAAGGGATACAGTCCATCAAGGTCAGGGAGACATGGAGCAGCCTGGCTTGCATCTGGGAAAGAGGGAGCTTTGTGTTGAACATTGTTACAAGTGAGGTACTAAGAGTTTTAGAACCTGGGAAAAACTCTTAACACATCACCTTTCTGTAGCAACCTACTTCCTCCAGGCGAGTCTCATTTCCTAAAGGTTCTGCTACCTCCAAAAGTGTTACCACTAACTGGAGTGCAACTGTGTAAATACCTAAGCCTTTGGGGCAAATTTCACACTCAAACCATAACAAATGCAAGAGTTGTCATAATGAGAATGGACTCCTTAGCCAGGCAGTGGTGGTGTATGCCTTTAATCCCAGCACTTGGGAGGCAGAGACAGGCGGATCTCTTGTGAGTTCAAGGCCAGCTTGGTCTACACAGTGAGTTCCAGGACAGCTAGAGTTACAACAGAGAAACCCTGGCTTGAACCAGTTTGGCCAATTGCTGTAGAAAGCCTTCAGGAAACAGAGCTCCCTGGACTCCATTCCTCGGGGTACTACCCCTGTCAGGCCATAACAGGTCAGTTCATTCTCTGTTGGAATGGGCATTATAGTTCAAAATGGGACTTTTCCCATCCAAGATAAGGTCTTTGACTACATGGCTTCCAGTTGACTGCAACTGGAAGTCATTGCTATGATGGTAGTAAGGTAAAAAAGTGTTAATGCTTATGATATCATTCCATTTGATATATACCATTTTCCGCAATAGGGGCTTAACTGCAAAATTATGTATTTTTGCACTAGACTTGTTCTGTCTTGAATTCTTTGTATATCTTCCTTATAAAACTTCCCTGTCAATAGAAGTTATATATGCAGTATTGTATGACTACCTTGAAGCATACATCAGCCTTGAGATTATATTTGATTTGTACATGCTTGTGATTGTCTCTCACACTAGTTATACAATCAATTGTGTTTGCCCAGCATGAGATCACAACATTTCACTCATATACTTGAATACCACTACCATATAAAATGCATTTGGTACATGGGTTTGTGATTCAACATTTTCTTTTTAATGTGAACATACATGAAGGCTGTGAGAGTAGAAGAAGATGGAGAATTATTTTAAACACTGAACAACAACTCCAGTATTCTTATTCCCAAGAGTGTCTTTATGGCTTTGTTTTCAGCCTCTGTTTGAATTCTTGTTGTGCCTTTGCAGTCTGTTTATATATTCATGTCTTTGTTCTTCATGCAGCTCCTTTCTTACAAAGAGCCCTCCTGGTAGCTCTGACAAGTCAAGAGAGGATATTCATTCCCTGGGTTCACAATTTAGCTCTGGGTTGAATTGTTCAAATAGAAATAGAAATAAAATTAATAAAATAAAATAGAAATAAAATAAAAAATATTAATAAAATAAAATAGAAGTAAAGAAGGAGTGATAGAGGAAGATATCCCTTAAACTATTGCCTCCACGTGCAACCACGGGAATGAATAATACCCACATATGGATACAGTACACACACTCATGAAGACAAATACACACAAATATGCACACACATGCACACATGTGAGTTATTTTTAAAATGTGGAATTAATTTGTATTTTGTAACATCTATAATCCTTTCAACCTAAAGTTTGATGAGATCTTTCGTTCGTCTGAATATACTCTTCTTTACAAAATTCTGCTCCCAATTGAGTGCTCTTTATCTTGAGGCTTCAGCTACAGATGACTGGAGACCTACAAAACTTAAATATAGGCCATCTCCCAACTGGATCGACAGAGACTTTCAAGCATTTGAACATGATCTCTAGCTCAGGCAGTTTAGTCTGTCTTTGAAATGCAGAGATAGTAAACATGAGGAGAATATGACAGCATATCACTCATTCCATTGGCTTTTTACTTCCTATTGGACAATAGGCCAAGCTCAGAAGAACAGAGAGCCAATTCTTGAAGTACACATTTATGGGCATTGCATTAGTCAATTTGCATGTCTATATTGGCTCTCATTTACTCAATTTGCATCTTTCTCCAATCTCACTTTTACTACCGATAAAGTCTCTTTGTCTCCACTTTAATTTGGACAAAGCCCAAGTGAGACCATGAAAGAAAGCAGATCTAAAGGCATGGATGTGTTTTATTATATGAAGAAATGCAAAATGACCTCTTGGATGTTTCCTTCCTGATGACATGACATTAGCAGAAAAGTCGAAAATATCTGGGAGGTAATCTTTTCCACCTGCTCAATGGTATATTCATGAATGGTTACAGGAAATGTTGAGGTACAGTTACAATAGGCCAGGTATTTATTCGATCATTGTGAAAAAGGAAGAATGGGAGCATATGCAAAATACCAATGTACATAATAAACTAGGATAGAATTAATGACCTGGGGAACTCACCCACCACATAGACTGACAGTTGCTAAAAGCTCTGATGACTTGCCATGCGACCACTATATCTTAAACATTTTTGGATGATGAACTCCATCTTAGATCAAAAAGGCGAGTGAAGAAAACAGACAGAGTTCAGCCTCACAAACTCATTTTTTATCCCAGTGTAATTTATGCAACTCTTTTTTTTCTGCCAGTATTTCTTGGCTTTTTACCTGCTCCCTTGGTGTTCAGCCTCCTCATAAAACAGATTTCAAGTAATAAAGAATCTCTACATAAGACTGACATGGCTTCCGATTTTCTCCCTTGTAGCCTCAAATGCTTGGTGTAAGTTAGTTTTTGATGTGGTCTTTTGTGTATGTGTACCTCTCCCTCACCCACCCCACCTCTCTCTCTCTCTTTGTTTGTGTGTGTATGTATTCATTCTTTTGTCATTGACTTTATATTGATTTTCCCTGATAGTCAAGACTGACAGATGTGTTCCAATAGGAATATTGTCTCTTAGTTCTTCCTTCCTGGGTTTCCATAGACAGAGAAGTACACGAGTCTTCTATGTTTTTGTTTTGGGTTGTAGCTTGGTTATCATTTACTTAATAGCTAATAGCCACTTAGAAGTAAATACATATATTTGTCTTTCTCAGTCTGTTTTACCTCACTAAGGATGACTTTTTTTCTAGTTTCCTCCATTTGCCTGCAAATTTCATGATGCCCTCATTTTTTTCTTTTACAACTGAGTAATACTCCATTATGTAAATATACCGAATTTTCTTTAAGTCCTTGACTCTGTTGAGGGTCATCTGGGGTGTTTCCTGGTCTTTGGCTGTTATAGATAAATCCACAATGAACATATTTGAGCAAGTGTCTTTATGGTAGGATGGAGCATCCTTTGAGTGTATACCCAAGCATGCTATGGCTGGATCTTGAGCTAGATCGATTCCCAGTTTCTGAGGAAGTGCCATATTGATTTCCATAGTGGCTGTACAAGTTTTCACTCCCACCAGCAATGAAGGAATTGGAACTGATTTATACCTGCCTTTAGAAAAGGAACGGAGACTTCTTTTGACACACACTCTCTTTTTCTCCTCCTGTGCTTTGGTCCAACTACAAATTTCTATGAACATTATAAAGCTCTTCAAGATCACAGCTCATGCAGTCATAAAGCACAGTGAGAGAAAAATAACCTCAAAACCTGCTACCTGACTTCGGAGTTCCATTTGTGCACCTGCAGCATTGGTTTTAGGTCTGTTTCCCCAGTTACACCATCCATCAATAGTTCTCAGGCTCTGTTTCCTGGTTTGCACACAGCCGTGTGGTCTTGACTTCAGAGATGAGATCTGTTCTCATTGCCATTCCTTTTCCTTCATGGTAAAACATGTCTTCGAAATAAAATAATCCCTCCTTTATGAAATTTGTCTGTCAGGTATTCTGCCTCAGCAATGAGAAAAGATCTCTGGAGGAAGCTATTATATGCTCCGTGATCTACTTTAAGAATCCACCATTAGTTGGTCTTCTCCTATCCAAGACCTTCATGGATTTCCTTATAGTATTTTTGTCTCCACAGGTCACGTTCATCCTGAGACAAGCTCAACAGTCGGTAAACCAGGGCAAAAATAATAATCGACATAGTTTGTATATAAGTCAATGGGACACTGCTTGAAACTCATATAAAAATACATTTGCATTCCTCTTAGATGAGAATTTGGAGCTGTTAATAAATCCAGATTCACAAAGCTATTAAATCAGTGTCAGCTTTCAAAATCAAATCTTTCTAATTTCTAAAGTTTTTATTATGAACTTAACATAAAAATAGTGATATTTTACTCTGTTGCATGAATCTTAATGTAGATACTTGCTGTCTAGAACCTAAAAATTACAGGGCAAAAAATCATTACTCAATGCCCAGCTGCCTTTATGGTGCCTGAAACACCGCAGGTGCTTAATGAGCACTGAGTAAGTGAGCAAGCTACCTGGTAGTGTAATAATAAGGTAGATTAGAAATAAATTTGGTGAGCTTCCAATCTTCCCATTTTCAGTTACTCCCAGAATTGGATTAACTTGTCAAGCAAGGTCTGGGACCTGGTGGAATGGTTCTCACAAAAACCATGTCAGAAAGGCTAACTTTCAGACCTCACCTTAGAGTCAAGGAATCAACATCTAGTAATTTGTATGCAAATTCAAAAGGACTGGCCTGTGTGTGTGTGTGTGTGTGTGTGTGTGTGTGTGTGTGTGTGTGTGTGTTGTGTTTGTGAGAGAGAGGGAGAGGGAGAGGGAGAGAGAGGGAGAGGGAGGGGGAGGGAGAGAGGGAGAGAGCGTTCACTAAGCAGAATGGCAGTGAATATCTTCTCAGATGTATTACAAAGTCCCTATGTCCCCTTTGCTTTCTGCTGGATGAGTGGCTTCTCTTAGTTAAAGACTGTACTGTTTGTTACTAGTACTGAGTTACAACCCTTTATAAACAAAAGTAGTGCTCAAGATCATGAAGAAAGATCCTTTTTTTTAGTAGAACAGAAAGTCCTACATTCTTCGTGATTTAGCCATAGTATAATCTGATGGTGATAGAGAAGTAAGTCGTGGTTTACAGGGTCAATGAGTATTTTCTCTGTATACATTTTATCCCGTCTCTGTTCTCCCAGTAGGAACAAAATATTAACATCACATATGTATGTGGTCATGGTATGTTGGGAGACAAAACCCAAAATTGGGAAATGAATTTTTAATCTAGAAATGTAATCTATTTTTTAATCTAGAAATTTTCATAATTGAGTCACTGTTCAATATCAAATGGTTCTAATTTTTATTATTGTGACAACTGCTGTTATTTATTTCAGTTCTTTAAATGAATCATAAAGATAGAGATCTATATAAATGAAGCTAGATATCTTCCATCCATATGACACCTAGATTTATCTGGAAAACATTCAGGAGGCTGTGTGATCTTGAAATTGGTGGGTATATTGAGGCAACAGGAGCATGACCTCAAGGCCTGAATGGTCTAAAATGTTCTAAGACTTGGATCTAGAAAGATAGGTCAGCGGTTAAAAATGCTTGGTGTTCTTCCAGAACCTGACTTGAGTCTCCAGCACCCATGTTGGACAGTTCCCAAGAGCTCTACAACTTGATCTTCGAAAGATCTGATACCTTGTGGTCTCCACAGGGGATCACATACACATGATGTATACCCACATCACATAAGTAAAAATGAATAAAAGTTCTAAGACATGGGGAAGTAGAATTGTGATCCCTGCTGAACAGAAACATTTAGATGGGAACCTGGGCAGATGTTTGCTCTAATTTTCTCTGCTGCCTTCATTTTCACAGTGAACCCTGCTGGTGTCCTCTGTCCTGAGCAAGTCTCTGCTCTATGCCTTCTATTGCAGTACCTGGCTGAACGAATGAGCCTTTATTATCTTCTCTGTTGTGATATATATATTTTTTTACAATGAATGCATTTTTGTGGTAGTTTTTATCCCCCAATTCCCCACATCCATTCCATTTATCACATTATTAGTGACAAATATCTGAGATCCTATTCTGATTTGTCTAGATAAACTATACATAGGGATCTGTAGTAAAATGATGTGATTGTATGTGTATAAAAATCACGAGTCCTTGAATCTGAAAATTGAATGTGAGCCCAAGCTCACTAACAGTGGGGATCTGCACTGGATTTTGAATCATTTTTTACTATATTCTTTTTCTATTTTTATTGAGATAATTATATGTTCTTGTAAGATCTTGAGTCATTTTGACAACTGTTGATACAGGTGGTTGTCACATAGTAAGTTTAATTGCCTGCATTTGTAAGAATGTGAGACAATATGAATGATGAAAGAGGATTTGGGACGTATTATTGGTAAGTTTTAGATATAGGTTACTATGTAAATGTGAAATAAATCCACTTGACTCAAAACAGTATCCTACTCCTGGGATATCATTTTTCTATTCAGAAATATGAAAACAACTACATCTATCCCAAAGCCTATTATTTTAATGCATACTGTTTATCATTTAGATGTTCAGTATAAACTTAATTTATACAATCATATTGATCAAATTAGCAGCCACATTTTTATTTCTTTATTGCCATACTTTTGTGTTTCTTGACCATATATAGTAGTATATATTGCTTTAGAAAATATATTTAAAACAAAGACAATCATTAGGGATTGGTTTAAGCTTATTTTTAAAATGCATGTACACATTGCAAAAATACTCCTGATAGACCCTGATGGTTGAGAGAAATGGATATATGTGGTATTTCTGCTCAGTAGCTCAGAAAATGAAATTTAGTATTAGTGTAAGCAAGGTGATAAAGACCTTTCAACTTTTTTTCTCTGTTTGTTTTATATGGTTTCAGTTCTTAATAATCATTTTTGGACCTGCAATATACCCTAGACAGATATCTACATGTTCGATATAATGGAGCAATGTCATTACTAGGTTGTAACAGCTTCCCAGTGTAATAATAAGCCAAATAACTTCTTATTCACTACAAATATCTGTGTCAAAAGGGGAAAGAGAATTGCATAGACTGGAGTTATTTCCCACTCCTCAGACCTCCATATCTGGGTGTCTTTTTTCATAGTTTAAGCTCTAAATTGAATGGCATAATTTGATGTGGACATAGAACTGTGTATTAGTTTTTATTTTGACAAAATCATTAAACATCACGTAGGTTGAAAAATGAATCACGAGACCCTAAGCCTGCCTTAGAAGATTGCACTTCATAAACCGAATTGCTCACATGGGCAACATTTTGGTGGAAGTTATAGATTTTCTAGCATATCTCTGATAGATAGTGCTAATATAACTTCAATAAAAACTCTGGATATGTCAATATAAAATTTTTCCGTACCATTGAAAGATGTAAGATACTCCAACTAATAAATCGGACGACAACCTATTCCTTGAGGTATACTAACGTACATATTGGGTTACAACAAGCAAAAAAATCATTGAGGCAATAAAACTCAGTCGCAGAGGGGCTATTGAGGAACGTTTCTCTGTGCTGCAGGAGCCCAGCATGACGACTGTGAGCACGAAACACCCACAGAATGTTAATTCCTAGTCATTGGCTCGGCACATAGCTGAGTGAAATGTTTTACAAATATATAAACACTGTACTTGTATGTCACTATAGCAGTAATATTTATAATCCTCCATATGAGCTATATTCACATGATATACTGAGAGGATCAAATCCATTAGGGGCCCTTAGCTGAGAAACATATTAGGAATATACTTTGTCTTTAGCAATTGGTTCATATGGATGAGGTGGGTACTCAGATATCTGATTAGTTGACAGAGTTGTTCCAGGAAGGAGTTGCATCTTGGGCAATATATTAGAGCTGATGTGTGTAGTAGATTTAAAAAGACTACTAAAGAAAGTTTAACTTACATATTAATTAAGAATTTTTGGTTGCTTCTGATTGTCCAGGCCTTGTTGTTGTTTGGAAACTGAGCGTGTTAATACATATTTCTTAGAAAACTTTGATGGCTAAAATTTGAAACAAGGGTCTGTCTTTGGAAGCAAAAAAGATATAGTTTCCTTGCCTCACAAGTGAACAGTATCTTCCATGATATACCCCATTCTCAGGGTTATAACTGTGTTGTAACTTTCTCCCTTATTTGATTTATTTCTGAAGTGTAAGTCATTTCCTTTCCTCTTGTGATACTCAGAGATCTCCAGAGAAACAGAAACACTAAAATTTTATATGCATCCCATCCTTGTTCAGATTTATTTCAAATAATCATTTTATTATTTTATTTTAAACAATTGGGTCATATGATTATGGAAGCTGACAAGTCTAAAATCTGCTGTTTCTGTCCAAAGGCTTTCTGTTGGTAAACTGTCTTCTTGCTCAAGTTATCAATCATGTGTCATAGACAAGCATATATTTGACTGGATGAGTTGTATCTTACAGGCTAGCCTTCAAAGCATGGAATCAAAATACTGTTCAAGAGGTTTGCCTTGATGAAGCTCAGTCATACTATGAGTGACATTCAACTGCCTTCTACGTCTATTCATTCAAATATTACTATTATTCCAAGATAAGCTTACGCATAATAATAATTGACCATGTATCCTGGTACTCAAATTCTGCCATGGTGTCTGGTAAGGTTAGCCTTTGAGCCTGTCTTCTACTGAAGCTTGTTGTTGTGTCTCCACAACAAATGCTTTTCTGCTGTTCGGAATCATATTGCATGGTGACCAACCTTCACATGTAGTGGGTGTTATAATTTCTAATATTGAATATCCAAGCATTAGTGGTCAATGAATAAGTTTAATACAGACTACATAACATATTCTATGTTGTAGAGGTAAAATTTACTTTTAATCTCTGTAAGCTGTAGAAGGGAAGAGATTTTCAGAGATTCAAATTTATGACACATTATTTACTTGGGCTTTAGTCATGTTAGAAGAATTTTTATAATTTTCTTATAACCATCTTGCAACAAATAACTTACCTAATTTAAAATTACCCAGAAAACCTAGCAGACATGTAAAAGCAACTGCAGTGTCAAAAAACCTACGGCAAGCTTTCTGTATGGTGGTCTTTTGTGATGGCAAATTGAGCAATCTATTCAGTTCATTTAAAAATTAATCAGTTGCCTTAATATGTTTCTAGACACTGAAATAAATATTTGATTCCTATTTATTCTGTTGAATGTTTTATGTTATTTAACTTCTTTCCCCTAAACTCTTTATTTGGAAATCGAACAACTCAAGAAATATTGTTTTAGGAAGGTTGTAGGGGGGGTAATCTGGACAAAAGGCAGAAAGCTTGAACTCAGAATATGATGGTGTCTTTAGCTTCTTAAAATAGGGTATAGTTTTGTTTTGTTTTTTTTTCCCCAGCAACTTCTTTTAACTTTTTTGTTGATTTCATGCTTTCTCTTTCAGTTACAAGAGATTTGGGTAGATGTGAGAAAAACACACCAATTATGAGCATAGTGACAAAAATTCTACATTGAATTTTGTAACTTCAAATAAACCATTTGTAATGTCCCATGCTACCCTCTTTATCTTATTCCCTTGTACAAAACTCTCAGCATCCTCAGAATTTGAGTACTTCAACATCATTATCTTACCTATGGATTTCTTCTTTAACAGTTGATGGTTTTAGTCTAGAAACTGTTTAAACCCTTTTGCATGAGGGAGAGGGCCATCAACCCACTGATCCCAAAAGCTATGTTGGAAAGCAATCATGTATAAAGATGAGAGACTTAACTAATTTCTTTTTAATCTTTTCTCCTCAGTAAACACATGCATGTTTGTTTTTTGTTTGTTTGTTTTTGCTTATGTGTTTTATTTTTCTAAATAGGATTTCTCTGTTGTAACTCTGGCTGTCCAGAATCTCACTCTGTAGACCAGGCTGACCTTGAACTCACAGAGATCTGCCTGCCTCTGCCTCCTGAGTGCTGAGATTAAAGGTGTGAGCCACAACCACCTGGCAACACATGAATCTTAAAATGCAACTTTATCTTCCGACTTCAGAAAGTGTCCCAAACTCAATCATCTTACTTTCTAGATTTCACCAGAGAAATAACTCTCAGTCTGGGCACATGACTGACCTTGCAACAACCATCACCTAACAAATTCCATGTCTTGTACTTCAATTGTTATTTCTGTGTCAGAATTTGGTACTCTCACTCAATATTTTGAGTTTAGTTTAAGGAACAGAATCTGTGTCACTACTTCAGACACTACGAAGTGACTGAGTGAGAGTGAAAGCCAGGACATCTGCAAATGGGATTGCAGAGTCATGATTTAATATCCTCTGGGATTCTAATATAGAGAGGAAGAGAGACACCACGACATAAATGGTATGGACACGTGGCTATTAAACTCAAGATTTAAAGTAGTTTGAAGAATATGGAAACATGAAGGCAGAGGTGAAAAGTGGAGGAGGCTCCCTCAAAGGTGTCTACATCCTATCTTCTGAAAATTGTTAATGTATTCCCTCATGTGGACAAAAACAAAACAAAACAAAACAAAAAACAGGCATTGCAGTTTGCAGACATGATTAAATTATAGAAGCTGGCATGGGAAGTTCATTCATGGTTATTCCCGGAAGGCTATCAGAAATGCAAAGCCCTTTATTCCATGTAATACAGAGATGGCGATACACATTCAGGCATCTCCTCCTGTATATTTAACTCTTTCTGAAAATTTACTCAAAGTAGTTTCTGAAGCGATTTTCAATCTCGTTAATTGAGCAAGATTAACCATCACAAGGCTCATTGTGGCAAAACCAATGAGAGACACTTGTAAAAGCCAGCCTAATTCTAAAGATCTAATTTAATCATAATACCATGGTGTCATGTCGGAGAGAGGAAAGCAAAAGCTAAAATACCTTCTAAAATAATTTTGCTAAATTTCTCTTTCTTTTTGGAATTTTCACATATGTCTAAAATGAGAAAAAAATAATTACTGTTTTGAATGTTGTAGACACAAAAGGTGCAATACATTATTCATGCAGGAAAAATAAAGGTAGGGAGAAGAAAAGCAGAGAGAGAAACAATGCTAACACTTATTAAATGCATACTAATTCCACAATTTCTATTGTATTAAATTACCCACCAATATTATTTTCCACAAAATTTGCTGTATTTCTCAAAAACCCACTACCTTTAAATCCTGAATAATGACAAAGTTTCTCTTTTAGGAAGCATTGCTTTCTCTTTTCAAATAGCTGTTTAATTACACATCTGGAAAGTTCTCTTAACCAAAGACAAAAATATGAAGGGGAAAAAAAAACTGTTGCAGACTTTCTCTGTTGGAAAGATGAGCAATTTCTGTGACACCAAAACTTCCTTACATTTACTAGTTTATGATTTAGAAGAATGGAAATATCAGGCAGGTGAGATGTCTCAATGGGTAAAAGCACTTGCTTCCAAGACTGGGGTATTGTGTTAGGTCCCACATGGTGGAAGGAAGGAGACAACCTCCATAGACATGGCATCTCTCTCTCTCTCTCACACACACAGAGAGAGAGAGAGAGAGAGAGAGAGAGAGAGAGAGAGAGAGAGAGAGAGAGAGAGAGAGAGAGAAAGATGTGGAGAGAGAGAGAGAGGGAGAAAGAAAGAGAAAATAATTAAATGCAACTTTAAAAATTCTAAGAATGATTTACAGTAGCCTATAAGAATGTTAAGGAGAGAACTCTAAGCAGAAAACATGACGCAATTGGAGAGGGAGTTCTAATTCTATTAAACTCAATGTCTTCACTTATACAATTAACTTTGTCAATACTCATCAGGAGAAGATAGTTAATGACAGGCCATGGTGATCCAAATGTGGACCACCTCCATCCACCTAGTGGCATGGCTTCCTATCATGGTAGGGGGTTGTGTGAATTATAGGAAATTAGAATAGTCAACTGCCAAGAAGGAGGTTTGAGACGTGAAACCATTTAAAGGGGCTATTTGATGTTGCTGTCTGTGTTCAATTTACAGCAAGGACTTTACGGAACAAATAGAATTATAACCTGCTTGCATGAAAGACATTCTACCAGGGAAATTTGTCATTGGTTCATTACGTATACAAACCTAGTAAACTCATTTTGTTCACGGACATATCAGATATTAATCCATAGGCCTTATTTAATTATTCACTGATACCAAAGCATTTTTACTAAGTGAATAATTAGTTTCTGCCACTTGCCTTTAATTTTTCTGTGTCCTTACTACTTTGCAGTAATTTCTAGAGAACACTGTCTGTGTTCAGTAGATGTAAAGTTTGCTCTAAGGGACTGTGCCTTTTGTTAAAATTATAATGGATTTGGACTCTAATTCAATTTATTTGATATTAGAGCATAATGTGTTTAGATAATTATGCAAATGTACATACCCAAAGCCTATCCTATACATCTGTATTATTTATGAAAGTGTGACTCAATATACATGCTGTACATAGGAGTCATTGTAGTGATGGGCACTATCCTTCAGGGAAGAACAGAGTGGCCTTGTATAAGAAAACACCCAGAAAACTGAGATACAGGGAGACAGAAAAACATATTAATGTTTATATCTACTATGCAAGAACAAGAAGAACCAAGTTTGCAGTGTAAAGCCTCATGTTTCTTTCAAAGCTTTCTAAGACAAACATATAGCCAAACTTGGAAATTGATATGGAATTTTACTGAAGCAGTCAGTGCTTCCAGATTTAGGGAAAATAGCTGCCAAACCTATCTTCAGTTTTGAGATACGCCAACATCTTCTTTGGTACTTACACAAAACATTATTTTTAAATAAAAGGCGCTTTCCCTATATGTTGTAGTAATTCCTTGCATATATATTTTATATGTGTGCTATGGATATGAGTCTTGAAATACATTTGCGGACTACAGATGCACACATGTCCAATAATGTAAAAAAGCTGTCAACCAGAAAGATGGAAGGAAGGAAGGAAGAAAGGAAGGAAGGAAGGAAGGAAAGAAGGAATGAAGGGAGGGAGGGAATATGGGAGGAAGGAAGGAAAACACTTCATTAAAGGACTGATTCTGTCAATGACAGGTTTTGTTTTGAATTAAATATTATTATGATCATGTAAACAAAACAAATGTATTACAATATAATAACACAAATTTTACCTGATGTGCTTTGTTCATGAATCCATATTTTTGTTTTGTTGATCTATTTTTATTTCCTTATCCTCAGTCTTGTTCAAATCACATAAAGATTTCAGGTGGTCAAAGTGTGGTCTTTACTGCAGGTAGTTATTGAAAATCCACCAAAGGTGAATAACAACTCACACTGGATGTGTGCATTCATTAGTGTGCGTTAGTACCTCTGACTTCTGCTGTGGTTTGAATTAATTAATATGCAGCAGCTCCTACCTCTGTGTCTGACATGTCCTGGACAGGTGGTATTTTGTAATTAATTTAACATTTGAGTTGGACACATGCAATGATGTATACATACATAGGCTTATATGTATCAATTGACAACATAACTGTTACTCTTGAGAAATTCAGAAAATGTGCAGAAAAAGACACTGTATAATAACTAAATTAATTATGTGTATATTAGAAAAATGAAGTATGATGACATTCTTTGGGGGCTAGCAACTGTATCCTATGATAATGTGAAACAGGCCACTTCATTCCTCAAAACTCTACAGTATCTCATGAGTTTATTTATAGTTAAAGTATAAAAGACCTCACTGTGGCATACAGAGTACTCCATAAATTTCTCCATTCAGTTCTACCATTCTGATAAGGTTCTGATCAAACACATATCTCATGCATTGAGATTCCTCAATGAGTACACATATTTCCCACCAATGCGTGCCTCTGCCAGGTGTTCTAGTCTTTGTCTGTTGACTTAATTAGCAGAGGCAAACTTCAAATTAGTTTCATTTTTATCATGAGGGTTTTTTTTTTAACAGAACAGAACAGAAGAAGGGGTCTTACGAGACACAACTTCACATGATGACATCTTGAATATTGCTGGAATAAAAGTTATTGAGAAGAGACTTATGTTTCAGGAAGACAAGTGCAGGTGAAGATGAAGAAAAGGCAGAAACAGTAACATATTTGATGTAGATTACAGAATCTAGCAAGCAAATTAATGTAGGAAACATATGAATTGTGAAGGCAGATGAGGTCTCCCATGTTAAGATCTAAGTTTAGATAAGATAGAGACTAGGACACAAGAAATGAGGAATGGGAGATACATTTTTAATCCTGTAAGTGAAGTAGATAAGGTACACATCTGAGAAAATCAACAAAGCTATAGTGACAAGTTCTGTGATACAGATATTGATTCAGGACAGAGGACCATGCAATGTAGATTCACCAGATGCAGCTGTAGATTCAGGTTCAAAATCATTTATTCTTTTGTCAAAATAAATCATCGGTTCTTGCCTGGAGTCCTAGAGCCCTAGAGCGTTTTTGCCTCTGTGCAATCTATTCTTAATCCTTGAACTGGAAGACTTCAGTGTTCGTACAATATAGAATATTTAAACTGTTAGCCCAGACATAGAAGGCTTCATCCTTAACCTCCAAGACTTACTGCTGACTGAGTCACTCTGACTAGCTCCTTCTGAACTCTGATTCTTCTGGCTCAACTCTCTCTTGTTCTGGCTCAAACTCTTCTCCAAGCTACTAGGCTTCGAAATGATTCACTCTTCCTGTCTGATACTGATTTCTGCCTAGCTGCCTCTGTGTCTCTGTGTCTCTGATCGAGTGCTCACTGCTTCATCCTGCCTCTGTTACTGATGCTGCTGCAACTGACTCTTAGTGACTCTGTAACTGACTGTCTCTTTAACTGACAAACTAACTGTAACTGACTCTGTAACTCTCTTTCTTTCTCTTCTGCAACTCATGGACTGAGCTGACTCTTCTGTAACTTCTGAACTGAGAGCTAGCCTTTCTCTCGTGAGAGTTTGGCATGTCCTTACTCTGACTCACTCTGTTAACTCTTCCTCTGATTTGTCACTTTGCCTGTCCTTCACTGTGAATCATCTCAGACGTCACTTCCTGTGTGACACTGAGTCCTTCTGAGCTTTACTTCCTGTTTGCTTCCATAGTGTCTCTGTCTTAGGGGTTAAAGGCATGGACTAATATTGCTTTCTGAATACTCAGATCAAAGGTGTGTCTACATTCCATCCAGACCACAAAGACCTCTGAATATAGACCCCTGGAATGTAGACCCTAGCTTTCACACAGGGCTATTTCTTTACACTGTGATTCACATGTGGGCAGTTTGTTCCAATAGCTACAAAAACCAAATTCCTCCACTTATGGCCTCTCTCTAAAAGAATCTCCATTTCAAGTTCTGAGGGAGTGTATAGAATAGCAAGTCTCACCCAGAACAAATATGGAGTAGTTTGTAGGCATCAGAAAACAAACTAGAACACAGCAGGAAAAGAGGGTGCACTGAGACCCATAATTTACACTGATTCTTTTGTAGAGAGATTCGTAATTCTTAGCGGAGAAATATATATGAAAAGTCATAGTTTGTAACATTCTTTTAAGGCAGGGAACGCATATCCAAATACTAAGGAATCTATGAGCTTAAAGGCTCTAAGGCCATTATGAGCAAGTATCCCGTTAAATTACCTCAGACAGACAACCTATCATGCTGTTTTGTTTGAGTACCAGACATATGCTAACATAAACATAAGAGCTTGGTGAAAAATTGTAGAAATCCCAATTCTTAGACATTTAAAAGCTTCTAAGAATGTTGGGAACCTCACACAGTGTATGCCAAAACACACACACACACACACACACACACACACACACAATAGGAATCTAGGATGAGCTAAAATAACTGGGACTCTTGATACAAGATCATTATGATTTGAGCTTAGAGCAAGGGTAAGGCCTCATAGTCTTCCCCTCCATGTCAGAACATCTACTGTTGTGCTTGTATATCTTATGCTTAGGAAGTTATGTTGGTGAGAGCCACATTTCTTCCTTCCCTTTCCTCCCTCCAAAGCATTCCATGTATACTTCCCTGCTCTCCTTCAAATGTAGGGCCTCCCTTTTTTTCTTTTTTTTAAAATCAATCACAGAGATTTCATAGATGTTCCTTCTGACATTAAGAGGATGGATGGGACCATTTGGAGAAAAAAAAAAAAAAGAAGGGGAAATGTTATCATGTCAGACTATCAAAAAAAAAAAAAAAAAACGAAGCAATAAAAAACTTCCAGCTGAAATCCTAGAACTCAGCTCTGAGAAGGGGACAGGCGAAAAGCGAACAGGCCTCACAGTCTCAAATTGGCTCAAATACTAATTGTATAAGGTAATCAGGCTTCGTTTCGACCACTCAGAGTGCAAAAGGCAAGTCCTGCCTGGTAGAAGATTGTATCATTTATTCTCTTTACACTTTTTCTAAACCCATGGAAGCATTCTGTGAATAATCTCCAGGCTGACTTTCATTGCTTCATAGTGTGGAAAACCACTGGAGAATCACTCCTACCTCGCTGATGAGAATAAGCTGGATAACCTACAAAATCATGTTTATAAATCCCAGCAGAGAGCTCAGAATGTGAGGAAATCTAATGAACTGAAATTGCGAGACTGTTCAGCCCATCCTACCAGAGAACAAACTTATGGCTCCTGTCACCCTTTGTGGAGCAGCGGGAGAGCAGAAAACGGGTATAGATGTCTGTGGGGTGAGGTGGATAGATTGAATTAAATGAATTTCAAAGTTTAAGGGTGAACTGACATGGCAATTTAGAACCTCTGGGAGGCTCAGAGAGGTCAGGAAATGCGCACAGACCAGCTAACTGCTATCTCTATGTGCTTTCCAGAAAGGAATGGGATTGCGTTTAAGACTGCACTGCCCACATAAGCCAACCTTAACAACACTCTACAGCTGCAAGTCATTTCTCCTTCCTGGGAACCATCTGCCTCCAATGAGCTGTAAGGTCTGGCCTTCCTCTGGTTCCTTTGGTCTCTCTCGATCTACCATTCACAACTGAGTTGATTGCAACCACTCATATGTAGAATCTAAAAACTGTAGGGGAGGGGCTCATGAGCCCCACCCTCCAATCATCTGAAAACTAAACAGATTTTTCTTAGTGAAAATAATATTTCAATGTTTTTATGTTATACTGCAAATATTTTCAAATAGAAATTGTGAAAGGCACGGAAATTGAAGACATAGAGAAGCAAATATTTCCTGAGTTATAAAACTCTTTAAATGTAGTTTCTCTCGTTCTGGAGGAAAATCACAATAGGTATTTTCTTTCTAAAAAAAAAACAAAAAAACAAAAACAAAATATTATCATTAAAGACAGTGGAGTGAGTTAACATGTCAACTATCGTCACAGGAAAATACATGTCATTGCAAAATATTAATGCTGTAATTCACATTTAATCATAAACCTCCCTCAGTTTATCACTCCTCCGGTCAAGACCTTCATTTCAAACTGAATAAGACAATTTAATCGAAAGAATTATTAAGCATTTCTGTGCCTGGTGGGCTCTTTTCCTCTTATTAACTAACACACAATTTGAGTCACACTACCCTTTATCTTTTAAATTTGCACAAATCTGTCCTGAATATCACTAGAGTTAAAAATACATGCCAACACTAAGTAAGACGGAGGGAGGGAGGACCCTGCTGAATGTTTCATGACTGGCATTTCTAGCTTTTCCTGCATGTAAATACAAATGACACCCTGTCTGTGATTACGGACGATGAGCCTTACACACTTGAGCAGTCTTGGCTTCTTCATGCTAATTTCTGCCCTGTGTGAAATCCCATAAATGTCACATCTGCTGCTGTCCTTTCCCCAAGTCTAGCATATGTTTCCCATGGAGCTAAAGGTTCATTGTTATCAAATGAAGGAAAATGTATGTGAGAGGAAGGCCTTTGAAAACTATAAGCTATCAAAGAAATAGATAAGGGTATCTATCCATCTTCACTGAGGAGAACTTGGTTTTCGATCTGTACTTTTTTAAAAACTTGGTCTTACTTTGTAGCCCTAGATTGCTACATGGCTGGCCTTGAAATGACATAGCAAATCTGGACAAAGAAGAATTCCTAGTTACAAAGGAACATTGTTTATTGTTCTTTTAAGTTTTTAAGTTTAAGTGTTCTTACGTGAGAAATCTGGGTCCTCTGTTGTGAAGCTTTGTCTCATCAGAAAAAGAGTTTGAAAATAGATTGGAATGGGAATTTGAAGATAATTTTACTTAGAGTTCAAAAAGAAAACAAAAAGAAGCAAACAAACACACACCCAAACAAAAAGCACCTCTGTAACAGACTAGCTGTAAATCTAGGCAGCTTCCTGGAGGAAGGAGATAGAGAAGAGGGAGAAAGGAAGCAATGACACTCAAGGTGAGTTGGCATGGAAGTCAATCGTAGGATGGATAATTGCCACAGGGATGGAAGAGAAGCTTTACAAGAGAGAGAATCCCAGAGTATTAAGGAAAGCATGCTCAGAAAAAAAGAACTAGGGGAAAATATGGTTTCCTTGTAATTTAAAAAAAATGGACAGACTTAATAGCTGCATGACTTCAGGTCTCTGAACAACTGCACTTCGAGAAGGGAATTCTGGGAGTTATAAGCATTTTATTTTATTAAAGGGATAATTATTAATCCTGTCTCCTTAGCAAGGCTCAGAGTGGTCCCCAGCTACTGAGGGGTAGTTTGATACTAGGTGATTAACCAGCCAGAATGGAATATCAGATCTCATTCTAGGCCAAATATTTCATTCTCTTGACTAGAAGTTTTTTCTTAGTGGGCCTTCAATGCCCCTGTGACAGAAACCTAAGGTTTACTTCACAAGAAATTCTCAGGGACTAAGTAGACTGAGCCCTTTCAAAGACAGAGCAAAGTTATAGACATCACCTTGCAATTAGTGTATGTATATATATATATATATATATATATATATATATATATATAGCAATTTTATATACTTGCATACTGTTAAATAATTGACACATACAAGTTAATTAGTATATATATCAACTCATGTGGTTATCATTTTTAAAATTAAAGAACCTTAAAATCTGCTAGTTTTGTACATTTGACTAAATAATACAAACTATCAAATACTCATCAGATAGGCACTGATGCATGTTAGACCCTCAGAAATCTCTGAGCATAGAACTGAAAAGTTGTACTATTGAGCAAATTTTAAATAGGAGTCGTAAAACAACAAAAAACAAAAACAAAACAAAACGGCACACAGTTTTCTGCTTTGGATATGGAAAAGAACATCCAGGGATGGGTGTTAGTAAGCCCTGGTCAAAGGTGTTAGTTCTCCAGGCTTTTGCTTATAGATACATTGAGAATATTCTGTGATCGATCAAATGCATGGGACTTGACTGAACTCTGAACCCAGGAAATGAATAGTCTTAGTTTTTCTCAAAATAGGATCATTCTGTTTAATTTCTTTCCTTGAATGTAAACCTTCTCCTTTCCTCCTACTGTGTAACCTCTCCTAGCCCAATAAATGGAAATATTTTACAATCAGGAAGGAAGAAGATCAAGCAATTAGGGTGGTTAGCTGTCATTAGGTGCTGACGCTGCTGCTTCCCGTTATTGCACACTTCCTATCCTTGTAGATGAAATATCTGAGAACAATCACTGCAAGGGAGAACTTTAAGTAAAATCAGATATAAGCAACTCACATCCTGGGAAGCTCTGAGCCTTCATGAATAATTCTTGAATAGTAGTATGAATACTGCTCGCTCAACTTGCAGGCTCTTTCAAGTTGTTAGTTTCATGTTTTATTTAAGCCCAACATAAATGTTAACGCGGTCCTCATCAGATTCCTTTTATCTAACTCCGAAGACTGATGTGTTGATGTTGTAATGTGGGAAGAGGGCCTTGGGGAGAGACGTTAAATGGCCATCCAGGTATTCTGTGAGGAGTCATAGATAAATTTCTTTACCAGGAACTCAGTTGTGTGTATAGTTTTTTCTCATCTTACAATGCTACCTTGGCATACAAATCTGCTAATCAGTGTTAATTGTTTTTTAAATGTTCCAATTTGATACCTCAGTAGTTTTGTTCAGTGAGAATTAGTGAAATATTGGGCACAGTCCTTGAAAACATTTTGCTGAGCGAGTAAGAGGTAAATTGTATACAATGCAAGTGTTAATCAAAGAAAGTGCATTTCAAGGCATACTATTCTAGTTTCTCAATTGAGAAAGAAAAGTCTGGTGTCATCTTCATTATGAATTTTTCCTTCTATGGTTATTTTATTATTCAATTAGTGAATGGTCCTTAAGAGATATTTAAATCTTTGTGTCACTTACAAACAGGATTTCACATCGTTTGTAAGTCAGTTTCTTATTAGAAACTCTGCTTTGAGGTCAAATAATCCATTTGGTAGACAGGGTGTTTAGAATTACAGAATATTGTACTGCTTTTGTATTTGAAACAAAACAGGCAATTCATGGTGTCTACTTAGGTAAGCCATGCCAACACACCTTACTAAGTGGAAAGACCTTTCTAACTTTTAACTTGGGCTTAAATAAATTACAAAAGCTTGGGATGATGGAATTCTTAGTGATATATCGTTAACATTAATTATCCTAGTGGAAAAAAACTTCCAAGATATTCTAGGCTTGGAATCTATGTCCTATTTGATACATGCAGTTTTAATGTGACTTAGGGAAATGGGAGAATTTTTCCCAAGACACATTTTAATAGGTAACATACGTAGGATGCTTTTAGATGAATAGCCAACTCCTATATAAGCTCTAATCATGGTGAAGGGATTTTCCTGTAGACCAGATTGCAACCTGTCAGAGTATGTGGCTTAATAATTTTGCACAGAAGAAATTCCTTTATCTAGTAGAGGTTGTTTTCTAGGGTTATTTACTTTGAGCTATCACATGCATTTCAGCTATGGCCAAATGCTTGATTCCCTGTACTGTGTCTTACAGTGTGGTTTTCATTTGACTGAACTTTACAAGACTACAGAAGGATTTGAAACCCAATATGTCAAAACAGGCCATCTGTCTATGTGTTCTGAAGCCAGGAAGACTGTGAATAGTTTGTGTTGCTTTCATTTCTTGCATCAGAATTGACCATTGTCTTCTTATGGCTCTTCACTGTTAGAAGATAATAAATGTAAATTAAATTAATTCATTAATCCTGTGCTCTGTAGCTAGAGCTAATACAATAAAAGTATCCTTGTTATTTTTGTAATGTCTGTACTTACAATATTAGCTGCTAATATATATTGAGGGGCAAGCCTGTTCTAGAGAGTGTTAAACATTTCTTTTGCACAAAACCATCATAACAACTCTGTACATTGAGAAATACTATCATTGAAGGTTCCCAACCAAGAAAAACAACAACAACAACAAAACACCTCAAGCACAGAATTTAAGTGAGAAACCATTATATTAATAAGAATATGAACCTTGCACTGAAAAGAGGAACATTTGACTTGATTGTAGTTATTAAGACTTAAGAATTAAGCTATCATATTGCTACTAATTTACATACCCCACCAAAAAACAGCAATAGATTCTAGTTAAAAAGATTGAGATGAAATCATGTGCTGTCAGTCTATTATCACATCTAACTTTAAGGTAAAATATTTAAATTTTTCTTTAATGTTTACCTGAATCATGAGTCACTTTAGTCATAGCACAGAAGAGAATAGAAGAGCTGACCCTGGGGGACAGGAAAGACTTTTCCTTATTGTTCCCTCCTGTGCTATATGGACAACAGAGACTCCCTTGACCTTTGGACTGCAGTGCCCTCATCTTTATAAATGAACAGAGTAGACTAAATTATGTCAAATTCCTTTCCAGCTTTGACCTTCTATTTCTAACAAAACCATATACTTTATATTTATTGAGGGATCAAGATATAAAAAATAATAAAATAAATATCTGTAAATATAGATTTGCTAACCTTGCAATGTCTGAATAGCCTCTCCAGTGCATTGTCTGAAAGATCTTCGTGTTTTCCCCACTCATTCCTGCCTGACACATGTTAATTAGAAGAAAAATGCCTTTCTAAGTGAAAAGGAGCTTCTGAGTCTTTTACTTCACTACATGACTCCTGGGCTCAGAGGAAGAATTTCTGGCCATTTAAAAAATATCCTACTGTTTGAACTTGTTAACCTTACCTTGAGCACTTTATTTTCTGTCTTCAGTTTCAATATTCATTAGTAACATGGGAACAAAAGAAATATGAATAGCATTAAGAAATGGAATATTATTCAAATTCCCCAAAATGATGTTAGGGCTTGCATATACTAACAAAGGTGTCTGATGTTCAAGGATAGAAGGATAGTTTCAAATGATCAAGAAAATTTGCTGAGACTTTTCATGTGAAGAGAATGTTCAGAAGCAGACTCCTTTAAAAAAAATAACAATAAAGGCAGCATGTACCTCACCATCCCAAGCTAAAATGCCATTATGTATCAAATATATTGTTTGGGGCTGGTATGGAGCATGACATACTAAATGTTCTGACCGTTGTAGCATATGCATAGATAATAAATGGCTCATGCAACTTTCATAACCTTCTCTGGTGATTCTCTTCTAATATCTCTCTAAAGACATTTGCGGTATCATTCTTCATTTATTTTGCATGCTGCTTTCACCCATTGTGGATAAACATGAATAAAAAATTCTGGAGGTACGAATAGTTATCTTTGCTGGAGCTTGGTGAAGTTTTAATAAAATATACATGACACCAGTGTCTAGGTATGTATTTTTGAGTCACACAGCACAGAAGAAATCTGGAAATAATTATAATCTTTTTATGATGATGGAGGAATTAGCACCTCAGGAATAAGCAACATAAAGTAGCATGGATGAAGTCTCCTATTTGCCCTTGAATCACTTCCTGTGAATGCAAATAAGTAACACATGCATTTCTAATATAAAGGAAACTGTTCAGTGTTATGAAGTCAAAAGGAAAAATAAAACCTGAGGATTTTGTTTAAATTTAGTGGGAAAATCTTCAACTTAGTTAAGGCATATTGCTTTCTCACCTGCAAACAAAAGATTCCAGAAAGTAAGTCTAGACCTGGTAGCTAAACAGAGGGATCCTTTCTTTCTCCCTTACCCTTCTTTAACTGTGTTTCACAGCTGTGTATATAAAGCAAAATTTTTCACATGTCAAGAATTAAGCTCTCTGTTGTTGTCTATGTCTGCTTCATGCTACTATGGAATAGGTTAGGATGATTTACAAAGCCCAGATGTTTATTCTTTTGCATTTCTAGAGTCTCCCATGTCAATCTCAAGGTGCTGGTATTTGGTATGTGTTTTCCTACGGGATTCTGACTTAACAGAAGGACAAGAGAAAGCAAATCCATTGTCGTCACCTAGCAAAGGAGCTAGCCAGTGTGAATCCACTCTTGAACTGCTTTTTTTATAAGAACATTAATCCATTTATGAAGGTAGAGACCTCATGACCTAACCATCTCTAAAAGGCCACACTTCCCAATACTGTTGCTTGGGAGATTAAGTTTGGAAGGGCTAAGACCACGCAAATCGTATCAGCAGATTGTACATACATGCAACTTAGATTTCTTGAATTTGTAAAGCTATACCAAATACATGTCTGTATTTTTTTTTTAACTTCAGAAAATATAGGTTATTCCCTAAATCAGTCATTTTCAGTTTGGTGGGATTTCTCTATCATTACAACCACTTTCAAAAGAAAAGTGTGTGATTCAGAAAGCCCAATCTGAAGCAAGTCTTTTCATCCATGAGTCAGTAATTTTGGAGAGATAGGACTTTAGGTGGAAACACAGATAAACTGTTTCTGAGAATAAAGGTGTTTGACTGTTCTGTCTTTCTTTACTATAATTCACATGCTGGATTTGATTATTTGTTCAAATAGTAAGTTACAAAAGAGTAATGTCTTTTAAATTTGCACAGATTCAGATTTAGAAGTGTTTCCATGTTGGTATAAATTGCACAGTGTATTTTGTTCTCAACTCTTCTGCTAATACCTTATTTTTATGAATTTGGACTGATCTAAGAAAATACCATAGATTAGATGATTTACTAGCAACAGAAATATATTCCTCACATGTTTTTGAGTTTGTGAAGTTTAAATGAAGATTTCAGTAGATTTTATTTTAAGTTGGAAAGCAATTTTCCCTCATCTTTGATTTAGGTGGTGGAAGGTGATAAGTGGGATCATTGGGCCTCTTAGAGTAGTGCTCCTTCAATTCATGAGATCACAGGTTAGGATTTTAACATGTTTGTTGTTGCTGTTGCTGTGTTACCCCTATTTCTTTTTGTAATGCTAGGGAAGGAAACCAAGACATCAAGGATCCCAGGAAAACACTCTACTATTGAGCTACAGCCCAGCCCCCATCCCGTCTCTGTCTCTGTCTCTCTGTCTGTCTGTCTCTCTCTCTGTCTGTCTGTCTGTCTGTCTCTCTCTGTGTTTTATTGGTTTGGCTTTGTGACATTTACTCCATAAATCATGCAGTAGTTATGCAGCTTGGTCTAGAATAACTCATGCTCTGGTCTAGATGGACCTTGAACTTCTGATTTTATTTCCTTCTCTGACTCCTTAGTAGACAACCTTATAATTTGTATTACCAACAAAGATTTAAACATGTACAATTTTGCAGAACACACACATCTAGGTTTTACATCTTTCTTTGTTGAGTATACCTCTCCATAATCAATATGGCAATCAATATTGTGAAACAATAACACAAGTTTTAAGACATTCATATTATCTGAAATATAATGAAAAATAAAAAACTGTAATTTGTTGATATCTGTGATAACAAAAATAACAGGTGTACCTATAGCAATTATAACTGCTATCTTGAGTATTCTAAACTTAATTAAAATGAGATATTGGAGGTCTCTGACACAGACCTGCAGCAGAGTTGAAAGCTCACCTTTCTAATTCTGAAATTCTAAGCTCTAACGTGAACTTTTGACCATATTAAATCTGTCTAACTGAGACTTTTTATAAGCATTTTGAAAGAGATGGTTAGAAATATATCTACAGATCTTGATGAGGTGATTTTCTGCCAAGAGATAGAAAGAAAACCTAACGTGTTCCACAAGTGTGATTATCCTGATCGGTTACTCTATTCTAAGTCCTAGGAGCCCTGCATGTCTATGCATGCAGACAATATTGAAATGATTCAGAAGGTTGAATTTGTATGTTGATTCATTTATATGCATATGTAACAATGGTTAAAGAAGTGGATGCCTTGAATTTGGGAAACTGTGGGGAGGCAGAAGAGGGAGAGGAAGAGGCGAAAAGATGAGATTATATTTTAGTAGAATAAATAAGTAAAACCTATTCTAATAATTCATAATTCTTAACAAAGTAATCCCTTTGATTCGATGTCCATTCATGCTACAGCCACAATTTTGTGTGATCTAATGTAGATAAATGGCTCAAAAATACCTAATTCCAAGTCTTTCCTACATTGCCGTACGATCTGATCCATACAGCTCTATCTTTTGACCCTTTAATATTGCCAAAGATTTTCATCAAAACATGGTCAGTGGTTAAATATTCTTTCATTCATTCACATGGCATCAATTGACATAATTAGTAACATTTTTTAACATAGGAATTACTTTATTTAGTGTGAGTGTGTGTGTGTGTGTGTGTGTGTGTGTGTGTGTGTGTGTGTGTGTGTGTGTGCACACATCTGCATATGAGTGCAGGTGCCCAGTGAGGTCTGAGATTTCAGATCCCTTGGAGCTGGAGCTTCCTTTAGCTATGAGCAGCCTAAGGTGGATGCTGGACACTGAACTCAGGTACTTTGTAACTTTATTCGGCTTCCTAGTGTTATTCATCTCTCAATTCTTCTACCTCCCTTCAGTAGAACCTGATGAGTTCCAGGTTCTACTGCAGGGTCCTTTATTCTTAATCTTGATATCTAAGTGGTGGAAGGAACCAAGTATCAGTCAATATTTTTCTTTCCCCTGAGTATATTCATCTCATAACAGTTCTCACCCAGATCTGTACTGTGAAGAAGCAATATAGGTTGGAAATATCGAAATGCATGCTTCTGTGTTTATGTTCTCACATTGCATTGCCCTTAAGCCTCTCTGTGCGTATGCATCTGCACATCATGTCTAGTTTATGCCTTACCCTAACAAAGGTAGGTAGACTGCTTGTACTTGCTCAAATTGAATATACCATGTGTCTTCATCTCTGTAAATTTCACTGACATTCACATCATTATTTAGACCAAATTTAGACCTCCTTATGTCTATAGATACTCTTTACTCTTTAAATTCAAGGTATCAGCAGTTTTCCCTCCCCCATTCTAAATTCCAAGTGTTATCATAAATATATTCCCCTTCAATATATATAAAACTACAAATACTTTTTTTTTCATATCATCTAGAACAACTCATGGGTTCTCCTAATTGCTCTCTAGTCTTCTCTCTTTCTCTTTATTATGCTTCAGTTTTTTCCATATACAGTAAATGAAGAGCATTCTGTTTTAATCATAAATAAAAGTATTGCTGTTCAAGTAACTCTTAAATTCTTAAATTCACACTTCTCACAATAAAACACATCTCCCCACCACAGCTTACAGCCTTGCCTCTGTGGCCTGTTTGCTGCCCTGTCTGGATTTATTACTTACCATTTCCTTCCCCATTCACACCTCTCCATGCTTCTTGCTCCTCATTGGCTAAAACAAGCTCATTAGTCCTCCAGACTACAGAAACCACCATTGAGTATTTATGTGAAGCTAAGATTTTGTTTGTCATAATTAGTGTCATTCCTTCATGAGCCTGTCTGATATTCATACTTTGTGAAAACAAAAACAAAACAAAGCACATTTTATTGTGAAATCAGATGGGAACAGATAAAGGGGTTCATTCAGAACTAAAGCAATAATTTGCCAAGATTTAAAAAACTTTATTTGTATTTCGTTTTTATCTTTCTTATCTTGTATAATGAATCCTGAGCCCCCTTCTCCCACAATATGCTCCTCCCAGCTTCCCCCCATCTCCCTTCTCCCTCAGATCTACCCCTTCCCTCCTCCACCTCTTCTCCTCAGAAAAGAGCAGTTTTTCCAGGGTTACAGCTCAAACAGAGTAGAAGGAGATGGAATAAGGCAGACATTAATCTCTACACCAAGTGTGTGGAATAGGAAACCCAGCAAGAGTAGTCCCAAGGGCAGGTAAAAGGGTCAGATACTCCCCCAACTCCAACTTGTAGGAGTTTTGCAATAACACCCAGCTAGGCAACCATATGATATAATTAGGGGACCCTCCAGAGCTCTCTTCTTTGATGTGGGGTTCTGCTCTTCCATTGTCCCAGTATATCCTGCAGGGAGCATAAGTTATAGACTGAAAGTTTAGTTTGCCATGGTTTTTAAGAGGCCACATTGGCAACCTTCTAAGGTAGCAAGGACTGACACTGTGTTTTATTGTGAACACTATGGGAATTTATTAGCACATCCAGTTCTCCATCCATTCATATATTTGTCCATCACTGCTGGTTGCTACATAATGGCTTCTGAATCATGTATGCTAACTACCTGGTAAGCTGCATAAAGAAAACTGGTTTGTTTTCTCTCTTGTTTTTTATTAACACATCATAAAACAACTTTGAAGGTTAGTAAGTATTTGTTGTCTTATTGGCTACCCAGTGGACCAAGCATTTGTTAATGTGAAAGTTGCTAATCTCCATGTTAGTACCAGAAGGAGATAATGGAACCTTTTCTAGATAGTTTAAGGTAAACATCAGAATTGTTCCATGGTTATAAAGACATAAACCTATTTGCTTGTCAACATGTTCAAGCAATTGTAGCAATGCAACGACATGCTTTCTTCAATGCCATATGGTAGAAATGCTAATTTGTACCTTTTATCTGTGGGGTGCCTTTACCAATTACCATGGTTCTGACAAAAATATCATCTTCCTATCTTAGGACTATCTGAATGAAGAAAGAGAATATTCACAGATGTCTTTAAGAAAAGCTTATTCAAATAATGAAGAAAGAAATCCAGTAAATATACACATACATACATACACAGAGAGAGAGAGAGAGAGGAGAGAGAGAAAGAGAGAAAGAGAGACACAGAGAAAGAGAGAGAAAGAGAGGGAGAGAAACAGAGAGAGAGAGAAGAATATACAGGTTGCATGTGATATATACACTAAGGCTTTGCAACTGTCTCTTCAATTGAGTGGAATAACAACATCACTCCTGTGCATATAATTTGTTAAGGTGAAATTATTTGTCTTTGCACACATTCCTACACTTACATAGTTAGAAATGTCTATATGAGCTATGACACAAAAAACTGACTATTCCAGATAAGTGCAATGTCTAGCTCTACAAATATGTCCTTCAATTTTAAACTATACAGATGTCTGTGTCATCTGTCTAATTATTTCCAAAGTTAAAATATTTACAGGTGCTACTATTTTATTATATTAACCTAATAGCAAAATATGCAGATCTGAAGCTCAAATTCTTACTGCTATCCAGTTATTGACATTGCCATTATTTAAGCCAAAGGCATTTGATATTACATATTAACTTGGTACTTTAAAACAAAAGTGCTTTAAGTGAGAAAAGAGTCTATCTTTGAAACAAAAGTGTTGTACAGATTAATGAAGTTATGTGAGAGGCATTTTAGTCTCCTCAGAAGGATATTAAAAGGAAAATACACATTATTAACAAGTTTAGAAACTGCTAAATGGAACTTAAATAGTAATCACTGTCTTAAAACGCTTGAGGAACTCCAGGAAAATAAATTCAGATCACATTATTCCTTATACAGCAAACTCTCACTGGGATAAGTTTACTGGTAAGGCCTCCTGTCCACTCTCTGTGTCAGATTCAGTCACCATAAACCCCATACGATTCTCAGTCAGTGGTCTTGTAGGGTGACATGTGCCTATCACAGAGATGTCATCAGTGTCTGTGAAACAGTGACTATAGGTGGGATTTCATAGAGCATAAATTTTACTAACTGACTTGAGAGAAATCTAGTGCATTTTTTATATTTAAACTAACATAGCTGGCTTAAGAGTGAAATATAAAATTCACATGTATTTTTCAAACAAATCCAGAGACTTAAAAGAACTTTTGCTTTTCTAGTCAGTTGAGTGCCTCTGGAGGTTCTTTTCTACTGACTCCTCTTTGCTATTAGAATAATTCAGTGGGAACGTGTGTGAGAGCCTGTACCACCAGCTCTTTGATATTCTACATTAAATAATAATGAAGTTATGCTAAAATGGCAGCTATGTATATTCTAAAGGCACTGGCTTATCCCTCTTTTGTCAGGGCCAGGTCTAGCCCAAATTTGGGTTGGAAGATTTTGGTAGGTGGAGAGCTTTTTCTATTTTTGTCTTTCATCCCTTCTTTCCTCCTTGATTTTGGCACATATCATTTCCTCAATCTTTTCTCATTTTTCTGTCTTCTTTCCTTTCCCCTTTCTTTGTCCCTTTCTCTTTTCCATCTCTACTTCAAATGGTTAGCAAGTACCTCCTATCTTAGGTTCTTTGTTGAGTACTGTGTTTATAAAGATGGTGTCCTACACTGGAGGACTCTGCCTTCAGGTCCATGAGGAAATGAGCTATATTTATCTATTCTATGTTTGTAATTAGTAGTTTCCAACATGTACACATATATAAGATACTCAACATTCATGCATAAACAAAGCAAAATAAGTAACACTAATGAAGTGATAACAAGTAATCATTTGTTACTAAAATGTGTATACCCCAGCTGATGGTATTACTTGAAGCCTTTATTCACCAATATGAAAGAAGGGTAGAAATTGGAACCCAGGTGTCATGCTACTGTTTATCAGTGAGCATAAATAACATTGAACCTTGAAGGAACCAAAAACATCTGTCCAGACAATGGACATAACATCCTACATAGATCGAAGAACACATTGAAAGACAGTAAGGTATCTGGGGAGACGAATCAGTAAGTGTTTGACCCTGCTCCCTGGCTCTGAATCATGAATGCCTGAGTATGGATTCCCAGCACTCACAGCTGAAGCTGATCATGACAGAGTGTGTTTGTAACTAGCCTTGCCCATCATGACTGATGGAACATGGAGCCTGTAGACCTCTGCCAACCTTAGAGTAAAGCATATGGACCTATACAACTGTTTGTTTTACAAAGCAGTCTTAATCAGTTGAGGGATCGCCCTGCAACCCTGACTGGTATAGTGTCATCATGCAGGGCAGCTAACAGCACTCTTCCTGACTTTGGAGTCTAGCCAGTCATTACATCGGACTGTAGAGGTTAGTCAAGTATGTACAAACTTCAGGACAGACAACAAAATGCCCAGCATAACCAGACACCCAAGGTTATTGTCAGTTAGTCCATCTGGAATCGCAGGTTAGCATAGACAGTGAGATGTGTTCCTACTAAAGAAAATCTTAAGAAGGCAAAAGATACGCTTGTTTCCACATACTAGTGACAAATAATCAATAAAATCATATGCAGTCAAAAGAAACTAGTATATCTACAATATTAAATCCCAAACTAAGGGATATTTATGATGACTAAGTGTCTCAGGGTTACTATTGCTGTGATAAACACCATCGCAGAAGCAATAACTTTTGGAGAAAAGTATTTATTTTGTCTTCTAGACTGTATTATATCATAACAGGAAGTCAAGGTAGGAACTGATACAGAGGTTATGGAGAAGTACTGCTTACTGGCTTGCTCTTCAGTGCTTGCTCAGCCTGCTTTCTTTTCTTTTTCTTTTTTTTTTTCGAGACAGGGTTTCTCTATTGTAACTCTGACTATCTTGGAACTCACTCTGTAAACCAGGCTGGCCTTGAACTTGCAGACATCAGCCTGCCTCTGCCTCCCAAGTGCTGGGATAAAAGGCATGCACCACTGCTGCCCAGCTTCAACCTTCTTTCTTATGAAACACAGGATCACCATTGTGGGAGTGGCATCATCCACACGTATTTGGGGCCTCCCGAATCAATCATTAATCAACAAAATGCCTACAACCTTACCACAGTCTAACCTTACAGAGACATTTTTTCACAATTGAGAGTCTTTCTTCTCATATGACTCTAGCTCTGTCATGTTAATAAAAAGAAGAAAGAAAAAAAAAAGGTAGATAGCACACTGGCAAGGAATTCAGAATAATCCCCTTAAGGAAGGTCAGGGGTTGGATAGGCTGACACAGGCCCATAATCAAGGAAATCAGGAAGTGGAAGCAGGAAGATTAGTAGTTCAAGATTATCCTTTGTGATGGAGTGAGGTCAAGGCCAAGGTGTATAGTGTGCTGTTCTGCCTCAAAAACTCAAAACAACAATATGCCAAGAAATTAAAAAAGAAGAAAAAGAAAAAGGGGAAAAGGAAAGAAATTTGAGGAACGATGAAATATATAAAGGAATATGAATAAAACTTGGAAAATAATCCATAAGAAACATGAGAGATCTTGAAATAAAAACTGAAACAGTAAATACAGAGACAATCATTGCAAAAGTTAAGATGAAAAAATTAATAGAAAGCATTTACAGTAGGCCTGATAAATCAATAAAACAAATTTGTGAGTTTGAATGCAAAATATTTTAACCTGTCTAGTCAGAGGAACAAAATTTTAAAAGGAGTGAAGACTGACAGGAATCAGTAAAAATATCATTGATGACTAATAATTTTAGGAGAAGGAAATTGAGGAAAATTCCTAAAAGCATCCTGAAGGTAAAATATGTATGGAAAACTTGAGAAAAATGACAACATCCATGAGTATGAAATCTAGGGATATTCAATCAACATCAACCTACAAATACTTTCAAAACACAGGACAAACTCAAAGAACAAGAAATAAGAAGCATATCACATTCAAGGGCTTTTTCATATTGCTATTGGTAGATTTCTCAGAAGAAAACTTGCATCCCAGGGGAGAGCAGAACAAAGTGTTTACAGTATTGAAAGAAAACAAAACAAAACATAATATCAATAATTATCGATATATAATTTATCAATAATAAATATTTATATTTGTTATGGGACATAGATTAGTAATCAAGTCTGATGACTTAAATTCTATCCTCTGTTTCAAGGAGAAGGGAGAAGAGAAAGTATACTTCATTTGGGGAAAAAAAATGTTCTTCAGATATGAGAGAGAAACAAATAGTTTCTATACAAGGACAATTGAATCAGTAAGTTCCTAACTCCAAGGCTGACCTTACTGGTATTGACTAATAAAACTACAGAGCAGAGAAAATGTTGTCAACTAAACACATAAAGCAAATGAGAGCAAAAAAAAATTACATAAAAGTAATACATAATTAGGTTGATGAGATGACTCAGCTAGCAAAGCTTGCTTCCACATCTGGTGACCTGGGTTCAGTTTCCTGAACTTACAGGGTAAACAAAATAATTGACCCTTGTAAGATGTCCTCTGATCTCCCCATGGGCACCATGGTGTACATGCACCACACATATACAAAGATACACACACCAAACAAACGAATAAATGTGAAAATAGTTTTGAAGCGGTGAATAATCATAGAGCATTTAAATCACAGGGTGATATATGAAAACCTTAATTTGAATTACAAGATTAAAAAAGAAAATTATTTAAAACAATTGTAATTATCAGCATTTCACCAAGGAAATAATTACAGGAAGATGCATGTTTTGCACCAAAAGGGTAAAAACTATGGAAAAGGAGCAATGAAATGATAAAACTCTTGTGTGCATGTTATGTTAGATGGTAAGAAGATATTTTGGGCAAGCCTGAAAATAACCAAAGAAATAAGTGTTAGGAGTTATACAAAATATGAAAATAAAATTTGGAAGCACACAGTTATAGAAAAAAACCCAGTCTACCACAGGAAGTGATAGTGAAGAGAAGGATGGAGGGAGAGAGAAGGGGGCAGTGTGGGAAGAAGGGAAAGAGGGAAGGAAGAAAGGAGGTAAATAAGTAAACAAAGTAAATAAGAAGCAGAAATAATTATGAACCAGAGAAAAACGAGAAAAGCAAGTTCTTAACCACTGATACTTACATTTCATATAGCTTGACATGGAGGGATTTAAAAAAATATTTGCTGTCTATATTTACTTTTCTAATGAGACCATAATGAAAGTGAGAAGCTATAAAATACCACATAATTGAAAATAAAAGAACTATAGTTACTAAAGCTGTCATCAAGCAGAAAAGAGCTAGATTTTAAATCACAGACTGTATAAAGGAATTAATGAAATATATGAGTAATGGTAAAGATATAACCTCAACAAGATAACTGTATCATAGGAATCTATACATATTTGTAAGCTATACCAATCTTCTACAATAATAGTAGAAGAATTACACATCTTACTTATGCAATGGAATAATTAATCAAACGGAAAACCAAAGAAAGCCCTGGACTTTAAACTTTGGACCAATTGGACCTAAGAAGAATATCACATTCCATCTAAAAGCAACAAAATGTTCATTCTTCTCAAGTACATACAGAACATTTCCCATGGCAAAATATCTATCACACTACAAAGTAAGCCTTAGAAATGAAAACAATTGAAATAGTATCCTCAGATGATCACAATGAAACTAGGAATCAATAACAGAAGTAATGTTAGAAAAGAAACATGTCATGGAAATTACACATCGGAACATACCCTCAGTCAATTGATCACAAGAAAACAAATAGTATAATAGTAAATAAAAAGTACCAGAGAAAAGCAAAAAATGGATGGAAACATAAGATATTGAAGAATAACACAGCACATGGAATCAACTAAGCATGGCTCATAGGGGTTCACAGAGACTGGATTGGCAATCACAGAGCCTGCATGGGTCTGCTCCAGGTCCTCTGCATATGTGTTTTGGTTGTTAGCTTGATGTTTCTGTGGAATTCATATCAGTAGGAGTGGGGTGTCTCTGACTCTTTTGCCTGCTCTTGGGACCTTTTTCCTTCTGCTGGGTTGCAGTGCCTAGCCTTGACATGAAGGTTTGTGCCTAGCCATATTGTATCTTGTTGTGCCAGGCTTGGTTGATGTCCCTGGGAGGCCTGCTCTTTTCTAAGGGCCAATGTATGCGGGGAAGTTGGGAGGTGAGGGAGGACTGGGAGAAGTAGAAAGAGTTGAAACTTCGTTCAGGATGTATTGTATGAAAAGCGAGAATATTTTAATTAAATAAAAAAGTAAAAAAAAAAAAAGGAGAATCTAAGAAAACAAGAGAACAAAAGGCATAAATGATTTACAGAATATTCTGACATTTTAAGAACTAATACGAGTATTTTTCAAATTCCTTAAAAAATGAATTGGAGAAAAACATTTCCAAACTAATATTTCATTACCAAGACCATATGAATATAGTACATGAAAAAAATATAAGATTATATACCTGATGAAACAGACACAAAAGTCCTCAACAAAATACAAGCACTTCCTCCAGATCAGTGATTGCACATTAAGAGAATAATCCACCGTAATAAAATGGATTGATCCTGGGAATGTTCATCAGCATAAATATGGGATGCACAGTAATAAAACAAAGAATAAAAATTACAAGAGTCTCTGGGTAGGGGGAAATGTGTTAAAATTAGAAACATTTTTTTTTTGGTAAAAATTTTAATACGGTATGAAAGGAATGACTCTCAATAGCTAAGTAGAAAAGCCCCATAGCAACATTACACCCACTTACAACGTGGGAGCATTTCCTCTTACATCTAGGGTAACTTGTTTCTAACATGGTATCAGATAACAAAGCAGCTACAAAAGTGGACAAAGTAAGTGCTACCCTTAAACAGAAGAGTCAGTGAAGTTGTCAGTGTCTATATAAGATCTCATAGCTGTAGACAACTCTTATTTTGAGGGGTGAGGTATTTAAAACGTACCCTTCGATATCCTTGAGAGCACCCCTTTAAGTATTTCAGGTCTTTAAATAAATAAGGTGGTAAGTGTGCTAATTGCGTTGATTTTATCATTTCGCTTTGTAATAATGTATCAAATTATCACATTTTTACCCCATAAATGCATACAATTGATTTGCCAATTTAAAATGGCATACCTCACCACATGGTTCACAGAGCATCATGAAGGAGGGGCAGAAAACTTCAAAATCCAGAGGAGATGGTGGATGGCTACAAGCATCAGTTTTCTGATGTTACACATACGAACTCACAGAGATTGTGACAGATTGCTGATGGCTATGGAGACCCAAGCCAGACTAGTAGCTCCTCAGTTAGTAGCTACTAGTAATTGATAGTGTCTGTGAGAGGAAGCCTCAGTTTTCCTTGAGGGTATGACCCCTGGTAGGTGGAGTACTCTGCCATGCAGGCTCCACCCTGTCAGTTCTGACTTCATGTGGGAATTACATCCTTGAAATGTGGCAAGCGTGAGTGAAGAAATTAAATTTTAAAATTGTATTTATTTTTAATAGATTTAAATTTAAGTAAACCCATATGGCTCTCATAATCATAGAAGTTTATAAAGCAGAAGTTTATAAAGTAGCTGATTATATTAGTTAAGTTCAATCACAACCAGTTTGTTACAACATCTGGTCTTTGTCAGTGATGCCATGAAGTCATCAGTGAGAAAATGTCCCTTTTTTAGTTTTGCTTTTGTTTTTTATGAGATCTTAGGGACTGTTTTGAGTAATGGATAAGTATAAAATATTAGTATGTGTTCTTTACTAAGTTAATTTTTTTGCGTATAAAAGAAATGGTACACTATTTTTATATCTCAGAGGACTTACAAAATGACATTTATATTTTGTGATATTTACATTTTAAAAATTATTGAACACCTACTAATTACAAGATGCCAGGCATGTTCTTGAACTGTAAAGATAAATAAAATATGGTCTTCTGTCTCAAGCTTGTGATTTAGCTTCATACAGTCTATGAAAATTGTTCTTAATATTTATAAAGTGCTGAGGAAAGAAAATATCACTATATTTGCATTATTTAGTTACTGTAATGCTTCCTGTATTAAAAATCAGATATCCAACAATAGATGGTATTGGAAAGACATAAACCAGAGCATAAAAGCCCATACTGGGAAAAGCTGAGTGATCTGAGATCAAACACATCTCTCAGGAAGTGGCTGTTAGGTGACAAGAAGGTAGGTGGCTTCCCTAATGACTGAAAACAATTAGTAACAAAGACATCTAGTCAGTGCTTTAAACTTTATGAAATATGGCCACAATGTCTTTAGGCATTTGCTTTATGTGTAAGAAAATAAGATTAAGAAAAAAATAGCATCACTCCACAAGCTGAGAATAACAGTCTCTCCACTTTAACACTCACCAGATTCATGTGTGAGATAAATAACTTGACTAAATAGAGAAAGGGAACATTAGAAAAGTTGTGTAGGACACATTCATTTTAATGGACATGTACTCATCCTGAACAGAATAACAGGTTTAGTATCTGATTTTAACTATGTACTCCATGTCAAATGTTTGATTTCTAATGTAGTGAATACTTGATTTCTTCAACTCTAATAATTAATGGCAACCGTTATCTCTGTCATACAAATAGTGAAATGGGCCACAAAATGTGTAGTAACAGGGCCAGGGCTAAGGCTCTCAAGTGATGCCAGTTTTCTTCTGTTTTAGATAATTTTTTTTAACAATATTTCAAAACCTCTTAAAACATTAAAATCAATAAAACAAAAAAAACAGCAAATAAACTATAAAGAAAGCTTTATGTCTCATTTTGTGGATACTGATCTAGTAATTTCCCTTCGTAATTACTAGGGACTCAGTAAATGATGGAAAAGAAGTCCTGTTGTCAAGGATCGTGCCTGCAATGAGATGTCAGCTGAGCAGAAGATTTCACCTGTTCTTGATCAGCTTCTGGAAAGTGATTTGCTTCCTTCCACAGGTGCCCATAGTTAGCCAAACAATCAATAGAGCTCACATTCACGTCTCTGGACTGAGATGATTTTTTTTTTAACCAGTTGCCAATTTTGAAGATAGTATCAAAGTGCCCAAATCCCCTCCCTCAGAATTTTTCATTATGTTGGTCTCTCTCAACTTCTTTCTACAGCCTCCTTCTGTCTGAGCTCTGTCTTCTACTTGATACTGCTGCTTATCCAGGTCTGAGCTCACCTTCTCCTCTTCTCTTATACCTGAAACTACTTGTTGAGGTATCAAAGAGCACAATAAACCCTCAGGATTCCAGAAGTGTTCATATAATGGAAAATTTTATTTTAGTAATACCTGTATCACTGTACTATGTTACTGTTGTCATGAAAGCACCCCGGGATAATATTTAAGCAATAGGTTACAGCTTTAAAATAATAGAAGTACTAATAAAAACGCATGATTACAGAGTTGGCCTGTGGGCTGTAGTTTGCTGACCCCCTTAAAACCACTACATTAGGCAGAGAAAACCTTCTCCTAAAATTAGAATAACTGAATTTATTTTTCTGATCTCTTTTTGGCCAGACATCTGAGGTCCTTGTAAATGTACTCATGCCGTGACTCTTACGTTAGCGATGTGCAAAAACTTACGTTAGGAGCAATCCATAAAGCCAGGACACATTTTAGGAGCTAGATTTGGGAAAGTGGCATGTTCTACTTCTCTTGCCAATGTGATTATTGAAAACAAAAACAAAGCAAAAAAAAAAAATCAAAGGATTGTGCTGTTCTTTTAAAGTAATTGATGGATTCTTCAATCTACTGACCCCAAGGATCCAAGGAGATTAACTAAACAAACAAACAAACAAAAAACCTTATGAAACCGATAGATATAAGAGGTTAGGAGAAGTGAAGATTCAGTTCCTTATACTTGGAGATGCAAAAAGAAAGGAAAAAAAAAGGGTCATAGGGAGATGTTGATACCTGGTGCTGGATAATGATGTGTTACTGTGTTCTGAACCAGTTAATTTGTCTGAATCCTCTCTCAACTATTTATACTCTCCAACTTCAGAGAAAATAGAAGTATAGATGCACTACCCACTGAGTTAAATGGTACTTGCTTTTATTTCTTATAATCTGACCTTTATCAGGATTGACAGGGAGGTGTTCACTTTGGTTCAACAAACCTTCAAATGCCAAGTCTTTGCTCTCTCGCTTATGTACTCTGTGACACATGTGCAGCTTTAATTATCCACCCTCAAAGCCATCATTTTTCCAGTTGAAGGTATGATTCTTTTGTGACTAATCCCAGACTCAAGGGACTGGCAAGAAAATTTCTATCTAATGTGAGGATGGATAAATAACTCTCTGGAATGGAATGATGCAACAATTTAGAGTTTGATGAATTCTTCCTCCTTTAGGGCTTTCTGTAACAGCATGTAAGTTCAGTGGGTCACCCCATCATTAAGGAGAAAACACATCTATCAAAGCACAGACATAATAAGACCTGATGAAAAAATGATGAACCAAATTGGTGTTAGTGTACTCTCTTAAAACTTGGGGGCCGATGGGAAAGAAAAAAAAAATTGAGCACTCATAATTTCAGGATTAAGTATCTTGATCAGTTCTAGTTCTTTATTATTTAATTCTAGCATTTTGCCTTGGTTGGTAGGGCAGGAAATTTTTTTGAGAAATAGTATTTAATCTGATATTTGAGTGATGAGTACAAAATGCCAGACGGAAGGAAGATCATGATCATACATGTCAGAGGTAACTGCATGAGACAGTTTCTTGAGATAGGGAGATGGGTGTAGGAAAGAGAGTGAGAAGGAAGGAGAATGTATGGATATGAAATGCATAAGGACACTGCCTGGTACAGTCACAGAGGGACTCTGAGGATGAGGAAGCTGCACAGGTAGACATCGCATGGCATCATGCAAGTGCTTAATAATATGTGTAGAACGAATGTCATTGAATGGCTCTGAAGAAGAGAATGGCATAGCCAGAATCTCTTTCTTGAATGACTTCTCAGAAACAATGAGCGGGAAAATACAACTGCAAGATGTACAGTTTGAGGGATACTTTCTCAAGAGGATCTACTCTGCCTGTACATTGATTTATTCAATTATTTTTATATTGCTGAAATAGAATATAACGTATATGTGTGGATGTTTAGGAGACATTTTTTTAGTTAGGCTGAATATTAATATCTGGTTTACTCCTAAACCAGAGCAGTTCCCTTCCACAAAAATACCATGCTACTTTCTTAATCCCTCCTGGGTTTGATAGAAAATAGGACAATAGGATAGAAATAGGACAATAATAGGACAATAGGATTTTGAGGGTGAGAGATTTCCATGTTAGTTCCGCACCAAGTCTCAAGGAAGAGTTCTTGTGCAGAATGGGATCCAATTATACTCAGTACATTCACAATGGTGTGAGTTCAATTTCCGTACTATCTTTAAAAGTGTGTGTGTGTGTGTGTGTGTGTGTGTGTGTGTGTGTGTGTGTGTGTGCCCTCCCTTTCTCTCTCTGTGTAGCACATATACCTTAATACAGGTACAGAACTTCCTTGTGGAATAAGGGGTTTTCCTTCTATTATGTGTGAAGTGGGGGTTGAACTCAAGTCACCATGGCTTGGTGGCAATTGTCTTCACCCATGGAACTCTTTTTATGGTCCTTCATTATTAGCATAAAAGGGCTTTTGAAGCAGGACAACAGATAATCCATTGTCAAAACCTCCAATAGCTAAAAATGCAATAAACATAGGTAGGTGCTCGACCATTCCTGGATTCTTTCAATTTGAACAAAGTGAGCTGGTTGTGTTCATTATCATCCATTATTTTAGGGGTACCGTAAATATGTTTACACAACATAATATAGGAGTATATTTTGGAAACGTGTCTGTTTGAAAAAAGATAACTCACAACTTCCTGAATTTAAATTTCATTGTGACATGTCAGCTTCTCCAGAAATGGATGAAGGGATTGGTTTTTTGTAAAAGATGTGTAGTAGGAATTAAAACCTGTAAAAGAAATTTCACAACCCAGTAGAATTAGTGAAAGAGAGAAATAAAAAAAATGTGATTCAGGATTGGCATGTCTTGAGTAATCCAGTCACGGAATTCGTCATTTTAAGCTATCTCACAGCTGATTGCAGTTTGTAGGTAGGCAAGTCACAGCTATCACAACTCCATGCAGAATGAGACATAAATGCTTTCCTTCATACAGAGGGGATCTCATAAATTGATTTTGAAAGAGTTAAAATACTGCATTCAAAGCCTACTTATTTTACTACCCAGTCAAGAACACTATCCAAATATAATGGCATTCTATGCTCTTCTAGATCCAGACAGGGTGTTCCTTCATGGGCCTTCTCAATTTTCTCTGACTTCTACCAGTGATGGGAACTAAGTAGGACTTCACAGTTTGTGTTAAATTGAAAGTATTCCCATGAAAATAATTGAATTCTCAGGTATGGTTCCAGTTACTTTTTCTTAGTTTTAGTTAGGCAGAGTTAGTTATTTATAGCCTGGACAGTTACAAAATAAAAAAAGTTGTCTTCTTAAAGATTTTAAGCCACATATAATCAAAAAACTGCAAACAAAACATAAAATTACTTGCTTCAAATGTGTGCTTTCTGTCACTCTTGACTAATACTGACTTGGTATGGTGCAGTCAGGAGACAGAAATAGAAAGGGCAGAAAGGTAGAAAGCAAAAGCAGATACCAGCATAATCAAGGATGCACTAATCGGAGGTGCATGTCCTTATGAACATTAAGAAGAAGTAGCCATTAGATTAGTAATTTGGGTTAGGTTTTGATATGATCATTATTGCACAAACCTTCAAAAGTTACCTCATAGAACCAGAAAAACAAAGGTCAACCAAATGTCCTTGGAATGAAACTGGAAAAATTACTGTATATATAAACACAGTGAAGTTTTGAGGAGAGAATGGAATGATAGTGATGTTTGAAATTGGACAGTATGTTGTTGCTGTTTCAACTTCTTGTATGCTAGGAAGGCACCAAGGGCATCTTACGATGTAGACGGTTCTGTGGTCAATGGGATGAGAAAGGATTCAGCATTTGATAAAAACAAATTCTGCAAAGGCCTCTACTCCTGTTATTATTCACTGTTGAGGACTTTGGTCTTATCTTTTTTGAAGCATAAAAGAAGGCTAATTCACTTTAAAAGCAGAGTTCTAGTTGTCCCTTTGCAGTCCACTCAGGAGCTAATGTATTTAAAGGGCTTTTATCGTGGAGCCAGCTTGATTCCTCCCTTCCTCATGCTAAGTAAATTTCAGTGAATTAAATGACAAAAAGCCATCTGCTTTCTATAAATAAGCTCTTCTAATACCTGGCAAACCTTAAAAGTCAAACTGACAATGCATCTCGGTATGATCAGTGGCCCAGATTGTATAATCCATCTTCTGCTGAGGGATATGGGTTTCATTATGGTCAACAGTAAGCAGGCGTGTCCATGTTTATAATTTGGAGGTGAGTGTCTTACAGGAAATTCACTTTTACGCTCAGACTACTACTAGTCAATGTCCATGCCGTTCTGACAGGACTTAGCATCCTGTACTGCAAGGTTGAGACCATTCCTACTCATCTTTAGTGGTCATCTCAGGTGAATCTTCCCTATGAAGGGTGTTCTAATTGTTGGTAAGTAAATTATTGATTCGATGAAAATAATTATCTTCTTTGGTAAAGTTCATTAGGAACATATGATTATCAAAATTTAATATTCTGCTGATTTGCATATAGTATTTACATTTATTCTTCACAATAAAGGCACAGTGATAAATACTAGTGTCTTCTTGTCTTCATTAATGGTATGCCTGCAATTAGAAAAAGTCACTTTAAGGTTTCTCAAGGACACATAACAAGTCTTGTGTCAGGGTCACTTGAAACCTAAAGTTTCTATGTCATTCATTGTGCTATGGATATACAATATACAGCTTTTGTATTATACACTATATATTTGTATAAACTTGTATTCAACAATAATATAGGAACATCTTAAGGAAAATGGATATTTTTTCTTTTTATTCCTCTTAAGACTGGCTCACAGTAAATATATAATAAACTTTTCTGAAACCACATGTTATTATTGAGAAGGACATGGGTAATATCATAGTCTGTTGATAGGATTCTATGGATCATTTCATGTCCAATATTTTCATGTCATGCCTGACACATAGGAAGAGATTGCTGAAACATAAACTGCATTGAGCCAACTGAGAATATGTTTCAGTTAATGCTACTTTTTGGTAAGATACTAATTTGGGAGAAGTTTTTAATTTGGTCCTTTTCCCTAAGATTAGTTACCAGGAAGAGAAAATAAGTGGGGACAGAATAGGATTTTCAGACTCAATATTATAGCGGTTCAAAGAAACAAACCCCTCAATAACACCCTTTTTGACATTGTGTACTCTAGATATTTGGAGGTAAGCACTCAGGAGCCTGGATCCTCTTGCATTCCTTCTCATACCCTTTGTGTTTCTATTCTTCTCTGCTTCACAGGCTTCAGCACACTTGCTGGGTTCTTTGTGGCTGTGGATCTTCCCTGAAGGAAGATCTTCCTTCTCTTGCTCTCAGAACCACTAATCCAAAATTATCTGGGAAAGTTTGTTTGTCTTTTTTTTTCTTTTTTTTTTTTTTTTGTCTTAAATCAATGATGACACCTCCTACTGGATATTTAGAAATTCTAATATTCTTATAGCTTTTAAACATGAAAAGAGAATAAGCCCCTTAGCATCTTGATTTGAGATTTGGAAAATATAGTCTTTTGGGATATATCGGCTGAGAAATCAATAAAATGACTGAATCTGGAAGACTAACAAACAGAAGCAATGAAATGTTGTTCTCTGATCATCAGAACTGCCACTCATTAACAAGGGTTGGGAATATTCAAAAGACCAGAATAATGTTTGATGAGAGATACAGGAAAGCTCCATGCACAAAATGCCAGGGAGGGAGCACAAAACTTGAGTATACCCAAGAAAGGCGCAATGGCTCTGCCACTCTGTGCAAAGGCTACTCCTGATTTATTGTTTCTGGTCTTTAATGTATAATTCACATTCACACTGCATAGCAAATGACTATATATTAAGAAGGTCAATCAATAAAAAGAAAAAAAATATTGACCTGTGTTGAATGCAGGGCAAAGAAGAGCAGTAAAATAAATGTTGGGGTTCAAACACATTGGATGGCTATTAATTTTAATGAAATCTTCTTCAAAAGATAGTCTGAATGTAGACCAAAACATTTATTTTTTTATATCATACACTACACACAATCTGCACACACACACACACACACACACACACACACACACAGAGTTCACATATGCATATTCTTTTTCAACATTTTCAGAAACTGACCTTGGACTTGTATTAATGCATACTGGATAGAAAGAAAAAAAAGAAGCAATTTCCCAAGAAAAAACAAATTATACAGAGCCCACTCATTTTGTTTCCTCTCATAATTTTTAAATGATCTATAGGAACCCAGAACCCTATGCCTTCATAGTGGGAAGTCTTGAAGGGAATTCAATTTGAATTAAAAATATATTCTCAGCGGAGCAATTTTAACAAAGGGATAAAAGAAGACTCGGGAGACAGCATAATGAGAAATAGTAATAACCCTTCCAGCAATCGTGGCTCGATGGGTGAACATAATCTGAGATTAGAAGACCCACTAGGGAGCTGCAAAGTTACAGGACTGCTTGATGAAATAATTTAATACCTACCAATTCCAATAAATAGCGCATACAAAGAAGTCTTGGTGACCTGGCAGGGCAGTTAACCCAGAGCCCTAGGGAAGCTGCCAGAGGCAGTGATAGATCTCATAGCTCATCTCACCCCAGCCTGAGTCCCACAGGACCTCTTTATTCCTCCTACCATTTGAGTCACCTTTAACACAAGCTCGGGATTCATAGAAATTCCCCATGCAACTATCTAGAAATTCTGGAAACGGTTATTATTTTTTTTAAAGAAAAAGTAATAACACTGGGGAAAAAAGAAACTATACAAACACTAATATGGCTGTCAACACCTTGAATTTGCAGCGGTGTATCTTGAGGTCCACATCTCTTAACATTAGCTGATCATCAAACAAAGCCTTGGAGATAATTTTGCAGAAAAGACAGTAGCAGCAATAACATTTATAATTTAATAAAATTACAATGATGCAAGCTGTGTTTATTATGTGTTTGCTCGCTGTCAGGCTCTTGCTATGCTCACTATTTCTGTCATTCTCTCAGAACAATCACATGAGGGATTGAAGAGTGGAGGCTTTGGGAGGTTATGCTGCATGCCGGGAGCATAGTTACTTTGATGTAGATCCAGGATTGGGAGCCAGGATATCTGTCTTTTGGTCTGGGCTTTACATTCGCTGTGTTACCTTAAAGACTGTATAAGGATTACCTTTTTAATTGCTGTAAATGAAACATCTATCTATCTCCAATTTTCCCATTCTATCAATTCAATCAAACCTAGGAGTTAGGTTTGTACCAGCTGGACCACAAGCACATGGGCAGCCAAATCAACCTTCGTGACTTCCTGTAGCTCAGAGCAAGTCCTTTATCCGCGGAGCTCAGGACACACTAACATCACCCTTTCATTTGCACAGTCTTCCTGCTAGGCAAACAGGGGACAAGACACATCATCCCCTACCTTAATACGCCAGATCATCAGGACCCTAGGGCTGAAAGCATGAGCTGCCACAACTAATCTTCGATTTACTTACATCAAAGTTCAAGGTAGGCCCAGATAAACTTCACAACTGTCATGCCCAACACGAGAAAGGAGCCGAGTACAGACTGGAACTGTAATTCCATTTTTCAACTGTTGGTTGCCTCCTTGAAATACCAACAATTGGGCCAATTAGCTTCAGTTGTTGCGGTGGTATTAGATTTCTATCTGGTATCCATCGGAGTGAAACCAATAACTCATTTCAGATAGACGCTGCGGTGCCATCAGATAGTAATGCCGTTTAGTTACTGCCAACTTGGGGCATTTTTGAAATAGTGACCTCAAGATTTAAGCTGCAAAATTCCATTATCTATCCTCAAGCCAGCCACAGTTGAATTTTTGAAATATCCTATTAAGTTTTCTGCTCTGATAAAAATTCAGAGACTCCTTTTATATTAATCTCCCCTTGGCAAATAAAATTTGCTGAGTGGTAGATTTAATTTGCTTTTATTTATGTATTGCTGTATTTTGGAAAAAAAATAATTGCTCTCAATATTACTTTTTTTCAGCATTACTAGAAAAAACATTATAAAGATTTAAACCATCTACTTATTTATTTCATTGTTTAGCCTCTACACAGTAAATAGCTTATTCTTGCCTTTTCTATCACTTTGGCATTCTAATTAAAATATAATTACCATTCTGAGTGTATTAATGCACAAGTTTAGGTAATTGTCTATGTCAGGTCATTAAGAATATTTCTAAGAGGAAGCTAAAGTAACTTAAAATGTTCTCCATATTTACCTGGGACAGGTATATCTTCACATATTTTATTATTTTCCCTGGGCAACTTCACATTTTAATTATGTAATGAAATTGAGTAGTATAAAAGAGAAAAAAGGCTCCCTGTGGAATGTGTAATATAAAATATAAATGTTTTCATTGCTATGGATTTTTAGAAAATCTATAGGATCTTGATATAAAAGAAAATTGATGGCTCATATTTCTATCAAAAAATGAACAAGGAAAAATAAATGCTTTTTAATAATAGAAGAGAGACCAATGTTTCATGCCTACATCCACAGCCTACTCTGCCCTTCTTGTGCATAAATTCAGTCATGACTTGGAGCCTATTCCTATTTTATTACTTGGTTTTGGTGAGTAGTCCTTGAAACGTATAAAGATTTAATTTTTCTGTTTTATTTTTCTGATTCAAGAAACATAGAAACCTTACAGAAGACAGAACAATGTAAGGCATGTAAAATAGTACCTAATACCCTGGTAGTAGTGGATTTTAAACCAAAGAGTTTGTTTCTTCTTTATAGTAGATCACTCTTAAATTGAGCTTCACATAGTCTCACTCTGGAATCAAGTGACATAATCACATTACAATTATTGAGGCTGATTTGGTAGTAATTAAAGTACCATCTCTAAAGGGATTTCTGCACACTTTGAGATTCTCCTGCCACGACTACGAACTAGGCACAATCCCCACCTAAACACCAATTTCAGCACAAACAGATCTTTTATTAAGCAGTAAAACGTAAAGTGACAGTTTGTGAGTTACACAGAAACAACAAAGAAAAACATTGCAGGTGTACTTATTTATTTATTTATTTAGATTATTTTCCAGACAGGGTTTCTCTGTTGTAACTCTGGCTGTCCTGGAACTCACTCTGTAGACCAGACTGTCCTGGAACTCACAGAGATCCACCTGTCTCCACCTCCCCAGTGCTGGGATTAAAGACATGCACCACCACCACCACCACCCTGCATGCAAATGCACTTTTAACAAATAAAAAAGGGAAGACCAGTCAGGATAAGATGGTAGGCTATGATTGGGCATGTTAATTAGGCATGTTATCCAATTAGAGATTTTGGATTTCTGGACTTTGGTTGATTGAGAAGGGGCCTTGGTGATCAGTCTCATAATTGAGTTAATGGCCAATAAGGAAATTGATCTTGGTGGCTAGTTTTAGGAGTTTGATCTAATGGTTTACTAATGGAGGGGGAAGGAGGGCCTGCCAGCATCATGGTTGGACCCCTCTGAACCTTTGTTCTCAGGAAGTAGATGCCATGCCTGCCAGGATCAGGCCTCTTAGAGCCCTACACTCTTTACAACCTCAGGTTTAATAATGACATACCTCATATCATTCCACAAACACTGGAAAAGACTATGACCATACAACACCTATTCCTGAGGGAAACAGCAAATGACATAAAGAAGACTAAAAGGAAGAGTTGATGTAGTTTGTGAGCATCGTTAATGAAGATCCCGTCATATCTGTCATATCTCTACTTATATCCTCAATGTAGTGCTTAGCTGAATTATAGATACAGTATACTATGTGAGGCATGAAAGTTTTTTACTTATTTAGTAACCAAAATGGTCTCAACAATCCCCACAGATTGACTAAATCTTCATCTTCTTCCTAACAATAGGTTCATGGCATACCTCTCCTTGGAGCATTTACTATAGAAGAATTATAAACTATTTTGCTTCTTTTTTTTCTCCAGTCTTTTACTGGACTTAAGACCCAAGAATGTTTTTCCAAAGGCCCTGAGAGTCATCTTCTAGGATGTAATCATCAAGAAACACAATAAACGGCCTCTCAGTCTCTGCAAGCTCAGAGAGTCATGATAGTGAGTGCCTTTTACCAAACACACATGCCTCCCTTGCCTTGACTAAACCCATTCCCAATATTCTGTACCTTTCATTGGCTCAATTTGCACTTAGAAAAAATATGAGGTTGCATAAAAAAGTATGTAGTTACACAAATGTATTGTGAGGGAAATACTAGCTTTAATATTAATAATTAATAACTAATATTAACATCAATCAATATTAATATTAACAATTAATATTAAACTAATATTAACACCCATCAATAATTTTCAAATGGAATGTTGAATGGTTAATCTGAACTCAGGGTAATTAGAATTATAGTAACACTATTGAAAATCATGAGATCAAATTATATATCTTAAGAGATTAATATAGTGGAATGAAAACTAGTTTATTCTATTTTTCTCTTACTTATAAATACTATCTTCAGTAAATTCAGGTAACAACAAAAAGGTCTAATGCATGCATGTGTTTTTAGTATGTATCTCAGGAAACTCAAGATTTAACTAACACCTGTATTAAACAGAGGGGGAAGAAAACAAAGAAAACTTGATGCTGAGATTGCACGAGTCAAAGAACACTGATTCGGAACACCAGTGAAATTGAACATCCTCAGGATCCTTCTACACACTAAATCACCTTCCACAGTTTGTCTCAATAGCAGGACTGAGACTGGTGTCCAGCAAGGCCGATGCAGTGTCTCCACTGGCCATTGTAGTATCCGGTGAATTCCATGATCCGGAGTCCATAGCTATCAGACATTCTAATAGATTTCTGGCATTTATATACATCCCTACTTCAGGATTCTTTTTCTTTCTTCCATTAGAGCTAACCTCTCATTTGTTAGATGTGAATGCTTTGGTTTTGTCCCTCAGGTAACTGCCTCCATAAAAATTCGTGCTGTATTCTAAATATGCAGCACAGTTTCTGGCTGGAGTCAGCACCTCTTAAGGAAATGAATGCCTCTCAGTTTGTAACTATTTCCTTATTTAATAACTTAGGAACCTCTGCTTCCTTTTCTGATTTTCTTGTTTTATGATTTTTATAGATAATTAGCCTTGATTGTTCTTAGGAGATCAGCACACTATCTTAAATTAGAGCTTTAGAGAGCAAATTTTGACCAAAACAATGGAAGAAATCCATAGTTGTTTTCCTGTAGCATAGTCTGCCAAACACAAAGCATATAAATCTTCTGGCTAATTTGTTAAAAGGTAGATTCCAGAGGTTCTTACCCCAAGATATAGGACTTTTGAGTTGTCACCAATAGTTGGAAAACTGGGAATCTTCCATGGAGTATTTGCTCCAAAGTCCTGGATAACATCTCATTTGTACTGATCAGGAAACTTTTGCTGTGACTCACTTTTCTAACCCTAGACTTTATTTTGATAAAGAGAAACCTAAAATTCTAGGTGCAAGTGGGACCAACGATCTATTGCTTTTAGAAATTTCCCAAGTTTATTTCCAATTCCTTGAAATGCATTTCCTTTCATTTTTTAACTCATAAAAGCAGTTTATTATCCAAGCACATACTTAACACATTCAGCACTGCACATGAGAGAGGCTGCAAAAGACTTTGCTTATTTTAGTAGCATTGCTTGCGTGTTGTCTAGGGACATGAGCAGCTCGGCAGGGAGCCACTATTTGAGGTGGTGCTCAGGAAAAACTATGCTTTGAAAAAAATCTCTCTTTTAGGCAATTAGTCTTATTCCCATGCAGCATTTAGGTCTAAAGTAGGTTGTCATGATATTGCGAAGTCATAAAAACGGAACACAGTTGCAAAAGTATATTAATATTATGCATGTGGTGCAGCAAGAAAGAGTCTGACTTTCAGTCAAATGATTTAAAGAATTTGTTTCACTGCATGTGAAATGGGGCAGACGATTTAGCCTCACATGGTTTGCATAACAAAAAGACATGGGTATATCCTGGTAAACATAATACAGTGATTTTTAATGCTTTCTCCCTAGTGCAAGTAGAAGCTACAAATACGTTCTGGCTCACCTCACTGGAACTGTGTCTGTTGTAATTCTGTGAGAGGCTGGGGTTTTGCAGAAGGCAGCTATAGGGCCTATGTGACTTATAGGTCTCGTAAATGAAAAGACAATGCCATCCATCAGGGATAGTGAATCTTACAATATTTTTAACTTTCCACTTTTATTTTTAAATTTATTTTTTCTTTTCTCATATAACGTACCCCGACTCCAGCCTTGACTACCTCCATACCTCCCAGATCTTCCTTATCTTCCCTCTACCCCAGATCCATCCGTACACCCTTTCTTGCTTCCCCTCAGAAAAGAGCAGGCTTTACAGGGTTTGGAATAATGCCAGGTACACCAAGAGAACACACCGTAAGGAGTAAATGAACCGGGACACTTCGGGGCTCACAGAGACTGAAGCAGCAGACACAGAATCTTACAATACTTTCAGAGTCACCTTCTCACTGGTTTCTAGGGTGTATTGGGAGGCAGGCATCAAATAGGATTTGAGATTTTGGTGCATTTGTAAGTCGAATATGTTTGCTTTTGCTTACTCATAACTAAGAATTGTTTTATATACTTTCCCTCTGTGTAAGAGAGAACTTATTTTGAAAAGAAAGAACTTGTTACAATATTTGTCATTGGATGTGGGAGTTAAGAATTTAACAATAAAATTTCAGGTTATTTGCCCAAAGCATTAAAGCAGTTTGGCCAGATGGTGTCAAGGTATCTTCACGAGTAGAAATAAAGGAGGTAGTCAGAAATGAGAACAAAAATTTAAACAAGGAAAAGGACACAGTGACAAGGAGAGGATAGGAGAAGAGGGACAGAGTACTTTGGCAAGTATAAAATGAGCCTATTAATATTTGCACTGTTATAGGACATTTGGAGAGGTCTGTGCAATATCTGCTCAAAGGTTAAAACGTCTAAATTTAGAAAATATTAATTGTCCTCTGGGCATATATGTACAAATATCACCACCTTTAAATCATAACCTTTTGTTTGTTTATTTGACCAGTTGGTTGACTGTCCAACTTGAGACAGTATCGTATGTAGGTAGCTCAGGCTGGACTGAAGTTTAACTTGTAGCTTAGGATGACCTTGAATTTACAATTCATTTGCTTCCTTCTTCCAAATAAAAGTATGCACCACCATGTCTGGATAATTACCAAACTATTTGTTAAGTCAGAGATAAAAAAGAGACACAAAGTCAATTGTATTGCATTCGGCTCATCACTGTATAGTAGAGCTATCTTTGCACATGGAGAGGTGCATAATCTATACAAACCAATATGCTAGTCACAGGAGAGCTCTTAAGGAAGTGACTGTGGGAACTGTAACAGAACAAATGGTACAGAGCCTTTTGTGCCTTCCATATTGCATAGCCCTGCTATAAAATTTATAATTAAAATGGCATGCAACCATTTTTGGCAGACGGTCCTGTGGTATCTGGCACTACAATCTCCCTGGTGTGATGATACCTGAAGATACAAATGAAGCTAAGTGATATAGGTTGTCAGAAGACAGTATCTGCACTAAGGAAACACACAATGTGAGTGGTAAAAATAACTGTTTATTTGGAATCCTTGTGGAGGTTAGAGAATCCAAGCAAAGCCTGGGATGAGATGAACTTAGAGAGCTGACAGAAAATTCCAGAACAAGCCATGCTCAGCAGCCTGGAAAGTAAAGTGGCTGACAGCTTCTCCCAAAGCACCATCGACAGCGGCAATTTTTGACTATTATTTGTTTTACTTTATGTATTATAGAGTCTAATGCTGGCTACTGTTAATACTTGCCTCCAAAAGAAAGCTGCTTCTGTTTATATTTACTTACCTGACATGAAACTCAGCAGGTACCGCTTTCAACAAAAGTGCTGTTACATCCCACTTAGGGAAGAAATAAAGAATGACAAATATATCTAGGCTTCTGGTGGACGATTCCTGGTCGAAGTGAGCATCAAATCAGTTTATATTAAATGAACTAGTTACATGATGGAAGAGAGTAGCCTGAAAACATCAATTTTCTGTAGATCTAGGAAGAAATTGAGCTGGACTTGGTGACTAATCACATTCTCAGTAGCATGACAGTTGTTAATTAAACCTATGATGAAATAATATTATGAATCAATGGAGAACACCCAATGGAAAGACCACTTTCAGACCCTACAGACACTACAGAATATTATCAGTAGATCACATATACTTTGTGAGAAGATTCTGCCCTTTTCATATTCCCAAGCCTCCAGCTCACTTGTGTTGACATCAGAGTTTGGCATTTATGTACTTAAGACACAAGGAAAAGACATGAAGCATGTGTTTAGCATTCAAGAAACTAGACCAGACTAGCATCTCGGAATCATGCTGTATCTGATGACAAACAACTACATGTTGCAAGTAATCATGGGGAACCTAGGCTAAGGCAGGTGAAAAAAAGAATCTCTAATGACCTGAGTCCAAACTCAGTGGAAATCTCTTATAAAAATAAGGACTTGCACACACTTGTTCACTTTCATAAACACATAGTATTTGAGCATGCTTATTAGGGGCAGAGAAGATGCATCCAGAATTAGGTCTCACATTTCATGTTAACTCTTACTATAAAGCCCTGGAACATTTGCTTAAATCGCACTGTGTCCTTTTTACTATATGTAAAAGACAAGCCTGAGTTCTACCACATTAAAAAGATATTAATGATTAAATGAGTTAAATACATATATACATATATAAATGACACTAATAAGTGGTTTATTTGTGTGCCCTCTATTTCTTAGACATCAGCCTTAAAACTTTCATATTTAAGGTTGGAGAAACAAAATGCTGAGTTTGAGTGAATTGTCACCTTCCAACAGTATACATTGTCAGGTTTCAGAGCTCTAAAATCCATAACCTCATGTGACATAAATGGTTACTTATTCTATCTCCAGCAATAACCTTTGTGACCTTTAATTGTGTCTCTTAACTGTTATATGTTGAAAAGTTTTAAGTATTTTTTAACTCTTTCCTCAGGTGTAAGATAGTTAACAATAGCTACATGTTTGGCTTGTACTGACATCATAATATTGGAGATTGAGTTTACTGGAGACTGAATTTGGAACACAGTGCTCAGTGTGTGCTAGTCACTATGACAACTGTGCCTGTGTAGCTAGTATCACTCTGTAGCTAGCTCTGTAGCTAGTATCAAAAAATGACGACTGTGATGACGATAGAAAGAAAACCATCTTGTTAGTCAATTGTCATCACGTAAACAGTATTTCTATTACAGAAAATAATTTCACATCATTTGAATAAAAACCCAATTCCTTAAAAGAATAAAATGCAGCTCATATTTTTTTCCTCACTGCTGATGCTTTCGTGTGTCTCTATAATTGTTATAGATGATGATTTCCCCAGTCCAATTATATACCATTAAATGTAAAGGAGAAATTAGATCAATATCAATGTAGGATTTGAACAATAGAACATGCAGAAAATCATGTCATAACATGCTGAATTTCAATAACTAATAGCTCACTGATAAGGATAGTGGTTAATACATTATGATCGAGTCCTTGTCCATATTTCAGACACATAACTAATATTTAAAGATAATATATTATACTCTTGACACCTATACAGACAACTCATGAACTAGAGCCCATGATTTATTCACATCTGTTATAACACATTCAGATAATTTATTTGGAAGAAAGCAATCTGCATTAATCATTTATTAATTATTAATAAAATATAAGCATAGCATTAACCAATGGCTGTTCAACATAACCTTTTCTTCTTCAAGCCAAGGACTTACTTACTTCTACCCTGCATCTTACAAAGATTAATCACCTATTAAGTTGTTGTTCTCTGATTTTGTCTGATGAGTCTTTGGGGAATCTTTTTCATTCTTTCCTCTGTTCATTCCTCCCTCCCTGCCTGGTTCCCTCCCTCCCTCTCCCTTTCTCCCAACAACCCTTCCTTCTTTCCCTTTTTTCTCCTTTCCTTTTCAATGTTAGGAATCAATTTTAGGATCCTGTGCATGCCACATAATCTACATCAACATCTCTTGGCTTTTTGACACAGAGTTTCTCTTTGTATCCCAAGCTTGTCTAAAATTGAATATTAAATCAATGACATGGGCTGCAATGGAATTCAAAAATCCTTCTTCCTCATTTTCCTTAATAATGAATTGGAGATATGTGATACTATACCTAATGAAGCAAGATCTTATTTGTAAACAGGATCAGTGTGTGTAAAACGAAGATGAGATCAGATTAGAATACAGGGGATCCTTATTCCAATAGAATTGTTGCATCTACAAAAATACAGTCTAGATGAGGCATGATACTCAGAGAAATTCCTTGCATGGGAGTAAACAGAGAAGTGATGGTCTATTAATTCCAGAAATATAAAACACTGTCCACTGCACAATTAGGGTATAGATATTAGGCATATTTTAGCTCAGGGGATCAGAAAAAATTTGTTTCATCTAAACCTAGACTTCTAGATTCCATATATAGAGTAGTATAAATGTCACTTTATTGTATGCAACTGTGGTACTTGATTATAGTAGTTCTAGAAAACTAACATACTATTCTTTTACTATCCTAGGTACACACATTAATATTTTTAAAGTTTTTGCTGTAAAAAGAAATTATTGTATGAGAAGGTCAGAGACTCGTGTATAATTTCGATTCAAATGTCTGACATTCATTGTATTACAATGTTTGACAAATTTGTGCATGCATCTAGCTCTTTATTACATAACTTTGAGGATTTACACAAACTCTTTCATTTAATTTTATGCCTCTATTTCGGCAAATAGTTTTTGCTGCTTAAAGTACTGAGGTACTGTTGCTCCCAATATTCTTCGCACCACTTACGCTCTCCACTAAGTAGGAGGGAGCAACTGTGGCTATGGGAAATGACAGTCATACAGTACAGTAGCTGCTTACACTGTGGATTTAATCTCATGCAGTTAGTCAAAGTCATCGATTCAAATCTTCTTGTTTCTTTTAGCTTTAGTGTGTGGAACCTTATTACAATGGCAAGAGAAGTCAATGTAATATAATGTAAAATTGTCAAATACCAACAGTTTAACACTGTTCTGTCTTACCCAAATTGTTATGACTTGTCAATTAGTTAATTGGTTCAACAAATTCTATTGGATATTGATCATTTGTCAGAAACTGCAGTAGGCATATAGCTTAAAGGGAGTAGTGAGGCTGCTCAGTAACTAATGGTACTTAACACAGTCTGATCTTTGAGTGGACAAGGTAGAAGAAGACAATCACCTTCAGCAAGTTGCCATATGCTAGGATGTTCTCAGGCCCAACACACACACACACACACAAGCACTCACATGTGTGCCACATACACACATACAGTGTGTGTATGTGTGTGTGTGTGTGTGTGTGTTTGTGATCAAAAAGTTGAAGCTAGAGATATTTGGTTTTCTTTTTCTTTCGTTCTTTTTTTTTTTTTTTTTTTTTTTGACGGGGCTTGAGATTGAACTCAGGGCCTGAAATTGATAGATGATCACTGTAACTACTAAGCTACATTCTCAGTTCCAGAAGAAATTCTTAAGCTTGGTGGATCATAAAGTAGTCACACTAGGAGGTGAGCCAACTAAGAACCTTAAAAACTGGTGTGATGCGTTGAAAGAGTATAGGAAAGTGACCATGACAGGGGGCCACTCCTCTGAATGTACAAGTAAGGCAGGTCCATTTGTATTGCTGGGACAAAAAGACATTCAAAAGGATGTAGCTCATTTACTAGCTCCTACCACAATGCACTCAGAGCTTACCTAAAGCCAGCATTGTACATACTCCAGTATTCTTATTCTTGTGATAAGTCTCATAAATGCCTAATATGCTAGGCAGCAGCATGGCAGTATCTCTTGAAACCATTCTACTCCTGGGAATATTTTTTACTTGTCCTCAATAAGTCTATGTTCACTCTGTTCTTTCCTTTGCTGGATTCCCTTATCCATTTAGAGCATGAGACAAACAAGCTCAGAGGCTTCTGGCTTAGGGTGGACTGATGAGTATTGATCATCTGGAACCCTAGATCCCCAAATTAATCTCACCTAGAGATAAGAAAGAGTCTCTTCATCCTCAGAACCCCACATCACAACCGATGCTATGAGTGTGTCAGGCTTAAAGGACTGGATTAGGTAAATATCAGACAGTGAGTTGAACCTCGGTTTATTAGCTATTATAAGATCTGATATATTTACTCCTGTGAAGGTTGGAGTGATTGAATGTGGACCTAAGCCATAGTCCAGCTCCTTGCTTTACGTTGGAGAAATAACTTTAACTTACCCCTTCCTTCCTTCTTTCCTACCTTCCTTCCTTCCTTCCTTCCTTTCTTCCTTCCTTCTTTCCTACTTTCCTTCCTTCCTTCCTTCCTTCCTTCCTTCCTTCCTTCCTTCCTTCCTTCCTTCCATCCTTCGTTCCTTCCCTTTTTCTTTTCTCTTTCTTTCTATATGCTCAAGGTTATCTACTATTCATAATATTTTCAATACTTTTGATAGTCTCTCTCTCTCTCTCTCTCTCTCTCTCTCTCTCTATATATATATATATATATATATATATATATATATGATATATATATATATCTTAATACAGGTAACATATTCTGTGTCTTTTTCCACCATCCCTACCCAATTTCTCTAGCACTTGGCTTCCTTGCAAAAATGCTATCCATTCCAAATTACAGTTCTTTGTAGTGTTGCATGTTAAATAATATAAAATTAATTATGGTAATTTTTGATGTATATATATGCATTTTAAATTTTCCTGAAGATAGACTACATAATTCCTAATATTTCCTTCAAGACACCTATAGCTTGAGCCCGTCTATCCACAGGAGACCTTGCCACTCACTTTCCAGACACTGTGTATGTGCATGGAGAGGCTGACTATGATATCTGAGTCTCTCTGCTTGATCTTTCTTTACTTTACTTTCTTCCACCCATTTGTCAGCAATTTTCCAACTCACAGTTGACCTCCTAGGGTAAACCACTTCCCTTGGTCACATTTTTCTATATATTTATATATATATTTCAGAGCTTTGTCATATATCATTATCCATTATATGTTAATTTATATATCAGTTTGAATTTGATTTGATTTTTCCAAACACTATAAAAGATTATTTCTTAAAATAGCAAGTGAGCTACGAGATGATCCAACACTGTTACTGTCTACAAATGGATCCAACTATGCATATCTATACATTTTCTTCTTTACTGTTTGGTCTTTGTGTAATCTTCTGTATTTGTATCTAGTCAAAGTATACCAGCCCCAATATTTATTTTGAAGCTTCTCAAATTACCTTTTAAAATCTTCAAGAGTCTTTGAGATGGGCCTATAAAATAAAAATAAAATCAAAATATACCCTTTGTAGGGTATTTCCATATTTATGACAGTTTCCTATATACTTTATCATTGGAAACCAATTGAGCTGAATAGAAATAACCTGCTTTACATTACTTCTCTAATATTTCATATATGTTGTCCTGAAATAAGGTATGCTATTCAGATTTGTTTGTCATTATTATAACTATTTGTTTGTTAAAAGCTTATTATTTTACCTAAAATGTTTTTGATATTTAATTCCATTCTAAGTTTTCTATTCAAATATTGTATTTTAACTCAAGGAAGTCTTCTTGGCTCCAGTTACTTTATTCTATAATTATGTATGCAGCTGTGTTATATGTGTGTTTGTGAGTACATGCCCACATGCACATTTGTGAATGTAGACATAGGTACTTTATTATGGTAATTTTCTCTATATTTGATATTATAACTCTGTTTCTCTGTGTCATTCTTTTGTATCTATCCCATTTTTTAAATGCTCTTTTTGTTTGTTTGTTTGTTTTTTGTTTGTTTCTTTTATCAGACAAGGTTTCACTATGTAGCTTTGGCTGGCCTTGAACTTTTACAGATCCACTTGTCTTTTCCTCCCAAGGACTGGAAGAGAAGATAATTGCCATCTCTCCCAACTTAAAATACTTTAAAAAACATTTTATTCGTTTAAGTTCACTATTTCTCAAATTTATTTCCATTTCATTCTCTCTCTTTTTTTTTTTGTAGGCCTTTATGTTGTATATTCCTTAATGTGTGACTTCTGATTTCAGACTCAGTTCAGGTTTTTTTTAATGTCTAATCATTTTTGGACTTTCTGATAGAAAGTAAATGGAACTCAAAGTTAATGAGGTCAAGGTCACTATAATTTGGAAAAGAAATAACAGAGAGACAAGGTCTGCAATTAGAGACAGTGGTGGATATTTCTACAAGTATTTACTGTGTGCTACTGAATGTTATCACTAATTGATGTGAGGAAACTCCCAATGCTGGGAAAAGTATTAAGCAGAAACTCACTGAGGCTCTTCCTACAAATAAATACTGCCTGTTTTCATGAGCTAAACTGGAACCCCACATAACTCATATGAGTAAAGTTAAAGCATGTCAAGGGCCTCAAATATAGCATCTGACAGAAGAGAACTTTCTTATTTCCTAACTGTATCACAGATGACAAGAAACAATATTTTAAAAAGCACAAAAATTTCTACCATGGCAACAATTTACAAATTATATTGTTCAGAATCCAATAGAAATTCCCAGAAATACAGAAACCAGAAGTCTATATCTGATTATGAATGAAATATTTAATCAACTGAAGTTGAAATAGATACAACAAATTATAATCTTAGAGAGAAAAATAATTGAACCAGTGAACAAAAAAATTCTGAAAATGAAATGAGATATTAAATATTTATTATTTATCAAATGGTTTTATTGTTTATTAAATGATATTTGTATTAATGAATTTTATAAATAAAGAAAATTGAAATCAAGCCCCTGAGAAAAGATTGATTATATAAGAGAATTAGCTAAATATAAAACATCTAAAATAATATACATTGAATGAATAATAAATTAGGGAGATGGATTAGTCAGAAACACACTTTTTATGCAGGCAGGACTTGAGTTCAGACCCCCAGCACCCGTGTTAAATGTCAGGCATGGTAGCTCTAGGAAGCAGAGACCTAGCAGTTCCTGGAACTCCCTAACCAGCTGGTCTTGCAAAATCAGTGAGTTCAGGTGCAGCAAAGGATCCTGCTTTAAAAAGAAATGGAGCATCAGAGTGAGACATCCAACGATAAACTCTGGTGAAGGATGATAGCTGTGTTCGTTACCTTTTTGTCCGTTTGTTTCTTTGATAAAACACTAGGACCAAAAAACTTATCAAAGGAAGGACTATTTAAAATGGATAATTATTGTTTCCAAAATATTCCAAAGCAGCAGCTCCAACCTTGAGTAGTTACCCAGGAAACTACCCAGGAACGTCAGGGTTCTTGTCCCTGAGATTATCTCTCTGTGTACCTCAGGAGGGTCCTGCTGACTTTTAGGAGGTCTCGCAGTGGTCTTCATGAACGGGCAAATGTGAGAATCGTTGTCTTATATGATAGTCAAGAGACGGCATGCAGGGAAACAATGAGTAAGCTGTTGTAAACATTCCCCATTCATAAAATAATGCTACTCATGAGACTACATAATAATTTAATATAATCTAGTCTTTTGTGGATGAAGAAGAAAACATTTCCATGTGCTATATGAGATAATAGAAAAAATACATAATCCAATACATTGAACATTGAGGATGAAGGAAGTACAGTGCTTACTGAGAAGATTACAGAAATTTAGAATCAGGATAAGTATATAACAAAAATAACCTTAATTTATCCTCATCAAAGTCCTTTTAGGTACACATTCATATTCTTCACATATGGTTTATATGTGTGTATCTGCATGCAGGCACATATCTAAAAATATAAGACACTTACATGCAAACACAATGTCATTTAACACTTTCCAAAAGTGCTCTTAAAAGTTTTTTGCTTTTTCAGAACAGAGTACTTTTAATGTCATTAGTTTTGGAATTGGCCTAGATCAAAAAAGGGAAAATATTGCAAGATCACACACAAACACTATGTGACCATAACCTGACATGCTTGACACCAAATCAGTGTTCATCCTGCAGAGACAATTGTAATATTTCCAGCAACCATTTGCTACAGGAGTGGCAATATTAAACAGCCAAGAGCATGGCTTAAGGGGGAAACACTAAGGATTCTGAGGAATTTATTTCACTAAGAAAAATCTAATGGATACTTGCAAAATCTTTGGTTTTCTGATCTTTGCTCATCTATCAACTCAGTTTTCTGCCATTACCTTTTCACCACGCACTGAAAACACATTGGACTCTGATAAGACAGTTGTCAGCTTCATAATCTATGATAACCCCAATGCTTTTTCCCTCAGCAAACGTGTCCAGGAGTTGCTCTCACTTGCATGTTATCTAAGACAAGTTGCTAGTCATTTTCACTTAACATAGGTTTCTTTTGGTTTTTTTTTTTTGTTTTTGTTGGTGTCTATTTCTTTAAAGCCTTTAGAAAATATTTTTTATTTTTAACTATACATTTTATGCTTTGTAAGTACTATCCATATTTAGAGTAGGGGGCCGTACTGATGATCTAGGTTTTATTTGATTTTTGTAAACATAGATAATGATTCAATGAATAAAATGAATGAATGAAAACTATATAACAGACAAATGTATACACACAGATGTATAGGTAGGTAGGTAGGTAGGTAGATAGATAGATAGATAGATAGCTACCATGAATAACTTTTGTCCAAATTGTTTATTAATTATATAGCAATGTATAGAGAAATAAAATGTTCATTTTCCCTTTCAAATATGACCAAAAATCAATTATAATATAAATTATTTAAAGAACAGAAGGCAATTGAAAGATCTTTGCCCCCAAATCGTTAAAATTGAATGATATCTATCAGATGTAGAAAATTACAGGTTCCATTATTAGAAGATAATAGAATCTTTGTAAATTATTCAAAAGGAACTCGACAGTAACATGTGAAATTAGTTATGAAATTGAGAAATGACTAGGGTTATTTTTTGTTGTAATAGTGATGTTATTTGTTTTAAAATAACCACTGAACATGATGACTACATTATCTGATTTCTAGACATGAAAAGTATGGCTAAGTCTTCAATAAAAGTATGTTCTGATTGGCTTACAATCTCTATGTGAAATTCATAATTTGAACGGTAAAAGTCAGATTTTTGAAGACAGTTTCAAGACAATGATACATCTGTTATAAAATAGGAATGTCACACAACATGGGGACAGATCAAACAGCATGATCCTCACGATGTAGAAAACAATATTAACTGTGAAAATGGTGTTAATTACTTTCCAAATGTCATTCATTGTGTGTGTTTATGCTATATTAACAAAAATATCTATTACCTCGTAATGGTTAGTAGGAAAAATAAATAGCATAATTTATGTTAGAATAATTGTACCACTTTAGTAAGAACATGTTTGGCTGTGTTAAACTTACTATTAGGGTTAAGATTTCAGAAACCTAGGCAAAAAGGACAAAATTAATCTATGCTTGTTTGAGTATGGTTCAGTTAAGCAATGTAAACATGATATATATATATATATATATATATATATAGTCAGACAGAATATATATATTATATATATTTATATATATAATTTATATTATATATATATTAAATTATATAAATATAATTTATATATATAATTCATATTTACATAGAATTTATATATTATATATATATATAAATGTCAGACAGAAACTATATTTTTCTAATAATGACTTCCTTTATTAAAAATTAGTATTCCCTAAATATTTATGGGTTGAATTAACTATAGGGGAATATTTAATCATTTAATCTGGCAACATGGCTGCTCTGGGAAAGGATTACATTGAAAAGCCTTTGTGTTAGCTAGGAAAGGATTAAATCCTATGGTCAATATGAAGGGATCATATTGAGAGGCCTCTATGATCTGGATGGAATATAGAAATAATGTAGTACACACCTTTAATCCTAGTATGCAGAAAACAGTGGTAGTGCATGACTTTAATTCCAGTTCTTTGGAGACAGGAAGCAGAGCTCAAAAGGAGTCAGTGTCAGACAGGAAGTGACATCTGAGACGATTCAATGTTAAGAGCAGATAAAATGCATCAGAGTGAGGACACAGATTCTCATGAAAGAAAAGTGGGCTCTCAGCTCAGAGAGCACATATTGAAGAGGCAGAGACACAGAAGTGGTCTCCAGCAGTCTGAGCAGTCTGAAGCAAGCAGTCTGAGGCAGTCACAGAAGATAAGACAAAGAGGATGAGACACAGAAGCAGTCTGAGGAGTGTAAAACAGAGAGTCTGTGGCAATTGGGCAGAAGTCAGTGTAACACTGGAAGAGTGAGGCAGTTTGAAGCTGAGCAGAGTAGTTCAGTCAGAGAAGATGTGGAAGTCAACCAGAGTCTGCCAGAGTTCAGTCAGAAACAGTCTGCTGGCTCAGAAGCTCAGTTTGAACCAGCAGCTTGGGGAAGAATTTGAATCAGAATAGCAAGTGAATTGAATCAGCCAACCAGAGAGTCAATTGTGTTCAGTACAGCTCCGAGTTCAGAAGGAGCTAGTCAGGAGTGGCTCAGTCAGCAGTAAGTCTCAGAAGCTTAAACCTTTTAGATTGTATGGTGGCTGAGGCTCAAGTCTTCCAGGTATAAGCTTAAGACTAGATCATATGGAAGCTGAAACACTACAAGGCTCCAGGACTAGGAATGGGGATTAAGTTAGCCAAAGAATAAACCATCTTTGCTTGAATCGACCTCTATCTTTTGAACCTGAGTCTAAATTTACAATTAACAATTCTGACTTGTAAGACACATATTCCTTTATTTGTTTCTCTTCTCAGTACTCTTGACCAGCTATATGACAAGTTGCCTCTTAAAGAAAGACAGATATAACCAGTCCTTTCATATGTGCAAATTGAAACCAAAAGCTTTGGATATTTTTGTGCCATACCAATAATGCTGTTAGACTATATTTATTTCACAAAGAACTGTCAAACATTTTAGTATTTTAACTTTTTTCTTTTTAATTATATTTTTATTATTTAAAACACTTTCCCTAACACCCTTCCAGATCTTCTGCCCTCCCTACCCAGTGAACTTTAGTTTCTTTTTCAGAAAACCAATACAAGAAAACCACCAAAACAAAACATAAGAAGTAAAATAGCCCCACAAATACAAACCCCAAACCCACCAAACTGTAACCAAATAAATGTACACAAAATAACTGGTGAGTCTATTATATGTTGGTCAACTACACCTAAAAATGAAGCCTGCTCTAGAATTGTAGATATGCCCAATGCTACTCTGTAGGAGAAAAGTGATTCTCCATTTCCCAGCAGCTATAAATGAGAGTTCAATTGTTAACATTTACCCTAGTGGCCAGATTTCAACTTTACAACTTAACTATGAACTTAAATGGTGGTAAGCACATGGGAACAATTATTTCATGAACTCTTACTATGTGTAAAGATATTGGTTGAATCTTGGGTGAAATAAATGGTATGAGAAAAAAGAACATAGTTGTTAGGTTGGCCTGCTTTTCTGTATAAAGTAAAGTAAACTTTGTTACCATTAGTGTGGTGGTTTGAAAGAAAATGGCGCCCATTGGCTCATAGGGAGCAGCACTGTTAGGAGGTGTGTCCTTGTTGGAGGAAGTGTGTCACTGGAGGAGGGCTTTGAGGTTCCAGAAGCTCAAGGAAGACCTAGTGCCTCACTCTATCTTGCTACTGCCTGCTGTTCCAGATGTAATACTCTTGGTTCCTTCTCTAGCACCATGTCTTCCTGTGTGTCACCATGTTTCCTGCCATGATGATAAAGGACTAAACCTCTGAACTGTAAACAAGCCCCAGTTAGATGTTTTCATTTACAAGAGATGCCATGGTCATGGCATCTATTCACAGCAATAAAACAGCAACTAAGACAATCAGTATGACAAACACATATGGCTTGAAACCAACATTGGGGTTATGTAATGTTAACTTAAAAAAAAAAGTATCTTAACCTGTCTAGGGCCAATTATTTCTGGTTAAATAATCAATAACTCAATATTTAAAAATCTTCAAAATGTATAGCTGTGGTTGTTTAATTTTTATTTAAAAGTATCATCACATTTAAATAAAATGTTTCATATAAAATTACTAGAAGCAGCCATTCAAACGTATAAAAGTTTTTTTGGATGTTGTTTGTGGGGCCTTTTATTTATTTATTTTGTTTGTTTTTGTTTTCTTCCCCTCCTCCTCTTCCTCCCGCTCCTCCTCCCACTCCTCCTCCTGATCCTCCTCCTCCTCCACCCTCTTCTTATTTTTTGAGACATTTCTGTACGTAGCCCTGCCTATCCTGCAAATCTCTACGTAGACCAGGCTGGCCTTAAACTCATGTGCCTCATCCTCCCCAGTGTTGGGATTAAAGGCAGTTGTCGTCAATCCCAGCTCAGACACATAAAAGTTTTATGAGCACTGAAAGTTCTAAAGGTAATGTCTAATTAAGCAAATTATTTCCTTTAAGGAAAAGGACTTATAAATTAAATATTTACTATTCCTTCTCCTTTATGATCTATAGCTTTTTATTAAGTTTACAGTGCTGTAAGCATTTATTCAACTAGTATTTATGTATCTATACACAAGGACTGAAAGGAAATAAAGAAGAGGATGATTCCTTTAGTAAAATAACAAGAAGGTTATTCAGCTTCGCTTACAGCATTGCTTACCATGTCTTACAGCTGAGCTGGAGGCCCTTGTCTGCTCTATCAGCCATCAGGAGGCTGATGAATATGTAGGTATTCACAGGGCTAAACTGTATTTTCTCTACAAGGGGATTATTTTAGGCCATTTCAGTGTACTCACACTGAAGTAAGAAAGGAAGGAAAAGAGACATTCTATGAAATATAGCATGTTCTAGGATCAGAAATAGAAAGCAATAGAGAAGAGAGAGAACAGGAAAGACGGGATGCCAGCTGCTGGTTACAGTGAACTGACTGTGACTCTAAAATAGGAATCAATGATATTTTATACACCATGCTCTTGGGTCTGGTGTTTACCCTCAAGACAAAGGAGAATTCTAGAAATATGAAAAGTAGGTGATTGATGTAAGTAAGACTGAGAAAAAAATTGATACCTAGTGTTTCCTATACCCAATGTAGAAGAGCCTCAGATTGGACAAATACAGGTGATGACATCAAGGGAAACTTTCTAGAGTGAGTTTTATCAGTAAATTAAGTTAAGGAAACTTTATTAGTTTGTGTGAATTTTAAAATGTATTATAATATGATTCATTTGGTAAAATGTAAGAATCAAAAGAAGTAAGTTTTACTGAACTCTTACAATGTGCATATACAGTTCTAGGATTCGCTTCAAAAATACTGAACGAGAATCAAGTCTACTCCTTCCAGCTTTAACCACATACTGTGGCTGCAAATGTTAAGTGAAATATTTTTAGGCTGTACTTAAGCATATTTCTCTCACAGTAACCTTTGCAGTTTTCCATAATTTATATCAGTGCTACTTAGCAAATAAATCTGTGATTTGTCAATATGTGTCAGTTGCATAGAATGCATGAATACAATGTATTTAATCATATTCACCTGCGTTTCCCTGTTCCAACTTCTCCTGAATCTCCCATTATGCCCTCACAGTCACATCCGAACTTCCTGTCTTTTCTTCAATTTTTGTAACCCACTCAGTCTGTATGCATTTGGGTGTGGGACCATATGCTGGACAGTCTATTAAAAAATGATTCTCTCTCCTCTAACATTAGTTAAATGTCAGACTTGGATGAATTACAGTACACTTGAGTCTGTAAACAGTTGTCATTTTTCTCTCTCAACTCAATGCATAGCCCAGTAACAAATAAATGATATATAAAAAAATAAATACATCTTTAATTAGTTGGTGGCATCAAGAAGCCAATGAAAATCTGACAAAATGGCTTTTATCAAATGGATATAATAAATGAATAGGGGATGAATTTCATGAAGATTGGGGAGAATTCAAAGTAAAATAAAAGTTTGTCTGTAGCTCTGATTAAAGAGAAAAATAGAAGGTGGGGTTTTGTTTGTTTGGTGTGTGTGTGTGTGTGTGTGTGTGTGTGTGTGTGTGTGTTTACTGAGCATTGTTAAGTACCAAATGATGCTGTCAACTCATTCACAGGTGATTTCATTTAACTCTTACTGTTAACAGTCTGAAAGTGTCAAAATTTTGCATCCAATACAGTAATTTTTCTTTAAAACTTAGCGTTTTAACATTCTACAGCTCTGTTGTGCTTAAAGTAGTTCATTTGGCTGCTGATTTTCCTCTCAAATAACTGAGTCTTCTTTTTTATTTTCTTTCTTTTATTTTTCTTCTTTCGTATAATACATATCAACACCCTCCTTCCTACCCTCCCTCCATTCCTCCTTGCTCATTCCATCTTCCCCTTCTGCCTATTATACACCCTCCATACCCCCGTCCCACCGTCCCACTCATCCCCACCCCTGCTTCCCACAATAGAAGAATGCAGTCCTCCAAGGGTTACTGCTCAATCAGGGCACTTCAAGATGGGACAAGGCTGGGCACTAATCCCTACATTGAGGGTGAACTAGTCAACCTAGCTGGAGAAAATGGGTCCCAAGGGCAGACAAATATATCAGAGAACCACCACATACACTCTAGCCTGTGGGTTCTCTGCAAAAACACTAAGTTAGACAACCACATGACATAACTAGGAAACCCTGTGGGTTCTTTCTCTGCCTCTTCAAACTCTGAGGGACCCCAAGGGTGCTGGTTTGTTGACTGTGTGGGGCTTGTTCTCCTCATGTCCCCGACCCCTCTGGTGCCCTCCCTCTCTTCTTTTAGTTTTCCAGAGCTCTACGAGATGTTTGGCTCTGGGCTCTGCATCCATTCTGTTCCCATCAGCTGTTGGCGGGAGCCTCACTGATGGAGACTGGGCTAGGTACGGATCTGTGAGTATGACTCTTAGACGGCAGCACAACTGTGATAGTGTTCTCTAGAGGTCAAAGTTCGACTCTAAAAAAGTTCTACATTTTCCAAATCATCAATTGGCTACCCTGTCATTCTATGTCTTTGGATCAGAGTGTCTACATGAAACTTTACACTGGAGCAAATGTAGCAGAAGCTCAGAGAGGTATCAGGGAGTGCTTCCCTGTTTATCTATTTCCGATATGGCAGTACTGATACACTGCCATTTCTTTATGTATTGATTCTTGTTTGATCACATTTTGTACTTAAATGTTCAGACACATATAGTTACTTCACAATTACTATATAAATAATATGGCTTCAGGAACCGTCATGGAAGTTACCAAATTGCACTATATATATAGCGAGAGGGGGGGAGGTGTAGGGCATCTCTGTTGTAACTCTGGCTGTCCTGGAATTCACTCTGTAGACCAGACTGGCCTCAAACTCACATTGATCTGCCTGCCTCTGTCTCTCAAGTTCTGGGATTAAAGACATGCACCATGACCACCTGGCTGACACCTATTTTTAAAAATATTAGGAAGGTAAACATAGATGTGTGGCTTAAATGCCCATAATATGTTTCTAGTCACTGCAGGCTAATATTTATATGAATTTCAACCCTCATGAGTTTATGGACCACACAGTGATGGAAATATTTTATTGTAAAGCTGTGTTTCTATCGTGAATTTTGTCATTGCCTTGACAGAGCAAAACAAGGAATTCAGTTGCCAGCACCATAACATTCAAGGATAGAAATTCAATTTTTCTTTGATTTTCTTTGATTCAGTATTTGCCTTTTTCCGTTGCTTGACTAGGCTCAATGCCAGATCTTTTCTTCAGTTTCTTTGGTCCCTTATCCTCCGATTGGCTTATTTACTCATTCAGTTCTGTCCTGGACCATGGTAGGTGAACATATGGAAGATCCTGCCTTGGGAGAATGGGAACAACAGCAACAGCAGGCACACTGGTGGGGAGCAATGTCTTGTTTGTTAAAATCAACCCTCTTCCTACAGAAGCAGCTCCAGGCAGAGGAGCCCTGTAGCCAACAATGTCGAGAACATGGAGTGTCCCAGACCTTCACCCAGATTGTCATTTTAGACAGGAAGAGAGCCTTTGCCTAGGGGATGTCACTGCAGAGTTTGATGCTTCTTGGAAATTAATCAACAGCTTCAGGGAAGGCACCAGGCTGTATCAAGAATGAATAAAGATAATACTTCATGTGAATATAGAATAAACTAGAATAATGCTCAGCAAAGATGGCAGGATCTCTAAGGGTCCTTTTATCTGTAAAGAAGAAGAATGCTTCTGCGATGACTCTGTCCTTAATGTAAGGTATAACCTTGGGCACAGTTGTGTCTCTGCTTCTTCCATGGTAGAAGAAACTGCTAGAAATGTGATATTAAAAATATTTACCCATGTAATATTCTATTAGATGCTATTAATATCTCCTATCTTCATCAAACTAAGTTTTCTTTCATTGTTCCTGAACTTGGAGTGACTTGAATTAATACCTATGTCATTTCATTTTGGTTGAATTGTGGTTGTTAAAACCTCTCTTGTAGAGCAACATTTAATCTTTTAATCTGGCAGCATGGCTGCTCTAGAAAAAAATATTAGTATACACCTTTAATCCCAATTCAGAAGGCAGTGCTGGTGCATGCCGTTAATCTCAGCACTTTGGAGGCAGAGGCAGAGCTCAGAAGGAGAAGCAGAGAGTAGAGGCAGAGTTCTGAATTCAGAGATGGAAGCAAGGTAGAGCAAAATGTGGAAGCAGAGCTTAGACAGAAGCAAGGTGGAAGTAGACAGAAAGCAAGGAGATGTAGAGCTCAGAGAAAGAAGCATTGAGTTACTTCAGCCAGGCAGTTTGAGTACATTCAGTTCGCATATAGTTCAGTTCAGAAGGAGAAGCCAAGAAAAGCAGAGTCAATCCAGAATAAACTAAAGGAGGAAGCAGAGAGTCAGAAGTAGACAGTTTACTATTTACAGTTTGGAGTTCAGAAGACAGCCAGTCAGAATCAGCTCAGCCAGTAGTAAGTCTAGGAGGCTGAAACTTTCTAGGACAGGGGATTGAATTAGCAAAGAATATACTGTCCTCTGCCATAAACTCACAAGAATAATTAATAACTCAATTTGTACATTTATGCTTAACACTTTCTGAACCAGTGTGTAAGGCAAGTATGCCTTATTTTCCCTCACACATCATACTCTTTACTATACCGCTAATCATCTGTATGTACCAATGCAGTAATACATGCTTCCCTCAAGACTCCCCCCTGGATTTAACAGACTATGATTTATCTTTTGAGTTATTAAAAATAGTCCTTTGCATTTTTCTTCTATTCATATCTGTTTTGCCAATCTCAAGCTTTCTATCATTTTCTGTGTTAAAGTGCACATATTTTATTCAAATATTTATGGTCTTTCTGGAGAAATCTATTTTCTTCTATTTTCCTTTGTTGTTTATTTAAATTTAGTTCAAATCAATAAATTAAACCATTTCACATTTTTAATTGTAATTTAGAAGTGGTGACTTTTTGTGAATAAATGGTCTATTATGAAAAGAGAATGTCAGCCCATTAGTATAAATAATTTAAGGTGAATTTTTTCTTTTTGTATTTTAGAATTGTATACATGAGTGCTTCATATACATCATTTCTGTATCTCCTTCTCCTGACTGAACTTCATATAGTCCCCCAGCTCCCCCATAAATCCATTACCTCTTTCGCTATAATTATTATCACATACTATACAATAATAATAGCATGGTGATGCTCGTATATTTGTGTATTTAGAGGTGATCAGTTGGCTAAGCTATCAGGTGCTTGTTGCTGGTGAAAACTGATTCTCCCTCTCATTTCAGCCATTGACTGCTTATATACCTTTATTTAGACATGGGTCTTGTGGGATTTCCCATATCCACTTTGACAAGCCAATGTGTTTATTCACTCTGTGGTTCTTGTTTAGCAGCACTATTGCTGAGATTTTATGTGTGTAACCTCCTTGTCATATCTTAAAGACACTAAGTAGCAATAGGCATCATATTTGTTTGTTTGTTTGTTTGTTTTTGGTCTCTTACAATATTCAATTCCATTCTCTGAGATGTTTTCTGAGTTTAAGGTATAAAAGTTGCATTGTAGGTGTATCAATTATGGATGGTCACTTCATGGACTTTTATTCTCTATATTTTCACAAGTTGTATCTCTATAATAGTGTTTTATCTGCTACAAAAAGAAGATTCTTTGATAAGTAGTATGAGTTACACTTATCAGTAGATAAAAGGATAAGTGTTTAGAATAGAGTTAAAAGCATTATAAATGAGAAAAGTAGTCATAGTGGGTTCTCCTCTAGGATCTCTGATGTCTTCAACCACAAATAATTGGCTAGACTTACAGTATTAGGAATGAGTCTCTCCATTTAGCAGGATTTAACTCTAATTAGACATAAGCTATAAGCAGCACAACTCTTGGGGATATCTTGCTTGACCAGTTGTTATTTGTGGTTCATGGATAGGACTATTGATTTCTTTCTCCCTTGGCAGCTGACATAACACTTTCAGGTATGAGGAGATCTAGTCATCAAGAAAGGAGCTTCATACATGCGAATCAATAACCTAAGTAAGAAGAAAGCACAATGATTAATAACTGCATTTCCATATTTTTTTAATTTTTTGCTATTTTGTTGGTTTAGCTTCCATACAGACATATAATGTGTTTTGATAATATGTGCAACCAGTTCCCTCTTCTTCACTTCCCAATGTGTTGCTGATAATACTAATTGGGATGCACTAGGGTGGGAAATATTTTAAGAACTGTAAGAACTCTATTCAGCATTTCTTATCAGGCAACTCTAACAGTGGGTCTTTCTCAGTTTTCTTTGTCTCCTTTTCATTTCTAAAAGAAAATTTGATGGATAAAGGCCATAGAGGGACCTGTGAAAAAAGTCTCACTTATGTATTGTTGGCAGAAGTACGAATGATGGCTCTTCTCTAGAAATCCTTTTATTCAATGAAAACAAAGGACTAAAATGTATTCTAATCTTTGACTTGCTACATATTTTGTTCTGGTGATGTATCAGGGAGTTATTCTTTGTCAAGGAGCAAGATTAGTATCAAACTCACAGAAGATTTTGAAAGACATATCTATAATGAATTATACAAGGAATAACCACTTTTTACTATTATGCTATAGATAAAATGTTTCCTTGAAGATCAGTCTCATTGTCTTTTGAAATAATGAGCTTGTTCATCCTTTTATGAGAATAACATCTCTAAGCACTCTGCTTGTGTAACAGCACAAGAGAAAGACCGTCATTCGTTAGAACAGTTTAAAAGAAGATGTCAGAGCCAGCATGATAACGCACACTACAATCTAAGCACTCAGGAGACTGAGGCAGAAGGATGCTGAGTCTGGTATTTGTCTGGCATGGGCTACATAGTTAGATCCTATCTCAAAAAATGAGAATGTAGATGGGAGTGTGCTTTGCTTCATAGTACTATATGCATGCTAATTCAAGGGTGATTGGTACTAAGAAAAGGACAAAAAGGAGCAAAGGAATGAAACTCACTGTGCTCAGTGGAGTTGAATGAGCACAACAAAGGAGACTGGCCATTAAATAGATGAAGGTCTGACCTTTCAGATGGACTGTCTTTCACATTCAAAGTCATATTTGAAAGCTGTCCTGGGTCTCTGGTTGAGTCTGGTTGAAGCCCTTTCCAAACCCACCCACAGTGAACCAACCATGTATGTACAAACAGAGCATGTTTATTTTCTCATTTGAGGGCTTAGCCGAAATCTGAAATGTTGTTAAACCGAATAAAACAAAATATTAACAAACATAACACATAACACATTTGCCAGGTTCTAGTTACTGAATTAGGAGCATATTTCTGATGGAGATCAACAATAACTACATGGCTTTTATATATGCCTTGATAAATTTTCTGTCGCTTAAATCAGAAAAAAATTTTTAGGATACATGCAAATATAGTTGGTTCTGATTCACCAAAAGCACTCTTGTGCACCTAAGGGGATCTTCCAAAATGTCTGCTGATGATAAACTACTCTGAGCATAAAAATTTTCAAATGCTGAGTTGTGATCGGTTATAAAAGCTATGAATATTAATATCTCTGCAAAAAAGAGGACTAAGTGGCATTCCTTCCCTCCCACACTAGGATGCTGAATTACCGTAGCACAACACAATATCATATGCTGATAATTATCTGATGAATTTTGTATGTGTATGGAAGAATGGAGGTAAATTCGACTTAATTAAAAGCATATCTTTCCATGCAGGTTTGGAGAGATGAAATGATTAGCCCTTTATGAAACACCTGGCATGTGATAGATAAACAATAAATAATAGTTACTTTTGAAAGATTATTTCCAGTGCTCACCATATCCTGCATCCTGCAGAGACTCTTAAAGCCTTTGAAAATTTTCATTTTCTCTAACACAACATAGGGAGAAGAGTTTCTTTTCCACAGCAACGTTGAAAAATTTGATTGAAAAGTGTCAAGTACATACTATAGTGTCTTGCCTGTAGAACCATTCAAATAGGATTTTTTAAAATAAATCCTCAGTTGATATAAATGGCTATTTAAATAAAATATGAGGAAGTTAATGAGAGAGGGGTTTAAATATGTACAGACATTGCTACTAGCTACAAACACCAAACTGAAAATACATGGCTAGGAAGCTGTTGCTTGTCAACAAGAATTGTTCTAAGGATCCATTGATTCCTATTAAAATTAATTTACAACTGACAGAGTTTCTATTTCTGGAAAAGACAGCTAACCGCCACTGTGGTGATATAGATGATATATGTTCATGTTTGCATATGACTGACAACTGCAAACTTTGCCACTCTGCTGCTAACATTGAAAAAAAAATCCCCAAAGCAGCCATGTACACGGGAGCAGCTGTAGTATACGCTATTTCCAATCAGAAAGAATCAGTAATTGAAACTGTGCAAATTATCTATGAGTTATATTTAATGTCATCTCTTGCATAGCTGCATCTGAGAGGGGCACTGATTTTGTATAAGGCAACATATTAAAATAAAACATGTATTTTGATTGAAAATTCTGGCCACATTATCTGTATATAATCTACTACATAGCATTCTAATAAATAATTATCTCTCTTGTTTTGATATTGCTACAGATATATCTCAATAGAAACTTTTAAATTGTTCTAAGTAGGAGGAAGATCTTTAGGATTTTTGCCTGATAAGGGTACAGGATATATTTATATAAAAAAATTGTTTCCTTTATCACAAGTAAATATAAAAATATTCTACTTAAGAGGTCTAGACACTTTATATTTTACCTATAATGCAATATGGATTATTAATGGAAGTGTTACCTTTTACAAAAGTTTTGTACAAATAAAATTTTTCTACAAATAAAAATCCTGAAATAAATGACCTTGAGTATCAAAACGTTCTACAATGGGAATAATTATGTGGAAAAGTGTTTCAGAATTTGGCTAACAGTTTTGGTATAGCAACTGAACAAGCAAGACAATCAGACTTTTGGCTATACAGTAGAAATTTAACATAATCCTGTCAATTCCATTTTTTCACCATTTTCTGGGACAGCATTTGAGTTGATTCTGCCCTTCCCACCTCTCTGCACCGCATATTTTCCAGGGCTCACATGAACCCCATTTGATTGGTACATTTATTGATTGGACATTAAAGACAGGAGCTGTTTCTCATTAGGTGTTTACTAATGCCTGATGCCTGTGATGTTTTCACTCCAATCATTATCAAGGAGAAGCAGGACCAGAGTTGTGAAGGGGTAGAAACAGCAGACTGAAGCTTTTTACTTTTGGCAAAGAAATGCAATGAGAAGAGCATGGGTCTGTGATCCAGATTTACCTTCTTCTATTTCTGACCCTGTATCTGCTAGTCTGTTGCATTGGGAGATTTGCCAAATATTTCTCTATCTCACTCAGTTCTCTAAACTGTACCTTCAGCATTAGCAATCCTAGATGTGAAGTGCTGGGTCCACATCATTACACCATGTAGGGCTGTGTCTCTTTGACTCTTTTGTTCCATGGTACCTACAATAAAAAGAAACTCACGTTGAATTTTGAAAATGACATGCTTCTGTGTCATCATACCATATTGAAATACATCAATAGCATTACATGTCAAACATTAAGAAAACCTTCATGTTCATTTTCAAACTCTGCAGTATACGCCATTCACAATGCTAGTAGTAGGCTCCTAGGTCACTGCTATATTTGATATATGTATCTTCATCTCAAGACCATCCCCTATTCAGAGTAATTTTGGTATCCCTCTTCAGTTTTTTAACCTTTCTGTCACGAGGAGAAAGATGTTCAAAATTTACTCCTCTCCAACTGATTTTTCAGAGCAACTTCCAACATTCTGCTTGCCAGGAAATTAAAGTTAAATATTAACAGAGTCTCTCATTTATTTGTTAAACTTAAACTCAATGTCTTTGGTATGTAAGCCAGTGTTAATTTCTGTGATGACATCTGTTATTTACAAATTATCTCCAATGTTTGTTTTATTTAGTCTATAAGTATTGTTTCTTATAGTGTGCAGCTTACACATCTCAGAACACATCTCGGAATTCCTTTGGTGCTGCTTGATTTCATAATGAGATGAAGAAGGGGAAGTTGGTATTTCAGCTCCTAGAAATCAAGTGAGTGACAACAGAAAATAGCACATTCAACTGAGACTGACGAAGGCTGCATTAATTTCAGGAGCACTGGAAGGGGTTCTGCGTTTTGAACACATGGGCAAGAGAGAACACACCTAATATGTAGGGACTAATATTCTTTATGTTTCTGCCAGATCCTGAAAATAAGACTGCATCAAATACATGCATTTTACTTAACCCATGGATTCTAAGAATGTCAAAACTGATTTTTTTTTATAAATGAAGAAATAAATTAACTATTGTAACTGCGATTTCGTTTTTGATGTCTATTTCAAACAGAATATTGTTAGTATAGAGAAATGCTATTTTTGAGTGATTTTATAGCTTGCTACATGGCTAATTTCATTGGTTACTGCTGTGAAATTTCATCGATGCAGAAGTGAATTGAAGAGGCTGATGCATAAGACCTTGAATTGTATATTGATAACTGGTTGACAGATATTTGTAACACAAAAATGATATAAAAAATAAATATATATATAATGCTGCCTATGTTGTTCAGATTCATTTAGCCACTTCAACATATGTGGGCATTTCAGACATTATATTGTATACTATAACTATGATTCATATTATTATAACAAAATGAATTGATAACAGAACATTAACATGTAAGTGAATCCTCCAAAATAATTTCAGACACCTAAAAATTAGGCTGGTGGAAGCAATATGTATTACACATAGGCCTGGACAATTCTTCCAGCCTTTTTTCTCCCAAAACATGATTGAGTTAAATCAAGAAAGAAAAAGTAATCATATTAACAACTGGAAAAACAATGAAGCTTCAGTTCCTGCATTTATAAAATCAATATTCCTCCAAATGCAGTTTCCATTTTAAAGGGAATATATGCATATTATTTAAAAAATTCCACCAAGTAATTAAAAGTATCAAGTACATTAAGAACATCTCAATTTATTTATCTTTTCATGCTAAAATTACTTAGCAAAACACCTTTTTATATTTTTGAAATAATTTTAGAAGATTACTAGACAGAATTTCATAAACATTTCAGTGAGCATCTGGACACCAAACTATGAATGCTATGTTTTGTTGTTGGAAGGAATCAAGATCATAATTCTTCTGTAATATCATGTAAAGATATTTTGACACTTGTTCCATATTTGATAGCATCCATCTTCTACAGAGAGGCTGGAGTTCTACCTATTTTCTCATTCCACCATCTCAAATCCATCTCTAGTCTCCACTCCATGGTTTTCTGTTTTTTTTTTTTTTGTTTTGTTTTGTGTGTGTGTGTCTTTTGACCATAATCATTCTCTGTACTGCCTCTCAGCCATTATTAAACCCTACATTTAGACCTCATATAAAGGCTGCGGATTCATCAAAGGGAAAGAACAAGTTTTACATGATTTCCAATACTTAATAAGTGTTGAAGTATTGAAGCAACTACCAACTACAAATTATAAAGTCAAAGACTATAGACTGTATTTGCTATAGACTATAGTCTATATAGACTATATGAATATAGACTATATGAATAGGTGTGATATTTTTCTTTTTTTTCTTATTTTAATAAGAACTTGTGTAGCCTAAGCTGCCTTTGAACGCTTTGTAACTCAGCTGATCTTAACTTGTGGATTATCCTGCCTCAACCTCCGAATTGCTGAGATTACATGTATATGCCATGCTGTCTAGCTAATGGATTTGTGCTCAAAGAAATTTACATAACACATTAACTACATGAACTGAGGTGAGGTATCATCCCAAATTTCAGTGCATTCATATGTCACATTGCAGTAAAATTCTTAATTATGTTACAAATATTACAAAGCTTTCCAAAGCCATCTCATAGCCATAATTTTCCCCAAAGAACCCAGGATTTATAATTACTCTGGCTGCATGCATTGAATAAGTCCTTTGACTTTTAATTGCATGAAGAGGCTAAATCAATGTATTGACTCTCCTAGAATAATGAATACTATATAAGGTAATGCACCGTATTTTATTAAAACAAAGTATTTCTATATCCTTCGATTACTTCAGTCCTCTCACCATTGCCCACAAAATGACCATGTGTGTCCCTATCTTCATCTCTATTCCATTCCATGAATGCTCGTAGAAGGCATCTATCTTGGATGAATTCCCTAATGCCAGGTGAAACACAAGAAGTACCGAGGCCATCTGGTGGAAGGGAAATAGTTATCTAAATTGGAAAAGAAGGTGAGGAGAAAGTGATCTGCCTTGTGCTGTTAATTGATAAAAATCTTCATGGGAAATTATCTTTTTGAACAGAGAAAACAAATGATGAAGGGAACATCACACGGTCTTTGAGATGACGTGAAAGGAGCGATGGTTTAAAAGTCTAACAAGTTCAAGTCATTTGCTGAACAACTCTGATAGCCCCAGGTATGTAGAGAGGCTCGGTGTGTGAGACACCCTTAACAGGACCCTCTGCATTTTTACTCGGCCTGTTTAGTTCCCAGACGACATAAAATGCCATTCGCTATTTGCTATTCCCTTTCCTATCCATACCTGTTTTAAAAGCTTTGCTAAAATTGCCTTTATCAATAATCAGAATTGATATTCCTGTATCTTACTGTATTGGCACTTTTGAAAGTGGGCCATTATTGAGGAAAACAAACCAAATATCACATTAAGTTTTCCAAATGGATACTGGCTTTCTTAGGTTTTAGCATTTTTCTCTCAAATGCTAAAATTAAAATAGTTCCCATCGCCCCTACTATAAGGTAGAAAAATTTTAGATTACAATGTATGTAACATACAGTACATAAAACAAAGTGTCAGATAGAAGTACATTAAAAAATTCTTCTAAATGCTAGGCATTGTGATTTCAATTTACATTCATCTGTGGAAAATTTCACAAAAATGCAAAGAACAGGAAATATAACCTTACCTTATAAAGAAAACTAAAGCCAGGATTTTGGAACTATTTTCCACAGATAAAACCCCTACTACAAACAATACCAGTAGGTGAGGAGATCAAGGGGACAAGTGTTACATGTCTCTGGTTTCTGGCACAGAAAATACTATTTCTAATGTTTTGTGTTATATTCAGACTATAAATTTATGTGTGTAATATTTGCATTTTATTTTGTTATAACATGAACTTGGAAGAGAGAAATTTTCTTATCAAGTTACTTCAATTTCCCACTAACAACATATTTCAAATTTGGCAGATAATTTGGTAAAAAAAAAAAAAAAAAAGCCCACAGTTTTTATATTTTATTTAACTTATTTTTAACTGTGTGTGGGGGCATGTGTGGATCTGTGTTTGTGTGTTCCTGCATGTGTGTGTGTGTGTGTGTGTGTGTATGTGTGTATATATATGTATATATATGTATATATATATATATATATATATATATATATATATATATATATATATATATATCATGTGATATGAGTAGCTATTTCTTGAAGAGGGTATTGCGGTCTCCTGGCACTTCAATTACAGGTGGTTGTGAAGCATTTGAAGAGAATACTGAGAATCAAGCCTGGGTCCTCTGAAAAAGAAGCAAGTGTTTTTTATTCCTGAGTCATTACTCTAGCCACATATGTGTATTTATATACATGCATACACACACACATATATATGTATATATATATATATGGCTAGAGTAATACACACACACACACACATACGTATATATATCTGTATATATATGTGCGTGTGTATACATACATATATAAAAATACACTTTGTGTATAGAATATAGTATATGTAAAATAGAGTATATATAAAAAAATAAAGTATATGTAAATATGTAATTTGTAGAGGACTGGCTAAAAGCAAAGCACACTTTTGTTGTAGTGGTTTGAATATGTGCTCTAACCCATAGAGGTAATCCATTGTTTTAGATGCTTTTATTAAGAAGCACTCATCATAACAATAGAAATAATAAAACTAATACTATTCAAATTTTTATGGAAAATAGCCATGGTTAAGATTGATCAAGACAGGAGAAATGTGGAAATTTGATTTTGTTGAATTTTCATTATTATATCAGCAGCAAGAGTAGTATATTTCATTTATTTTAATTTTTACATATTGCTTAGCTTTGTTAAATTCATTATAAAGCACAAATTTCTTATTCAGAAATCTCTGTGTTTTTCTACATTCTAAACATTTTCCCTTTATGAATATTAAAATCTGTAACTTAAGTGTTTTTTTTTAATGAAATCAGTGAACAGTTTTATTAAAGTGTTCCTTGTCACTGGTATGTTCAGGACTGGAGGGCAAAGATGAGGATGGAGACTAAGCCAACCTGCTCATTATGAGAAAGGTCTGCTCCAATACGGAACAAAATGTGCAGTGTCCATTATTCTACATAAGAGATGAGAAGTCTTCAGACAGGGAGGAAAAAAATTCCTTCCTGAATCAGGGAGAGATGTAAAAAGCAATATCTGTTTTTGTTAATTTTTTAAACTATTCTTAGAAGGAACACTCTTCTTTGCATAATATTGCAGATTCATGGAATTATATGTCTTTCATATTTCATAAAAAGACATATACTTGTACATTTATTGTGATATCAAAATTATGTATAAATAAAAGCACAAACATGAAGTATGATTCTCACCAGTCATTATAATTTACTCATTTTTTATATTTTCTATGCCCTACATATTTTCTCATGAGCATTTAGTGGTTTTCACAATGTAAAAAATAAATTCCATTAAAATTAATTTTGAAGCAAACTTAGTGTCTGGAAATCTTTTAGAGGTGGATTTTCTTTAATTAAATCCCCAAATAAAATCATCAACATCACCACCCCAAGAACATAGATGTCACCTGAATAGTATGGTTTATTCCTCTCCAAACTTAGATCATATTCTTATTTTATTATTATTTTAGAAAACCCTTTTTTTTTCAAGGACCTACAATACTAGGATCGTTCATATGAAACCTAAGTAGAAAACAATTTGGATGTTGGAGGAATTCTTAATTTAAGTCAATTAAAGGGAAGGCTGTCAGTTTCGGTTTGGCTTTGCTTATCTTTCCCTAAGAGTCACACCGAAGAGATCTGTCTTCCCCAATCTTGGTGCCTTCCCCCAGCTTTGTGTCATAGTGCAGCATGTGTAAATCTAGGAATCCATGGTGGCAATTAGTTTCTGAGTCTCCTGCCACAGCTAGGGAAAGGAGGGCTGACAGATGACACCCAGGATTCTACCTTGAAAATGCTTTGATGCTGTTTTCATTCAGAAGTGACATCTCTCTAGTGGGCGGAGCCAATCAACTGTGTACTCCAGCCCTATTTCTGTTCTAAGTGGAGAGCTCTCCTTCCCCCCTCACCCGTGCCCTGAATCCTGTGGTGTCACTGTTAATCTGGTTATTAAATGGAAAATGCATGTCACATAGTGACTATTTAAGGAACAGGGTCTTTTTGCGGAGCAGATCATTATGGGCCCTTTACCTCTCCATTCCTAAAATAAGGTTCCCAGTGCTATCTGTCACCTACCCAAATTTGGGGCTAGTTTTAAATATGCACTCCTTCTCCAAATATCTTATGTAGAACTACTTTCTGTATAATAATTTTATCTGTTTTAGTCATTCTGAAATCATCATTATCTGCCAAGCAAATGGCTGAGAAATATACACACACACACATAAAAATTCAAAATTGGGACACATGATTTATTAATTTAAGATCCATTTATATATCTGCATTATGTCTTAGGTCGTGGTCCATGAAATAAGAACCAAGTTCTAACCATCTTTGTTACTTCAATGTGCAAATTACTCTTAATTTATACAACTGATTATTACCTTGGCGTGCAAATTACTCTTAGTTTATGCAACTGAATTAATGAATGAATTAAAAATATACAAATGTTCTATTACTCTGATTACAAAAGTGTTGGACTTTTCTAAGTGATGAAATGTATTCACCATTTTAATAATATGATAAAATAATAGACAAAATTTACTGCTGGACACAGTTTGAATGCCTATAATGTAGTATATTAAATATCAGTTGATCAGTAAGAATTTGAGGGTATTAAGACCAGGCAATATAGATTATTTCTATGGTCATTATGCAGGATACTTAGTGGAATACTTAGGAGGAGTAGGGGAGTGATTCAATTCAACATTGCTTTATCTACAGCCAATGTAGAAAAAAGTTCACTTAATTATTAACGTAATTATGGTGATAAGGTTTATTTTGATTTCATCACACCATCTCGTATGTAACTTTTGTCGTCTGTTTGAATCCCTGTAGTTTGAATTTCCAGAATCACCTCTTTGTAGATCCTTCATTGGTTGAATGTGTTTTTAACTGAGTCCTATTGAAAAAGAAAGTGCCAAATATTCCAATTCCTTGGCTTCTTGCTACTTTCTTCAAATGTTTGAGTCTCAATAAGGGCTGTCCAAGCATTCCTTAATTCTGTTTTTAATTTTTCAGTACTGTAATCATATCTTAAGCACGTTTTAAAATTAACATCTCTAAGCTCAAGTCCAGATATTCTGATTCAATGCTCTTGGATTCCAGCCCAGAAATACTCATTTTTAAACCACCATCAGTTGTCACTTATATATAGGTGTTTCATGAACCACACACTGAGAAGATGGCATTTTTGTTTTTGTAACATGAAGATTCTCACTCTCTCTTCCCCTTCTGTCCTCACTAATTACAGTGGCCATTTTCCTCTCCCTTTAGAATGAACAGGATGAACGCATAGTGTAAATTTGCTCAGGCAATCTTGGGAAACCAGTGGAATGGAACTATCTGTGTGCTGTTTAAATCTAACTTCAGAGAATGTTTGTAGTAGTCACATTCTCCTGAACTCCACATAAAATCTTGCAAAGTTCATGCCTGGCATGATTCAGCATCTACATTTAACCTCCCCTCATCTGTCAGAAAGTTTCCTAGAGATACTTTTGAATGTTTCAAAAGAGAGCAGAAGGAAAACAGGAAGAAAAGAGGAGGAGAAAAATGAGAAGGACAAAGAGTAAAAGAAGGAGAAAGAAAAGGGGAGATGGAGAAAGAATAGTAGAAACAAAAAGGAGAGATGGAGGAAGAGGAGCAGCAGGAGGAGGGATTATTCATTTCACATGGGCAGTCAGTTCCCAGCTACTCTGACTAATGGATCTTCTGTTTCTTATTGAAAAGAAACCAGTTAAACTTCTGTGAATCTGGTGTCCATAGATATACTTTAAGACCTATAGTCTTAAAGTTAACATGGAATAAAATTATCATGAATCCCCATGGACATTTGTGAACATTTCTTCTCAAGTGATTTGGTTTATATCTGGAAAGAGCTATTTTGTAGTTGCAGACTTTGTTTTAAGCCCAGAGTAATAGTCAATTGAGAGCTATGGGTTACATACCCATAGTTGAGTGTAGATGTCATTCAACGAAATACTACCTTTTTGTGTGCTCTCTCCAAAGCATTATCTTCTAAGTGAGAGTGGATGAGTTAGAATAATGGGAAGTGGGTCTCGGTGGTATCACTTTGGGAGCAGCTGATTTTGATGAATTAATGAACAGAGACTATAGAGAGCAGTTCCTGGTCTGGAAGTGATCCTAGAGCCTGTAGATAGAATGGTAAAAGAAAAACATCCAGTAAAGTCTGAATGAACTTCAAATATCTGCCACAAAAATATGCTCCGGAGGATGTCTTAGCAAAAGAGCTCTGAACTGAACTGCAGTGTTTGGTATCCATGATTTTAATATGATTATCTTAGAAAATAGTGCATTGGCTCAGTAAATGCTGACCGTTAGTCCATACCAAACAGCTCCAGGGCTTTGTGATGAGAACATTATTTTACAAAACTTAGATTGTCCTGCCTAACATCTCACTCAAAACTCTACACACACAGATACAGCACACACACACACACACACACACACACACACACACACAGACACATATTTTTCACATTGACTAACAGTGCCCTGTGGGAAGCTAGTGTGATAATTTTGTCTGAAAATAGTCTGCATGATTTCATCCTCATCATTGAAAGTGCAGTCTTGAGTATATTCAGCAGTTGTTAGTTCACTATGCTCTGTATTCCAGGGACTTTTCCAAGTTCTTCTTTTCTGCCTATCTTGTGTCCATTATGGTTTTTTTTTAATATTTCTTTTTACTGTTTGTTATTTGTTATAAGATTTTAGTGATTTTTCTACTTTATGAATGTACCATATTTTATACATCTGTATCATAATTGTAATGACCTTCTTGTTGATTCAGTTCTCTGAATGTACAAGGTATTAGAAATTTATGCTACCATTGTAGAAAGAGAGGAAGAAGGAAAGAAGGACAGAAAGGAAGATAGACTCTTATCCAATTGGATAACATTCAATATAATCACAGAGCAAGAATCTTTTCTGAATTTAATTTACTATCTTCTTTGCATATTTTCAGATTTCCCCTAGAATTTGGTGTCTAAATCATCTTTATTTCATCAGTTTTCTTACTTCTATTCTATCCTTATTGCTGCATTGACGTTATTTTTCTACTGCTGTGATGAAACACTGTAATCAAAATCAACTTGGGCAGGAAAGGTTTTTTTTTGGCTCACATACATTGAATTCCTGCCCAGTAAGGGATGGCAATACAGGAACCCAAACCTGCTAGGAACCTGGAGGCAGGAGTTGATACAGAGATCATGGAGGAGTGCTGCTTACGGGCTTGTTTTCAGCATTCTTACCTCCTGGCCTCCTACAGAACAGCCCACAGAACTCTTAACACTCAATAGCTTTTCTATTGAAAAGTTCCAAACTCCTTCCATAAACCTCCCAAAACCAATGGTCAGTCAGGTCCGTCACAGCAATACCCCACTATTCTGTTACCAATTTCTGAAACTTCAAAAGCCAGGCCACCATAGTCTTCATTGTTCTTGGTGGTCATCCCATGATACTGGCATCTCCAAAATGATGGGATCTCCTGCTGCAACTGGGCTGCACTTGGACCAATAGTCTTCCTGGATTCTTCTTCAGCATTCCAGCACAGTCATATGGTGTCTGTGTCAAGTCTCAGCTGCTTTCCATGACCCTTGCAAGCCTTCAAACCAGTACTAGGTGGATGACAGTTACACTGTAAGTTCAGCTGTCTGTACAAGGTACAGCTGGATCACAGCTTTGCGTGCTGACTCCTGGGAAACATTTCCCAAAAGACTTCACCTCAATGATGCTGCTGATCTCTTCTTACTCATTGCTAATTTCTCAGCTCCTGATGACCAGCATTCATTGTCTGAGCAATGTGAAGGCTTCAGTTTAGTTGTCCTGGCATCTTGTAATTTCAGTTGAGTTTTCAGCCTCAGCTGTCCAAAATCACAGATTCTTAATTTAAAATGTGCACTCTCCCTGATCGAGTCTTTATGTGACTCTCAAACTTTTATTTGGATCTTCACAAGCCTGACCTCTACAGCTTGCATTGTCTTTGGTGGCTGTCCCAACGTCATGCCATCTCAAAGCAGTAGGGCACACCTGTGAGATATTGTTCTTGATTGGATCATTTGAGGCGGACCCAGATTTAGGCTGGGCCACACCTACTCACGGCAGCTTATGTAAGTGGAAGAAAGAAGCTTTTGTTATTTGAATGATTGCCCTTACGCTGAAGGTCATCTATCTGGCTGTTCAGGTATTCTTTTGCTAGTATTAGAGCCTACTTTGTTGGGATTCTGATGTATGCTGAAGACTGGCCAGGAAAGCCATCATCCTGAATATCAACCAAGAAATTTTGGATCAGTTATTTTATGGCTCAATTACTATAACATCAAAGTACTGATAGTATAGTTAATAAAGAATGGTAAAATAAATGAGGCCATATTTAAAATGTAAGGATTATAGTTATATATAGTAAAATTTTTATGTGTACAAACATTTGTCTACATGTATGTCCTTGAAGCACTGACTTTCCTTGTGCCCATAGAGGCCAGAAAAGGATGTTGGATTTCCTGGAATTAGAATTAACAAACTATTATGAACTGCCATGCTAGTTAGAGTCAGGAACAAAACCCATTTCCTCGAAAATGGCAGTCAATGCTCTTAACTACTGAACCGTCTCCAGCCCCCTAACAATACTGTCATTTATTAAGCACTAATCTGACCATCTATATTAGAGTCTACAAATTATTATAGACTTATTTAAAGTAAAGGCTTCCCTTAGTTCAGTGGATAAAATATAACATAGAATGATACTTTGTATATGAAGTTTGTACTTATGACCAGAAAAAGACACTGGCAAATATTTAGCTCTTTGCAAGTAGAAGAAGGAGAATAAAGTTCTCTCTCTGTTATTTGTAGTTGAATTAACTTTTTTCAATTTCCACAAACACGAAGCTTATTATATCTGTGTGTGTGATAAGGCTCCATTGTCCAGTATGTTTATTATTTCATTGGAATTGCTATTTTTTATGTGATTTGTGTATTATTGGGTAAGTTCATCTATAAGAGTAACAAAGCTTTTCTATCTGATTTCTGTAACTACTTATAAAAAAGTAGCCGTTAATTTTATTTTAGATAAGGAACACCAAACATGATTTTTTAAAGCTATAAGCAAGAGACAAAACAGGAGGTACTTTCACACATTTTAGACTAAAAAGAAAACAAAATCTTTAGTAGTAACAAGAGCACATAGGTATATTTAGAAGCTTCAAGTGTCAACTGAGTTGCTTATTTTTAAAAAATCATGTGCATTTTTCTTGACTTATAAACTAGTTGAGGAATATTGTAAAACAAAACTTGTCATCTATGTTCCAAAGAAAGGTATGTGAGAAACAATATTTAAAAACTCATATTATGCTTTAAATCAAGAGTCAATAATATGAACATTTCTAAATATACATAGTTGTATTTTATGCCTTCAGTCAAGTAGTTTGTCTTTGTAGTTTAATGAACCTCTTTTTTTAAGGAAAAAAAATAAGAGAAGGTAGAACTTTGTAAATGTTGTACAAACTTTTTTTTTTATTTATGTGTTTGATGACAAAGTATAACTCAGATATCAGGAAAGTATGAAGTTTAAGCTTACAATGAAATATAAGCTTTCTCTTACCCTAATTATTCAGTTTTTCAAATCTATTTATTCTATTTTTGTAGACTTGTGAGTTCCTATTTTATTGGAGACTAAATTCATTATTTCTTTTAATACTTAGAAGGATTTAGAATGAGACCTCCATGGATTAACTCATGTTCCTGAAAAACATCCCTGTCATTTTCATAACATACATTTATCTTGTAGCATAAGCAGCATTGTATTATTTTATGGGGAACACAGATTTTACTACAGTGTATTTCCACTGATCCAGTATCCACCTTGTAATACACTCACCATACATTTCGCCTATAAATATATTCCAGACATAATAACAATGTTACACAATAAATTGACCTTTAAAAATAACAAGAAGCAAGACACAATGTAGATAGCCATGCTTTTTTAACTCCTAGTCACTTAACTGCTTAGTCTAGATGCACAGTTAGTTATTTATGATTTTTTTTCTTCTTTGTTTTTTTTTCCCTTCTTGACTATGATTTGCATGGTTTGTAAAGCTCCTTTCTCTGCTTCTTTTCTTTGTAATTTTTAAGTTTTGTGATGTTGCATTTGATCAAATTGCCACAGTTTTGACTTCTGCTCTTGGATATACGAAACCAACAGAACCTCTGAGCTTCCTCTTCATCAATCAATCACATTTATTATGCACCCCTAAAAGAAAACATCATTTTCTAAGTTCTATTTGACTTCTGGTGAATTAGGCCTTCATTTCTTGTATGATTCTATATTTGTGTGAAGCCATTCTCTCAGAGATGTGTTTGTGATCAGCATGGTAAAATGATTACTCTGTGAAATTCTTCTCATCTACAGAGATTATTTTTCTTCAACTAGTCCATTCTTCTCTATTACCCTGTGAAGACTCTTTTCATCTTTTAGATGGTTCTGATTCACCTCAATGAGAAGTAAGAATCTCTACCGCAGAAATTTGGGGCTAGGGGGGCCACATGTCTTCTCTCCCTGAACTGATGCCAGTAGCAGCAGCATATCAATCACATGCACTCCAGACAGTCCTGGGAGTTGGACTTGGGAACCATGTGGATAACTTCTACTGGTAGTAAGTAGGTTTACACTACCAAAATTGGGCAATAACTCCTCATTGTCACAGAAAGATGTCATTGGCTTGTCAGCATAACCACTTGAGATCTTGCTTTTCATATGTAAGCTATGCTCATGTGCTATAATCTGGATAATGAGTATCTTTGGGCCAGGGCACCTTAATTGCAAGTTCAGAATTAGGAAGTTAATATGAAGTTTTGTTGAAGCAGCTATAAAAATTGCAGCTCATATTGAATTTGAGTTTGGAAGTGTTATCAAACTTCTCAGATCCAAACTTCATCCCTATAACTGGAGAGATGGGTGGATTCTAGCTGAGTTCACCTTCAGAGGGCCATAGTCTGGAAATGTTCACTAGGTTCTAACCCCGAGAGGTCATGGGGATCACCCCATGAGTTTTTCTGTCCTATGCTGATGAATGTGCAAGTCAATTATTTCATGTATTTGTGTGTTGTTTCTCAGAAAATTACAGATTTAACAACTTTTATTTCATCATACCATTGGCATTCATTAAGAAAAAAAAAAAAACATGGTTAGATTCTCATGATTTTGAGATATAATGGAAAATGTATCATTGCTAAGCAAACAATGAATCTTTAAATAGCTAGAAGAAAAAACCATCGGGGTTACCTCAAAAACTAAACTTCCTGCCAGGCAGTGGTGGTGTACTCCTTTATTTAATCCCAGTCCTCCAAAGGCAGAAGCAGGAGGGATCTCTGTCAGTTCCAGGCCAGTCTGGTCTACAGAGTCAGTTCCAGGATAGCCAGAATTATAACGGAGAAACCCTGTCTCAAAATAAACTTCCTGCTCCTTGAAGTTTCTAAAATAATATGTCAGTAGGAGGGTGAAAATAAAGAATTGATCTGCTGAGCATTGAGAAAAAGAATGAAGAATGAATCGTACTTCACTAGATTATACCCTGGGTTTGGGGACTTTATTTTTCTCACACCTGACTTTGGAAGCTTGTGACTTTAAAAATGAAAAGGATTTTTAACATTCCATTTAGAATGGCTTCTTTAAACTTTTTGAATATTAGTGCCATGATAAAAGCATGAAACAAAAGGTTACCATTGAACAGGACTCAAGATATGAAATATAGGCACTTTCCACAGTGTCAGTGCCCAGTGGGTCCTTAATAAAGAACGTTTCCCCCTCAGTTACTCTGATTACTTCTTTCATTTCTTGAAGTTTCTCTATGTCTTTTTGGACAGAGGTTATTTTACCAACTAGCTGGTTTCTATTTTGCTTTGCCATTTTTCTTTTCCATTTCCTCACTCTGGGAGGCTATAAGCCATTCTGTGTCCATAAGTAAATAAAGAAGTCTTTGGCTTCCTGACAAAAATATATTCTGGCAAACACACTGCACTTACATGGAGTGTCAGGATTTCAAAGCCTCCCCAAGGAGTCCAGCAAACATATCTAAAGAAAGGTAACGGAGTGATTATGAGTCCTTTTCAAGGCAGCAAGATCATTCTTCCAAACGAAAGTCAGATTGTGTAAAGAGTCGCTTGCTTATCCTACAAGACCTTTAGAGACAGAAAAAAAAATGTAGAGAAAAATAAAGCATTGTTAGTTCAAGAGATGGAACTTTAGTTGAGAGCCATGATTTATTTGTAAAACTGTATTTTAGTAACACAAGATAATATAACCCTTCTGATTATTCAGTCCATATAAAAGTCACTTGTATTAGTTGGTGTGTAGTGAGCAGTATTTTAATGTATAATATGATTTAATATTTTGAAAATAAAGACGCTGTGAGTAGTATACATAGAAACTAATTCTTCAATTACTAGTTTTGTGAACTCAAGAAACAATTTTGCTAAGGTCTCTGAACCTCCGTTTCTGCAACTGTTGCAACTGTTAATTATAGATTCCTTATAAGATTGTTCTGAGCATCAAGAAAACTACACAAAAAAATGAAGGGACATTTTTGTGCCTTCAGTGATTGATTGTTCTACTGTTGGGGAAGTTTATTTTTAGTTATGCTTGAAATTATTTTATGCTCTGTTGAGTGAGGACATATCCTAGGTCTAGGATGTTTTGTATTGCTTGTAGGTGTTGGATTTCTTCAGGGGTTGTTTAATTGCTAATAATCTGCATGTGCTATCAGTGGAATACCTGAGGTATTCTGAAAGAATAAAATCACTTGAGCTGAGAGACTCAAGGTTCCACAGTCCAGGTGATTATATAGTTAATTATTAACTATTACAACATTTGTTTTTCAATAGGTTTTAAATATGTTTTCAAACCATGGATATTTTTAGATTCTTTAAATGCTCTCCAAAAGCAGAACTCCTATGATCAAAACAAAGAAATCAAGACAAATAGATTATTGTAGACACAATTGTGATAGAAACTCAAAAATAAAAACTATGATATGAGAAAACATATCATTTAAAATATAAACAGTTATTACTCATATAAGAAACAGAAATATAGATGAAAAAATATATATAACTGTGCCATTATGGTTTCTTTGCTCCTTATGCATGTACAGTCTTCATTACCTGGAGTATGCATTCGACATAATTTTTGTTGTGTGACATATTGTGGCTCAACATAAACAACCATTTATTCGCCTAGGAAGGCCACAGACAATAGACTAAGATAATGATGGCACTAAAGTCCAGCTGGTGAACCAATGAGTTTATTAGTCTTATTTACACAGGATAGGTGAGACGTTACTAACGAGAGCATGGATAACTCAAAACTTCTTCATCCCTAAAATCCCATCCTGAGTAACACAGAAGCCAGCTCTCAGTAGGTAGTAAAATAAAAGAACTTGTAAGGAAAACCGCAGGTTACTCATGTCATCCGCAATGGGAATGGAGATTTGGATGCAAAGGAATATGGAGGATTTAAAATGTCAAGAAAATAAGAAAGTTTGGAGTTATGTGTGAGGAAATGTAGCCAAACTAGAAGAGAAAGGCGAGGCTCTGGGTCAATGACAGCAGGCCAGCTCCACAACAGTATCACCACCCAAAGCCCTTGAGGAATATGGATAAAGCATTATTTTCCTTCTTTGTATCCTTAATTCTAAGGAAGTTTATTGTAACAGACTAAATTGAAAGTAAGGAAGTCTTCCAACAAGAATTCTCTCCCTACAAGACCACCACTAATCACAACATAGACAAGGAACAAAATATGGAATAAGTAGAAAGATTGCACCTACATCTTGGTAGCTGTTATAGAGTTAACCCCCCACCATAGCAAAGCTATAAGCAAATCATATAAATATGAGGACAAAGAAAGGATAGTTTAATCAATCATGAGCACATAATATTACTACAAAGTTGAGTCTGTCAGTCCCAGTGAGTACTTAACAAGACACAAATGAGAACTGAACAAAGGACTTCTCAACTACCCCTAAACTAGTGGTCATACATGAATAGCTCAGATCATATCTCTGTTTGTTCCAGGGGATTGTCCATGGAGAAGGGGAGCCCTCTAATGGATTGAACCACAACAGCCAAGAGAACTAGCCAATCTCATAGTAGTTTCCTTGGTCTTTGTCTAGTTTCTCCCATGACCTTATATAAGCCTAAAACTTCTAGCTAAGGAAGTTCAATTCCCTTTTCCTCTCTTGGAAATCAATCCTACTCTCAGGGAGTAGTACATTTTACTTTCCCTTAAAATCTCACTTTTCCCTAGTTTTAGACATTTCCGCAATTACCCTTAATAATATTAAGTTGATTTCCTCTTTGCTTACTCTCATTAGGGTGAGACAATAATCTCAGAGCTTCTGTATCAAGCAGGTCATTGCTGATCATGAGTGCATGCTTCTCTAGGTTCCTGAGTTAGGCACAACCAGGCAATGAAAGGTCTCATCCCATTTAAATGTATTACCAACTTGTATGATGATTCACAGAAGCTCTACCCTTAGGTCTTGCACAAATTTCAGTCAGCTCTGCTGATTGGAGATTCTCTTCTCCCAGGCAATTGTTACTTGGGACTTCTTGAATCTTGTAAGCCTCAGTACTTACTAAAATTTGTTAGTTGTTTACTCCCTTAGCCTAATGACTGTTGGTTACTTTCTAAATCTTAACAAACTTCCATCAATAATGACATATTTTAACTCAAAAGAAATTGCTACACGAACATGTAGTCACCATTTTAGTTGCTGTGCAGAAAGAATGTAATGAATTAGATACAATATTCAACTCTTATGAAAATTAAATACTAAAGAGAGATAGAGAGTAACCTATCATGCCAATCACTGCCCAATCTCAGAAGGTGATTTTCACATATTATAGAGAAGAATGCAAACTTGTTTCTGAGGTCTCAGTGAGTAGAGAGAATCCTCTAGCAAGATATAATATTTTGACTGCACCCCTCCGGTAAGCATTTCTTTCGATTCTTTCTACCATGGGTAAGAAGTGGACTGTGAGCATGGAGATTTTGTCTTCTTTAAAGATATTCATCAGTAGAAGCAGGAATTGTGTAAGACGATTTAGTCTTTTATTGCAGTATATCCAGTAACAACTTTATTTATAAATCTGTATATTTTGATGCTACCTATCTCTCCCTCTTCCAATTTGGGATATTTGGCTTGACTCATTTCCTTCAACCAAAACTAGCCAGCTCTCGTTCTCTCAGAGAATAGGTATGACTTTTTTTTTCTCATTTGGATTAAAAAGCATTGAAATGCAGAGTGGTTGTATGAGAATGTCTCCGAAGGTTTAGTGTTAAAATACAAGATGGAATGGTGGAGGGCAGGAAAGTTGTCACTAATGTTTAATCTGAATAGCATCCATTGACTTCTGGGGTGATCGCTAGCACATTTGGGAGTATTTGCTTCAACTGTGGGGTCTGCTTTACTAAATCATTTTGTGCCAGAAGAGACTATTTAAAATTGTTCTTGCAGTACTGTCTCCGGGCAGGAATCTGTTATTAGCAGTGGCGATAAGGAAAGCTACAGACATGTTGTGACACTGGCTACCCTCAGGATAAGAGTAGATCAAGGCTGGCAGAGGAAAAGGCAGAAGGAAGGGGGAATTGCTCCTCGTCACTGCTAGCATTCACTGCTACAAGGATCACTTTAAGCTGCTTCCAGCTCAGGCAATTGGGGAAATTGTAGCTTCTGCATTGATGACTGTTTCTCTAGCCTGTCCTCTTATGGGCTGTCATTTGCAGGGAGTCTCCTGAGGTTAACCTGATAGTCCAGTTACTCATGTAAATAAGTGATGGAGTGCTTCATGGTGCACAGAACCCTCAAAGTCAGATATACTGAGTTAAAGAATTAACAATATCCCACTTTTGGATAGCTGCTATCACCTTCCATACTACACACACACACACACACACACACACACACACACACACAATTATGTTATTTGAATACTAAGGTCCATGAAATTGGTATCCAAGTGACAGTGTGTGTTGAAAAGTGGAGGCAAGTGACTTCATTTGTCATAAAATCTTTTGAAATGGAAGCAAAATTAGGATTGAAAATAGACATAATATTAAAAGTGTGAAATCAATCCTTATTAATCACTTTCTCTAATGTCGAAAATAAAGTCTGTGCAATGACTGGACTTTTGTGTCATGGTATACTGTTATATCACCCTCTCATAGTTTTTTACCTATTCTTAAACAGAACAGGACAAACAAAAACACCCTCTCATAAAAGAAAAGACTGAAATCTACGAGTATGTTTATATTAGAATAAAATGAAATGAAATAAGTGTCATTGCATAAGTAACTTGCAATCTTTAGTTCTAGACTCTTTTATACAAAGATCAAAATGTCCTTTTTCTGTGAGAGAAGAAAAGGCTGGGCACATTTTGGATTCAATAGTTATCGCCAACTCTTTTTTTTTTTTTTTTCAAGTGTTCTGACTTTGTCAGAAGCCACAAAGCCATTCGCAAAGCACTTTTCTTAATATTTAAATTCCCTTTGAGGTTTAAGAGAAATTTAATCCACATGTTTCTAATTCATTTGCACTCAGCTCATAAAAGCTGTTCTTCAATTTGAACTCATTGTGGTCCAGGGGCATTAAAAAGCTTTCAAATGAGCCTTCCTTCCTGAATTGAAATCCAGATGTTGTGTTTTGTCAGTTCTAAGCAAATTTGAAACTCAAAAATAAAAAAAAAAAAATGTCTTGGCCATAAATGGGAAGGCACAGATGGTTTTGGAACTTGAAGAGGGGAAAAAAAATCTGCAAATAATAAGAATCCTCTTAAAATATAAGGAATTATGCCATTTTTAAGGATTTCATTCAATGAATGAATAACATTCTGTTCATTTAAAGATGGCAGACCCTTGCAGCTAGGAGAAGCTGAATGATCCGGGTCCAAACTGTGAGGGAGATTGAGCCAGGAATAAACACTCAGAAATCTTCTCTAAGCCATTCATGAAGTGTGATTAAAACACATAAATACTGGGAGGGTGGAAAGGATGGAATCAAATGCTGAATCCATATGGTAACACTGTCCAGGAGAGAAAAATAAGGCTATTTTTCCCTTTCCAAATGTTCCCTCACATCAGCTACAAAAAGACAGCGAAGGAAAAGATACTGAACACAGTGCAATACAAGGCAGTGGCATTCACCCTCCAGAGATTGTATTCCTGGCTTTTCTTAAGAACCTCACTTTTCAGAATTCACCTCTAGCCTTTCAATCTATAGAATTTGAGGCAATAAATAGATCTGTTCCTCTTACATATGAAAGCCTGCTTAAATCATACTTATTTTTCTTCATCTTTGCACCAATATGTCAATCTGTACCAATGTAAAGCCATCCCTAACTGCCAACCAGTAGTCTTAGTCTCCAAAGAATGCAGGCTGTTAATTTGTTTGCCTTACCTATAAACATCTTCATAAGCAGTGTGGATCTATCAGAATGCTAGGAATTAAAGTATTAGGAAATAAAAATTCTGGTAAATTCCACTTGATAGTTTCCTCATGAAAAAGAAAAAAAGCATAAAAACTACATTAGAGCAGAACCCGGGCTTAAGATTATTCTTCACTCGGCTATTTTTTACTTAGCAGGGCTGGTGGGTGGTGGTGGCTTTATTCTTTAAGAAATTCCTTTTAACAACTAAACCTCAATTCTAATTCTCATTCTGTGCTTACGAGCTGACTGACATGCTTCTCTGATGATCAGTCATTTCTCTTCTGGATGATTACACGACCTATCTAGCAAGCAGGGAAGAGAGGGAATGGTAAGAGCGATGACAAGAAAGCATGGTATAAGTGTCTGAAAACTTCACAATGAGAACCAATTCTATGCATGATAACCAGAGATTAATAAAAACAATCAATTCATGAGGAAAACATAGGTGATTTGTACATCTGTCTTTTTTCCCACTTCATTTTCCTTCCTGCACACAGTGACTTACAGGAAGATAAGTTTACAAAATCTTGCAAAATAGTTCATATATTTTTATTTTCATTTGCTTTCTTTAAAAATTATTTCTAAAGTGTTTCCATGGTGCTGTTTTTAAACTTCTTTCCACTCGACTTTTTGAAAAAAAATCCATTCATTTTTGATATATAAAACACACATTTTACAAGTATTTATAAAGTTCCATGTACTAAGACTTATATTTTATTTCCTAAGCCCTCTTCACACTTGGCTTTTAATTTTGTTGTCTATGAGAGTGGTGGGCTGCGCTTGTGTGTTGGTGTTCAACGACTTGGTTCTGGTTCAGATTTTACATCCTTTGATACTGATACTCAAATTCCTTTTTTTTACATTTAAAACAACTATAGGTCTGTTTAGTGTTGCATGTTTGTATATGATTTCAGGGATAACCACCTAGTACTGAATAAGAAATTAGGTGGCTCATCCCTGAGAAAGACTACCACCCCTTCTCTTAGCAGTAGTTAATTGACTGTAGTTATTTGTCTAGGGATGGGTTCCAGTGAGATTGCTTCCTTCCACATTAGCAGGTCCATTTTTGAAAATGCAAACAAACCAGGGAAATATGTGTGTATTAACTATGACTCATTCAACTCTCAAAGCAATATCTTCATTGCAACTCCACACCAGGCAAGCTTTCCATGCCCTGCCGTCCACATTGTTCAATTACAAACAGGACAAGAGACTTAAGAAAAATTCTGCCTGCAAAATATGCTAGGGCAATAGTGGCACAATGTTTGTGGGAGTAACCAACCAACACTGACTTGATTTAAGGCCCACTTCACAAGATAGAACCCATGCACAACACTGAGTGACCAGAATCAGAGATTAGATAGCCCAGAGACTTAGGGGGAAACCATATACTACTGATCTTAAAAAAAAAAAAAAAAAAAAAAAAAGGAGTGAAAAATTACTTCTAATGATATTCTGCTATACTCATAATGCTTTATTCAGCCATCATCAGAAAAGTTTCTGATGCTCCATATGGGAACAAATACAGAGACCCACAGCCCAATCTTCCACAGAGAGAGACCTTGGAACATTCAACTTTAAGTGGGATGTCTCCATCAAATCCTTCCTCTCAGAACATAGGGAACCTGAGGAAGAGCATTTAGGAAGAGTGTAAGATTGAGAAGCAATGGAGGACTCCAGGAGAACAACTAAATCAACTAAAAAAAGCTCGTATGAACTCACAGGGACTGAAGCAGCAAGTAGAAGTCCTGCCCACATTTGCACCGGGTCTTTTGTGTATATATTATAGCTTTCAGCTTAGTATTTTTATGGGACTCCTGAATATGTGAACAAATAGGTCTCTGATTTTTGTGAGTTATCTTGTGCCTCTTTTTCTTCTGTTGGTCTGCCTTGTCTAACTTTGATATGATGTTTTTGTTTTATCTTAGTTTTTGTTACATTGTGTTGTCATCTCTTAGAAGCCTGTTTTATTCTAATGAGAGATAGAAAGGGAGTGGATATGGAGAGGAGGAACTGGGAAAATTATAGAGAGGTAAAACCTTAACCAAGACATATTGTATGAGAATATAATCTATTTTCAATAAGGCAATAAAAGGTATTGGTAGTTACAGTAGTTCTTTGGGTGGAAAAAAATAGGAAAAGATACTAAAGATATTCTGTTTAGAGCTCACATTCAGACATTTTGCAGTCTGGAGCTGGTTATAGCTTCTGCTGTCCTGAGGAAACCATAGAACCCCAAGGAGGAGAGGAGAATGAATTCTGACACAGTGACTACGTTTCTGGAATCAGCCGTATCTGGTGTTAAATTTACACAAGGTAATACGTCCTTCCTCTTGAATAAGCTACTATGAATTCTGTGCTTTTTAGCTACATGTGTTTCCTTTCATAGTAATATGTAATGAACACCTAGAGAATTGCATCCTAGAAATGCATAATATGATACTTATATACAATTATTTTTCTTCATGTTATTGTTAGTACTGTGATTATTACTTGTGGATGAAAATAACAATAAAAAATACCTTCCCTTTTTTATCCTAAGCAGGCTTTGAATGGTTATTTTGATCTTTATTCTTAGCCCCCAGCTCCCACAGTGCAGACAGACCTAGGTAACAACTCCGTTGAAAGAAAAAAAAACCATGCTTCTTTCCTTTCATATGCCCAGCAGGTCTATTAAATGACTGTGATTTCTCAGCCGTTCACAGTTACTACATGTTGCTTACAATTGTGTTTCAACACATCCCTCACACTTTTCATTTCCTTTCTCTAATTTCGTCTCTGCAGACTGACTTAGTAGTTAATACCTGCTTGAGAAGCCTATTAGATTCCCTGGATTCTTAGTGAGCTTTACCAGATCTAAGAGGTAAATACCTGTTGCTTGCATTAGGAGACTAGATCCCAGGGTATATCATGAATTTTGATAAATGCACAGAGTGAGAAAAAAAATTGAAATGATTTTTATCCCAAATTGTCAAACAGATAGTTATAATATTGTAAAAGAACTAGTCTCCTTCAGCTATGAAGGAAGGATGAGGACCATATGGCCACTTAAAAAAGGAGCCACATTTAAATTGCTTTCCATTGTGTTTCAGTCCCAAAAGCAAAGAATTTGATATGCATCTTCATCTCAGTACTTTTTAGGAGTAGGTGCCTGCTGACATCTAGCACCTCTGCAAAAGACACGCTACACATAGATTTGAATATACTGGTTTTCAGTCAGTGGGTCACGACCCCTTTGTGGGTTGAATGGTGCTTTCACAGGGGTCACCTTAGACTGTCTGCATATCAGATAGTTACATAACAATTCATAACAGTAGCAAAAATACAGTTATGGAGTAGCAACAAAAATAATTTTATGGTTGCGGGGGTCACTTCAACATGAGGAACTTTATTAAAGGGTTTCAGTACTAGGAAGGTTGAGAGCCATTGTTCTAATAGTTGGAAGGTTGAGAACCACTGTTTTAATATTTAGCTTTGCTCTTGTGGCAGGAGAGGCAATTGAGGAGACAGTTAAAAAGTCTAACATTTAACAGAAGTCAGTTGGAAGAGAGGCTGGAAGCCCTTCTCCATCAGGACTACTTACAAGAAATAGAGCATACTATAGCAGCATGCTACAATCTTTTACCTCAATTTAGGGAAGGAGAAAGGAAAGATAGAAATCTTTGCCGCTTTTACAGGCGGCCTTAATACAGAAAGAGAGAAAAGCAGAAATCTTCAAGGCCTCTTTTTAGGTTGTCCTAAACTCATATCTCTCCAACCTTTGTTCTCTTCGGGATTATCTCACTAATTAACTACAGCAACCCAACCAACGAACCACCAACCAACACTCACTCTGACTCTCAGGGCTTCAGACATTTTATGCCCTAAGCCAAAACTTCCCATAAACCCAATCAGCACACAATCCCAAAGACAAGCTACAGGTGCCAGAACGACTGCACACCACCAAATTATAGACACCTGCATCAAGCATTCCAATTCCAACTCGTAAACAACTCTACCATGGATAGGGTGGGAACACAAACCTCTAGTGACTAGTCAATTACACCAGAAAGGTTTTCTTAACATAAATATTCCAAATGTTCCTCTACAACATACCCTATCCCAAGAAAACCTATCCCAAGACGAACAACACAGAAAAAACGAGTGTTTTATGAATGATCTATACAGTGTCATAAGACTCAAGACCCAGAATTTGGGAGCATATGTCTTTTCTTGAACTCACCAGGCTACTTCCATTCTTGAATGTGTTTGTTCCTTCTTTAAAAAATGTCTCTTCTGTTTTAACCATGAATCCTGGTCCCCTAATTTCCCCTGGGAAACAAGGACTTGACGGCTGTAAAAGATATCTGAAGAATCAGATTCATTCTGTAACATTCTGATAAATTCCACAAGCAGTTGCTAGGGACTATAGCAATTCTCTCACATCAATTAAGGAAAGCTTTGACAAAAATGCATTTGTGCAAAAATGCAGTTTCCCTTCAATTATGTATTCCTAAGTACAAAAGTAAAGTTTCCCCGAATCCTCTTATCTCAAAGATCTAAGTTTTTTTCTTTGGAAACTGAGAGATCAGTGTGGAGAAAAGGACATAAATAAGGTATCAGAAAATACAGCTTGGCTCCATCAGGATGTTTTCATAATGATCTAAGAATTTTAAGCTGACCTCACAGAGTTGGGCCCCACCCCCAGCTGCTGTGATCTAACTCTTTGACCAGGACTGAACTTTGGTCAACTGGCCTGCTCTTATCCTGATCTGCATGACCATTACTTAAGTATCAGAGATTAAATATATGAAAATTTCTATACTTGCAGAGACTTATTGCTCCCCCTCTTCCCTGCATGCCAGCTGATTCCCACCTTCTTTGATGTGAATTACATGTCAGGCAACTACACACAAAAAAACCTCACTCTAACTGTATGTACTTCTTATAAATTTCTCCCTATTGCTGGTGGCAGTTATATACAACCAGCCTACCATTCTTTCTATACACACCAGTACCTTCCCCAATACCCTAATAGCTACTTATCCAGTCTTCAGACAGACAGGCTCTACAGAGCCTCCAAGATGGAGGATAGCATCGACTATAACCCTTTGTATTCAGTATATCATTAAGATGTTTTGTTGTTGACAGAGATCTTCACATAGAGCATTTGGTACCCTTTTTCCGCCCTTACTGATACATTGATGCAGGTTTTGTTTTGTTTTTTTAAAAAAAAACATTTTCATATATCTTGTACTCACCCCCTGAAGATCATTAATTCTTAAGATAACATGTTAATAAAATATTTCTGATAATTTAAAGAAGTGTTTATGCTTCCAAATGACCTTTATTATTTCAGTCTGTCTGTTATTTAACAAGAATAGAGAAATATACTGCATGTTATTCTTTGAAGGGAATTTGGGCACACATTCATGAATGCATGTTACAAGAAAGATATACATCAACTCAAATGTGTGCACGTACATGGAGTATGTTTTTGAACTTCATTTTTTCTGGATTACTAGGCAAAAATCAATTAATTTCTCAGAGATATCCCACTAGGTCTTTAAAAAACCAGATGGCTTAATTGGATAATCAATCGGCTCTAAAGAGATGACACTTGGTGGTTCAAACAGAGAATAAAGGAACGGTTCCAGCCATGTGATAAGCTTCTGCAAAGTTCAAATATTTCTGACATTCAGTTGTATTGTCAGTTTCAAAGAAATTGCTCTTGTCCACTGACACCATTAAGAACTATTGCTTCAAGAACTGGTACTTGTCCACTTGCTGATATAGCTTAAATTCCTTAATGTTTCCACTTTAAGTGAAAATCAACACCACTGAAATTATCTGAATAATTATCGTAATTTTCTTCCATTGTTGCTTTAGTATGAGTAAATGGTTGAGATTTTAAAATATATTCTAAAAAAAGGGCTGGAGAGATGGCTCAGCAGTTAAAGGTACTTGGTTCTCTTTCAGAGGACTAGAGTCGGATCCTGCAGTGTACCAGCTAGCTCCCAAATGCTGGTAACTCCAGCTCCAGGAATCTGTTAACCTTCTTCTGGCCTCTGCAGGCAGTCTTGTAGGTCAATTAGTTTGTATGGAGGTTTAAATCTTCTAGATTGTATGGAAGGTATAGCCTTCCAGGTTTAGACTTAAGAGTATATTGTACAGAGGCCAAAAAGCTCCAGGACTCCAGGCTAGAACAGGTGATTAAATGAGCCGAAGAATGTGAATCTACAGCAACAATCTCTGCATCTGTTCCCATCTGGTGATGGAGCTATTCTCTCTGATGACTGATAAGGCTCTGATGGATCTATGAGTATAGCAGAATATCGTTAAAGGTCATTTTATTGATCTTAACTGGCCATCTCTTGTTGTCAAGTGAGGCTTCCAGTGGCAGGGCTTAGTTGCATTCAGTTTAGTTGTTGCCCAAGGGAGTCCCATGGAAATTCGCAAACAACCCCGGCTGTTGCGTAACACAAATGGTTGCTTTCTGCAAAATGACAATGGTGGAGGGTGACATTGCCAAGGACAGCACCCACACAACCCATTGAACATGGAAAAGTCGATCTGATGCCTACATGGAGCCTTCACCCCTACATTCTAGTCTCATTAGTGTGGGAAGGTACTTTGTAGGCTACTGAAAGACAAACATGGACACCAACTCAGCCACAAAATCTTTGACATACACTATATGTTTGCAAGGTATGCTAAGGCAATAGAGGTATAATTTATAGGAGTAGCCAACCAATATCTGGTTTAATTTAGGCCAACTCCACAAGAAGAAACCCATGCTCAACATTGCTTGGGAATCAAGAACCAGAGACTAGATAGCCCAGAGTCCTAGGGTAAAACAAAACACTACTGGTCTTAAATTTTTTTTTTTGAGATTTTGATCCATTATATTTCATCATGTTCCTATCTCGTCCCCATCTCCTTCAAGATTCATGAGCTCCATTCTATAGACACCCAACTTTATGTTTTATACATTTTTTAATTCATTGAGTCTCATTAGTACTGCCTATCTATGCTTGGTTGTATGGCTATACCCTAGATATGTTGGACCTCTTAAAACTCATACACTTACTGAACACCAACTATCAATTTCCAGCCATTTCTCATCTTCTCAACTAGGGATGGCAATTTGTACCCACATCTTCCATTCTCCAAATTTATTGTCTTAAGATTACAAAAGTTTTGCTCATGCTGTCACAACCACTGGGTTCTCATATGCAACTGCCATATTGTGCCTGGAAAACACTGTTCCCATATAATCATCCACCCCCTCTGACTTTTTTGCTAAATGTCTTAGTGGTAGTTCATTTTGCTCATAACTACTCCCTAATAGTTGCCAGTGTCAGGTTCCCATGTGGCCACCTTGGCTATCTCTGCTTCATATCTATGCTGGTGACAATTTATGGAATAGCATTTTTATCCTGATATAGGATGACCAAAGTATTGAGTACATTCTCTTCTTGTGACTTAGTGTAATTTTTGGTTAGCTACTGTTTTTTAAATAGTTTTCATTACAGTTGTTTCACATAGATACTGTCCTTTCCACCAATTAGCACCCATGTGTGAAAGGTACATATGAAACTTCATTAAGAAGACAGACAAAATATAGGAATGAATAAAAAGCTCCTATATGCATAGCCAATAAGAATACATCATTTCTTTACATTCCTGTTGGAATGGGACTGGTAAATATGTCCTACAGAGAAAAGGCAATCCATTAGTCTCCCTGTAATCAGATTACATTCAGATTACATAATATCCTTTACTTATTACCATTTCATTCAGTGGATTTCTTTAATGTTTTGGTTGTACGTGTTTCAGACTTCCCTAAGGAGTGGGATCTAAGAGAAGGAAGTAGGTTATTGGAGTGTCATTTGAGGTGATAAACTCTGTCCCTGGACTCCTCTTATCTCTAAGCATCCTGGCTAGTCTGGGGGTAGAGATTCCAATCATACACTCCTACCATGTTCTACCTTGACTCAGACCTAAAAGACACAAGGGTCAAAGATATAAGGGTCATGGTCAAGGACCATGGCTTGAATATTCTGAAAAAGATACCAAATTGTGTCCTTTAAATTTCTGTGTTTAGGTATTTGTCACAGCAACAATAAAATACAATTTTAAGCCAGCTCTATTCACTTACACATTTAGAATAACACACAATCTTCTCTCTACTTCCTTAGCCGCTGAACAGTCTCAATCAGGTTCTGTATTTGGCACCACTGCCAAAATGAGAGCATTTATTATTCACAGCAGAGAAGGGAAAATGTAAATCAATGTGTCATTCCTTTGCCATTGACTTTCCAAAGGTTAGCCAATCTGGCTTCCATCTCTGATCAGTGCCACACCCTCTGCCAAGTATCTTCAAGTGTCCCATCTTCTGTCAGGCACAGCCGTCCTTCTGTTCATCGCTTGGCTGACTCTCATCTTTCATGGTTTCAAGTGAAATATCACGTCCTAAGAGAAGACTTTACTAATTATACCATGTTATTTCAGAGCATCCTGCACTTTGTCTTTGAAGCATGATTTTATACTTGCATATTTACTTTCTACAATAGTTTATAGGTCTAATATATGCTTGAGAGAGTATAGAGATTTTCCCAAACACGTTGACTACTTTGTAGAGAGCATCCCCAAGTACTATATTATTAATGTCATGTTATGACATTAATAATACTTCTGGCCAAATACTCTATTGATACATTTAAATTCTACATTGACCAGAGTGTAGTATAAATATAATGTCCTAAGGATTGCCAAGAAAACAAAACAATCTTAGATGCAAAGTTAATTGGAAAACACATTGTTATTGAAATATTCTTACTTTTCTTTCTTGTATCATTGAACCTGAATTCAATATGTTCCTACTGTAGGCTATGTTTACTAGAATCAAACAACATTCAGCTATGGCTACCCTGTCTTTGAACATATGCTGTAGGCTGCATTTTACCAGAGCAGTGGGCAGCAAGCTGTGAGACTAAACTTTTATCATCCTCTCTATAAATCAAGATGAAAGCTGTAGGCTTCCTCCTGTGGGCCTCACACTGGCTATAGGAAAACAAAAAGGTGAAATACTTAGAGCATAAAAAGCAATTCCAAAACCAATTATCTGGCATTAACAGAGCACCATTCAGTAGATTGGGCATTGTTGTTGCTGTTGCGTATGTAATTTCTTCTTCTTTTTCTTTTCTGCTCTTTCTCTTTATTTTTATAAATCTGGGAGATGGAGAATTAGGAAGCATTTAACTGTAGAGATCAGGCCAAACTGTGTCAATACTTTATTATCTCTGTGGCACCAGCTAGAACTTAAAACAAATTTCCTCTCGATATTGTAAATGTTTACATATATTCAGTTTTCCTTGAGTATAAGTAGAAACACTTTCTAAGCCAAGTCTGAGGTTATATTTCCCTCATTGTTTTTAATTCTTTGCATTATTTGTTGATTTTTCAGAACATTACAAATGAATCTGTGCCAAAATAAAGTAGTATTTATTTCATACATTTGAAATGGAGAAAGATGGATGACATGCACACTGGGAAATGAACCAAACTTCATTTTACACATAAAGTAGACAAGTTTTAAGGTCAGAGGCCACTAAGAATTCATGCATCTTTTCCTACATCAGGCCATTAAAAATAAAAATGATTCAATATATTTTATGTGTAGTAGATCAATAAAATAGCATTTTAATGTTTATTACATTTAATAGATAAACATTAAAATAAATATGCACTTTTCTAATAATTATGCTCTTAAAATGGTTATTTTTAGTAGTAAAATGAATTTTTAATTGAATTTAATAAAACATTGATAGAAGACTGGACTTAATCCAAGTGTAAAATGAAAATTAGAGTTATGTTTCATATTACCAACCTCTGTACACATTAATGTAATTTAAATGCTGTGTAAGTATAGCTTATATCCACTCAATTTTAATATTGGAAGAATGGAAAACAGACTTAATTATGACAATTACATTGAACTTCCACATTGCAAAGATGCTTTCAGTTTTCCTACCTTTTTCGAGAGGTTTTCACACGCATCCAAATGTTCTGTCTCCTTTCTCCTCTTCATCCTCTGATGTGAAATACATAGAAAAGATTGTTAGAATTCAACTACCTGGCTTCCAATTTTATAACCCCCCTGTATTTTGAATGGTTTATTTGTGTGTGTGTGTGTGTGTGTGTGTGTGTGTGTGTGTGTGTGTGTGTGTCCTTCCTTTGTGAATTCATGAGTCCCTCAGTTTTTCCAACCAAGAAATGAAGGGTTATCCTTTGGTCATCCATCCATGCTGTATAGTAGAAATACCATCAAATGAAATGTCCATATTGCCAACATAAGCCCACAGAATCCCATGCAATACTTTCATGTAATTATAGTTAGCTAGTTGAGTCATTTCCTGAGACAGTTCGTGATTCAGTCTTGATACCATGAACTTCGCTGGAGTCTTTGATGACAAGAGGCAGAAATTCCTTTGCAAGTCTTCAATGAAGATAACATTTAATATTTTACTAATACGTGGGTTCAAGGACTACAAAAGTAAATTTGACTCATTTGACAGTTTAAGAAAAATGAGTCCTTGTATAGAGCATGAAAATAAAACGTACTTGGTAGGAGATTAGAACAAATTGTGTTGAACAATATATTTATGTCAAATATTGTGCCACTGTTATTCATGGGAGACTGTCTATAAAATGTAAAATTCAGTTGAATTTGATTTCAGTTAAAGAAATAAGAATTTTAGTACATGTATGTCCCATTCAATATTTGTAACATGCATGCACTAATTTTTTTCTTGCTTTTGGTTATCTGAATTTCAAATTTAATTAAATTTCGTGTGTTTTAGTTTTAATTATAATTCATATGGTAGTTCCATTCCCATCCCATGCAATGACTGTGAGTTCAGCCCCATATAAAATCACTAGGAAAACTGAGATTCCTAGAAGCAAGTTTGCATATTTAAGAACACCCTGTCAGCAAGTGTCAAAGGGAGAAAATATACCATGACATGTGTGTCCACAATCAGTGTCTACCTTCAAATTCCATGGAATAATCAGGATTTTTTAGCAACGAGACTCCAGACAGGTTGTCTAGTCACATGTGTTCTGCCCCCAACACTTAACACATCCAAGGACCACGAAAGAGTCTAAGCATGTTTGTATTTATGAATACACGTAACAACAATAATTAACACACAAGAGGCCAGTATTATGTTTAGCTTATTATACATGGAAGAAAAATTTATTCTGGCTACAGTTCTAGGGGATCATTCTATCAGGGCAGGGGATATACGGCAGAAGGATGGGGTGAGATGGTTTAGCAGCAGAAGAAAAGATGGTCGGTCATGTTACATGCTTACGTAGAAAGCCCCAATGTGCCTTCTTGTCTATCGCGGACACCGAAGTTTCTGGAGACAGAGTGAGCAAAAGTATCTTCTACCAATATGTAGATTTTCTGGACACACGAAAGGGAAAGGTTATATTTAATTTCATTATTCCTCCTCCTCAGACAAAACTTCACTGCTCTAAACACTGTGTCAGAAGAGAAGGAGAACACTCTCTTGGCCCCTTACCCTGTGACTTCGCCACCCCGAGGCTTACTTCCAGCTCCTGCGAGCAGCCTCGCCGCTATTTATCATTCTTGCAGAGAGGGATATTTGAAGAAGCTGGGTCATTAGCCCTTCAAAGCAACACTGCTAGGACTCCACACAGCTGTGAGTGAGCATCCTCTGTCTGTGGATTATTTCAAGTAAAAGAAACACCAAGTTGATTTGCAGTTAAAGTGGTGAAAGTGGCAGCCTATCGGTTGCTATTTTCTCTTGGGAAAGAGAAAGGATATTAACATTGCAGCAAAGAAGATGTATAACGGAGTTTCCAGCTTCTAGGGCCTTGCCCTACAAGTGTGTTGCTGTTCCTACAGAGTTTGGCAGGGGACAAGCAGAGAAAACTGTTCTATTTTTAATTTTAAACTTTTAAGCAGAAGGCCATCAAGAATAATCTGCTCAGTAAACATTTGGTCTTGAGTCTTAGCATTTCTCTTCTCTCAGCAAACACGATCACAAATGTTAAATGTTAGAGAAAAACCAACGGCATGTGTGTTTTACCAAGCAATTCCTTTGCCAAGAATATCTTTAGATTTTTTTTTTTCTGATGCATTTGAGGAGAGAAGTGATCAACATAGCTAAAAGACAGTGCAGACAGGCTTAAAGTGTGACCTTGGACACATCGCTCATGTGTTATAAATTATTGTGAGTTCCATTAAACCAAAAACAATAATAGTATTGGCTTATGCAATTGTTTTTATGTTTCTCTAAGCCCTGTAGTGCATCTTGATGGGTTTAGTGAGTGTTGTCATAAGGATGACTGTAACTTTTTCATAGAAGAAACTGAGACATTTGCTGTAAATCATTAGAATTAAGTGACTCATGTGTTAACAGATTTTCTTTTCAGAACAACTGCCTATAAGGAACCCAGGATAAAAATTTCTTTTGCAGGAAGGAAAAAAAAGACTTTTTTTGTGGATATCTTTCCAGATTTGATATTCTGCATTCTTAACAATAAATTTCATTGCCAGTTTATTAAGTCTTATTTAATTCATTTATTTTTCCCCATCATTTAAGAGACATTTATTGCATTTCCACTACTATGTGTTTGACATAAGCACTTAATTTAGATATCGCTGTGAAGCGATCTCAGAGAAGGATGTGGAAACGTAGTAAGGAGGGAGAAAAAAGATTGCCAACTCCGGGTTCCTTGTTACTGTACATAGAGCAATATATTTTATCCCATTACATTTTATTTGTGTCACTTCCATTCTGCTCTCAGTACAAAGAGACAAGGTTAATATAGTTTCCAGCGAAGACCTGACAGCTATTCTGCTGATTAGTTTGGTGTTACATTGGAGCAGCACTCCTGCAGCCCAGAGTGGTGAAGGATAACTTTGCTGAAAAGAACAGGCAATGCACCCTGCAGAGAGAGGGCAGGGATTCTGAAGAAGACAGTGTGGAGCCACTGCTAGAACACATATGCACTGGTAAATCCTCTGGAAAGCCCACATTAGAGTATAACTCTCTAAAAAGGAAATGATCTTTCCCCTCTATCACAAAGCCTGAAGCGGTAGAGCAGCAGAAGCTAATCTTACAGTGCTTCAGCTTGGATGCTCTGGTCTTCAGTACTTGCCACACTTAATGCAATGAATGAGATGTGTTATTTTTTAAAATAACCCTTAAAAAAGTGTTCCAAATTTCCTCTGAAAGAAATATAGCCTCCCTCAAGAACTCAGAGACCAAAAATAACCCAACTTAGCATCTCAGCCTTCTTCTGAAAGTCGCACATTTTTATAGAGCCTACAAGTTCAAAAAAGTTGGAGTAGACAGAACATCCCAATACTAGGATCTGTTGGAATGACAGATTCTAAGGACTTCCTATTTCACTGTCTTCCCAAAATCTTTGGTTTATGCTATATATTTTGAAATATATATTCTAGTTTGGACAAAACATTTTTAGTTTATATAAAGTATTCCTCTTTTGCTGTGGGATATTCAACAGAAGAGACTGCTCAGACACAGGTTTAAGCCAATACAAAGTCTTTATTAGCCAGCTGGTGACTACACTGGATGTTTGGGATCCTAGTGTAAACAGAGCCTTTCACAAAGTGAGGTTTTAAGCACAAAAGCCATATTCTGAGTTGACGTAAATCAGTTAACATGAACAGTGAGCCAAAAGCAGAGCTATAGAAGCTATAGAGAGCAGGGTCAGTACTTTTTGAGACTCTCCCAGAATTATATGGACTTTTATGGATTAGGTCTTTATTTTATTTTTGACAGGTAGTGCTGTCTACATGCCGAATCTTACAGCCTGAATGGCATTTCCATCATGGAGTCCGTTGTATTAAGGTCTCAGGGCCTGCTAAGGTCTGGAGTTCTGTTACAATTTTACATAGAATTTTACAATTTTTACAATCTTAAATCTTCAGTTAACACTGTGAGAACTATCCACATCCATTTACATAGTCCTTATTTACTTAATACATAGTAGACCTTCTGTCATGTGATATAATACTTATGGTTATTTAGGTTATTTCCAATATTTTGCAATTAAAAGATATGTCTTTAATGTGACGGCTTATGTGTAAAATATGATTATTATTGAAAGAAATAATATTGAAAGAAGAAAAGAAAGTGAAAATATTGAAAGAAGAAATGCTGATAGGTAAATTCTAGGTGAAGCATACATTCTCTTTTCAGTTATATCAGATACCAGTGAATTTTATCTTCCCATTCTTCCAATTATGTATATGCCATGAAAGAAGTGAAATTGGCCCTCCCCCACTGTCTACCTATATCTTATTTGATGGATTTCTGGTTAACCTGGGCTGATCGATAAGTGCTTTGATCTTTATTCTGATCCTTCGTCTTTAGATTAAGGATAGTAAGATTTTTGTTGAATAATATGGTTAGCTGATCCAAGGCATTCCATCTTTTCAGAAACTATTAAATTAACTATCAAAGAACTAATAATTTTTAAAGTGCCTTTTTAAAGGGGCAACCCTTTACAGGTGCATCTTCTTTTAAACAACACTATTATACTTCTGTATCTGAAACAAGAAATTTTTACCATGTCTTGAAATAGTGACTTCCGTAACTAGCTATATATACTGTTAGCTGACCCTAGTAATGACTTCCCTGTAAATGACTTAAGTGCTAGTTCGTTTTTGAAAGACACACGACCGAGAACACAGATATGATTCTATTCTGAAAGACTTTACAATTCCCTGTAAAGGAAGGGTGACAGTTTGACCTTTCCAGGAAGTGGTGGTTTTTGGAAATGATATCGCATTTAGCAGGCAGTGCCTTGTTGGAGGAAGATAGGTTATTGGGAGTATGCACTTGAAACTATTAACTAATGAATCTCTGATTCTACACATTATTTTCCTGAAAAACAAAGAAAGGATAACATTCTAATTTTGCCTGGATAATGTCATATTTTGTATGACTTCCATATTTGTTTTCATCCCTTGATGGGTTTGTAGGCTGTTTTTCATATGTTACCCGTGACTACTAACACAGTGACAAATTCATATACATAGGTGTCTTTTTTAAATATTATGACAAAATTTCCATTGCTTCAACCCAGACACAGAATAGGCAGATCATATGTACTTAAACATTATAATAAAAAATTAAAAACTAGAAATGAGCAAGTAGGGGTGCTTGAATAATTATCTGGTCAAGCACCTTAACAAGATGATGTGCAAATGTAAAGTGACATAGGAAAAATGCTTGTCCCCATGTACCTCTAGGGAACTAAAAACTCACCCAACAATGAGATACATGAGGTACACATAGGGATGGCTAAAGCATTTAACACTGCAGCTACAAACAGATGTGAGGAGGGGAAGAAACCCTAACTCCTAGTCTTTGTTAACAGAGATAAAAAGCAAGAAACAGCTTTGGTGGAGTTCTTGGCCATTTCCTAATAAAACTAAGCAGTTTTAATATATGACCTACAGTTGGATCTCTAGTTACTCCAAAGGAACGCATCTTTGCAGAAACGTCTGCACAAGAAGACATTTGTTATTCTTGTTCATAATTCTCTAAACTTTGAAGCAACAAAGATGTTTTCAGACAGTGAATGGAGAAACTGACACATTTAGATAAAAGAATAAAACTCAGCACCCACAAGTGAGCAGTGAAACGTTAAACAGACAGAGAGCCTGCGTGCTGTCTGCTAAAAGAAGCTACTCAGAAAATCTCAATCCATGATTCCAACTATCTGACGTTATTGAAGAGATGAAAGAATGACTAACAAAATTTTAATGAATCAGTGAAGAACACAAGTTCAAAACACTGGATCCATGCTGTGTTACACTATAATAATATACCTAAACCCAGGGAAATGAAGTCTAGAGTATATTATACTTTTCAGTTGCTAGAAATACATTAAGATGATAATTTATCTGCTAATTACCCATATCTTTAATGTATTAATTTGGAGAAACATCATAATTTACCCCATTGATAAGTATAAGGATTATATGTCAAATAAAATCTTTAAAATAAGGTTAGGATTGTAGCTCAGTGTTAAAATATGTACCTAGTTGGTACATGGTATTGGATTCAATCTCCAGAACCAAACATATACATTTAAAAATTAACTTAACTAGTCCTGGCTTACTAATTTTAAACAGCATCTTGAGTGAATGCAATGCACTGTGAATAGCAGGAGATTATATCCTAAATTCTTTGTACGTAGTGCTTGCATGCTTTTTCTGTAAGTTTAAGAGTACTCTACAAATGATGTCCAGTACTTCAGAACAGGATGGTTATGTGCCTACATGTTCAAAGAATATTACAGACATGAATAAAATGTCACAATAAAAATTCTTATTTTAAATAATTAATATGTGCTAATATAAAATTTAAACAAAATAAAGAAGGGACCTAGATGAAGAAAATAACACTTATGTCCATCAAACAGAGACCAAGGAGTTGATGAAAATAAATAGTTTGTCAAAATCTTTGAACAATTATTTGCTCTAAGAAACACCTTCTAGGAAGATTTGTTGGCAGACAGGGGATCTCTAGATTAGCAACTTTTATTTTCAGAGCTAAGTTATTAGATATTTATTGCCATTCTCTAAGAGTAAAATAACAGACAGATGTAGATAAGATAATAAATCCCTTTCATTGTTCATGCTAGGATCACAGAATCTCACAGGTATCTAATCAAAGGCCCTAAGCACTGTTCAGGAGCTTGGTGACAGGGCTTTATTTTAAGGCATGTTGTCCATGTAAGAAAGAATCCAGTGAGCCATAGAGAATAGAGAGGGAACAGGCAAAAGCTGAAGTAAACTGAATCTGAAAAAAAATGCAAATTCAAAGCTGGATAAAATTCCCATTTGCACTTGCTTCTCGTCTCTACAATTTGACTCTATTTAAACAACACCAAACCACCTGGGTTTCTATATTTTTAAATCTATTAGCCTAGGTAGTTTTACTAATTGAAACATAATATCTTACATATTATGAAAATCATCATAATTATCCAAAGCACAATTAGTTGACATTTTAAGCTATTATGTTTAATTGAATTATTAAAATATATTTTTGAAAGAAAAAAGCAGTAATTATTTTCTATAAACATGTATATTCTTTTTGAATTTTTACAGTTTCATACATGCATACATATACACACACACATATACTATATATAGTAAATGACCCTTGACTTCTGTTAATAAGTAAAACATCCTGTTGATTGTTGAATGATTCATGTTTTAAATAAGAAGCCTTTCAAAGCTTAACTCTTTGTAATTTTTTTGTTTAACGCTTTTTATACAGCATATTTTGATCATATTTTCCCCTCCCTCAAATCTTCCCTAAATCCCCACCAAACTTCGTGTTCTTTCTTTCTGTCTCTCTCTCTCAAAAGAAAAAAACAGAAAAGTTCAAAACAAAAACAGGTAAACAAAAAACAAGACTGAACTGGAAAAATCCAAAGGTAATACATAAAACAAACTGAATTGTTCATAAACAGCAAATAAAAATAAGAAGATTTAGGCTAATTTTGTGGCTCTATTCTGTTTAGGTGACTGATGGACATTGAAAAGTTGAAATATAACAAATAGGATAAAATTTATGAATTCTTCTTCTGCATAAGTCCTAGGATAAGACCCCAGGAACTTTGACAGCAACAGAATATAGGTCACAAGACAGAAATGGGGCAGGAACAGACTCTAGCAGGAAGACTGTCAGCGTGATTGAGGACAGAAATTCACAATGCTTAGGAAGACATGATTGTCTCATTGATTTGTGTAATTATAATAAAATCACAATTAAGATTGCACTTTATGTCAATTCTATCTTATTTGGTAAAGCCTATAGATATAATTATATCTGAATATTCTCAAGGAAACTATGATATTTGTGCAAAAATACAAATAGAATAGCCCTAGGTTTTTTTTTTATTATTATTATTTGACGAGCATTAGGCATGATAATAATTCATTTAATCTGATTTTTGCTAGCCCTCTCAACCTTATGGATTATGTGTCATTTACCTCATGTCTCCAAATTAGAAACTAAGGCCCAGAGACAGTATGGAAGATATTTCAGACTCAGAACACATCTGAGTAGGGCAGGGCTCACATTTGCATCTGAGTGAATCCGCAGCACACACTAGCAATAACTATGCTTATTGGAAACATGGGCAAAATAACAAGTAGGGTAGCCAGGAAAATACCGGATGTGGAAAGGTGGAGTCCAGCATCTATCTCTGGGTATAGATCCAGGGAAGAGTAGAGTTTTAAAAGAAAAGTAAAACAATGGAAATGTCCAAAGAGGTCATTAGGTATAAAGCAATTGTTTGACTTTGACATTAACAGTTCATATTGAAAAACAACAGATTATCTATGTTAGAAACCATAAAATCATCTTCCTGTTACTGTCGCACAAGCCAGCGTTTTAAATAGAGGGTAAGTAATGTGACTCCATAAAGGAAACAGCTGCTAGGATTAATTCATTCTCATGCTAGCTTGGAAGTAGAAACATCATGAAAGAGGAGCTGTGGGCAAAGTTCTACAATTACCCTTTACATGCCAACGTACTTTCACGATTTTGCACAAAGCAAGCCCATGTGATCTAGTGGCATTGATCTAAAGCCGACAAAGAAACTAAAAACAAAACATTTCTCAGGACTGAGCCTTAGTGCTCCACACAACCATGCAAGTGAAACCCGAACTATGAGAATTTTGCTAAACTCTCTGTGTTTACAGCCTTTTAAGAGAAATCATTTTAATCTTTGAAATGAATCTATGCTATTTCTTGATATAAAAAACACTAGTGGATAGATATTTAAAAATCACTCCATTATTTTACCATACAAAAGAAGGGTTACCTTCATTAGTTTAGGTGGAAAAATTCTCAATAACCATAATGATGGACCATTTTTCTTCTCTGAGAAAGAAATGTATTTTAAAGGTGGTTGCTATAATTTTGGGGAAAATAAGAGATCTTTTTAAATGATAATCCAGCTTATTACCATTTGAACAGCCTTTCTAACAACCAAAGGATAATATATCTTCATCTCTTCATTCATAAATCTGCAGTTGCCAACACCATTCCCATACATTGAGAAGGAATGAAATTTAATAAACCTTAATTTGTCTTGAATAATGAAAGCCTGCGCCTTCATTGTAAAGTATCAGCAGAAACTAAAAGTGGGTTATGGGTTGTCTTTTAGAAATGTCTCACAAATTGTCATCTTTATGTTTGGTTTACTGAAATGGGAAGCAAATTTAAGATTAAATATTGAAGAATATTAGTGGGTTAGGAGAAAAAAAAATTAAAATATTCTTGAATCCTAGTCCACTCAGGGGTAGGAAAAAAGACACAATTCCAGCAAAGGAAATTAAAGGACAATTAATTTATTATTCTTAAAACATAAATAAATAAATAAGTAAATAAATAAATAAATCAGTAAATAAGTAAAATCTGTGATGTGAGAAAAAAATAGAGAGAAATTGAATAGGAATGTTTTACAAGAAGGTGATAAATAACAATGAAAATCAGCCACAGGATTTATTAAAAACAGATTAACTTCAAATCATCAGAAATATTGAAGCTGTAGGAGATGAGCACTGCTGAAATGTAAACCACGCTCAACAGTGAAGGGAAATGTCAGAGGCCTGGCTTACATAGGAGCTTGCAATTCAATCATTTGTATTATTAAAGGAACTTTTCTGTACTTATAAAATTGAGGAAGAAAACTGAAAGCTTTTTAAATATTTGTAATAAGTGTCCACTATTCTTAGAATGAAAATATAGTCTCGTGATCCAAAATGAGTCGTGACTATTGAGAAGCTTGTACCTTTCAATTTTAGGTAACTGAATTTGAATGGAGGTTAGATTTATGATGCCAGGATGACCTGCAGAGGGAGTCGACAAGTTCACCCCTAATTCCCTCATTCTTTGTTGGAATTTTTACTGAAGTCGGAATTGTCTGGGGTGAAAAATAACATAAACATCAACCTGTTTTAGGGCATGTGGTATTAACTGCCTTCAAGTGATGAAAGACGTCCACTCATTTTCCATCCTTTGGATATTTGATGGTCTTTAATTTCAGGAATCCTCCACATTTTATGAACCGGAGGTGTTCATAAATGCATACATTCCTGGTGAGCTACTTGGTTACTCTAACTTCTACCCAATCGCTTTTGTTTTAAATAACTGATGTTTTATACATTTCATGTGCATGGTAAAGTCTAGAGAAATATTTAAGATAGTTAAAATGCACTGGGAACAACTGCAGACCCACTAAAAAGGCTAGGATGGACATAGTTGACAATACCAAGAGTGGTGAGCTTTAGAATCATTTAGAACTTTAATGCAGTGGAGATTCATGATTGAGTGAGAACAGTAAGCATATCTGACAACTTTGTGGTAACACCTGATGAAAAGGCAGTTATAAACACACTATGATCTACATTTATGCTATGCAGCAAGCTCCAAAGGCCAAGCCAAAGCATGTACATTAAGTGTTCATGGTATTATGGATTTTAAGTTCCCAAACGATGAAATACTCAAATATCAATTAAAATCTAGTGGATTGATAGATCTTATTAGGAAAGGGAAATAGAATAGACAGTTATGGATAGATGGAGGGGCTGGCTGAAATGGGAAGATCCAGTTTGGAGGGGGAGATAGGGTTGTGGGAGGTAATGCAGAAAGAAACAGCTAAAATTAAGGATCATTTGGGGTAGCACGGAAACCAAATACAATAGAAACCTTATATATATATATTCAATCCAAAGGAATCTAACAAAAGCACTGGGGGGCCAGGATCCCAACTGGACATCTCTTTTCATCAAATGAAGCTTTCAGTACCAGGATTAGGTTACATCTAATTGAGTTGTTGGTTAAAGGATCCCCACTGAAATCCCCTAATAACCCATGCTGTTAGCAAGACTATAGGTTGTTCTCCACAGACTGACAGCAAGGACCCACTGCTGAGGACAACACCTACTAGTCCATTGGACATGGTGATGTTGAGCTAGTGCCTTCTCCCTTACACTCTAGTATCTTTGGTACAGGAATGTATTCTGCATGCCATTGAAAGAGAAACATAAACACCAACCACACGATAAAACCTTTATGTACAGTGGTGTACTGTAAGACAAGCTAGGGAAATGGTTGTATAAATGAAAAAAGAAAAAAAAAAGTTAACCAACTAATAACTGATTTGACTCAAGGCCCACTCCACGAGACAGAACCCACACTCTACACTGCTTGGCTGATTAAAAACCTGAGAGTAGATAATCCAGGTACTAAGGTATAACCAAATAATTCTTATCTAAAAAAGGGAAACAACACCAATAACAAAAACAACGTTGTGATAAAATGACTCTTATACTCAGAGATCAGTGCCTTGCTTAGCCATCATCAGAGAAGCTTCTTCCTGCAGCAGATGTGAGCAAACATAGAGACTTACACTGCGAGAGACCTTGGAACACTCAACCCTAAATGGGATGTCTTCAACAAATCCCTCCCCTCAGAGTTCGGGGAACTCTATGGAAGAGAAGGCAGAAAAAGTCAGTGGAGATGGAGGCTTAAAAAAAAATAAAAAGCCCTCTGGATCAATATGAACAAAGTTCATATGAAATCAGAGAAACTGAGACAGCATGCTCAGGGCCTACACAGGTCTGCACTGGGTCCTCTGTGCTTATTTTATGGCTTCCAGTTTAATGTTTTTATTGTATTCCTGAGTGTGTGAATGAGTGGATCTCTGATTTTGGGGTCTTTTTTGGGGTTCTTTTCCCTATGTTGGTTTGTCTTTTCCAACTTCAATATGGTAGTCTTTTGTTTGTTTGTTCGTTTTTGTTGTTTTCAAGACAGGATTGCTCCACTGTAACTCTGGCTGTCCTGGAACATACTCTGTAGACCAGGCTGGCCTCAAACTCACAGAGATTCACCTGCCTCTGCTCAAGAGTGCTGGGATTAAAGCTGTGTGTCACCACCTCTCAGTTTTGTTTTATCTTCCATTTCATTGTTGTTGTTTTTTTAAATTTATGAATGAAAGAATGAAGGAATGAATGGAAACCTAGCCACTAGCATAAAAGTTAACAACTGTCATTTATACCTGCTGGGAGAGGGAAAAATCAGTTTTCATGAATGGAGTGACACTGAGTATATTAACAACTCCAGGATTGGCCTCATGGTCAAGAGTAGTTGATAAACATACTAATATGCTCCACTGTTCTTGTGTGTGTGTGTGTTTTTATTTGATTACAGTTTTGTGTTTTCTTAGTGCTTTTTGTTTTGGGAAGTTTGTTGTTATGTTGGATGTTTGCTTGCTTTTTGAGAAAGAACTTAAAGTTGGGTAGGGAAGGCTCTGGAAGTACATGCTGGAGTGAAGTGTATGATCTTAATGTGATCCCTTCATACTGGCCCTTGGATTTGATGCCCTTCTAGCCACACAGGCCTTTCAATTCTTTCCCAAAGCAGCAACGTTACTGGATCAAATGATCAAATATTCTTCTAAGTTTGTAAGTTTTAATTTGCCAACATCAATATTACACAAAGGATTAAAGGAAAAAGATTTGATAGAAAACCATTTCCAATATCCAGATATCACATACAAAATTTAAAAAAATTGATATTTACTGTAAAACCATAGGCTTTAAAAATACATTGCATTTTAAATAATCTTCATCAAGCTCTCCTGTGAATTACCAACTGTGATTTAAAAATATAAAACTGAGATTATATCCCTGTGATGTTATTACTTTTTTTGGCAGAAAAAGAGCAAAACACTAAGATAGTATCAGCATTGTAGTCTTAATGTAAGCCCCATCTCACAAAAGAGAAAATAATATTAATGTTTAAAAACAAAAATTTAATGAAAGAAATTTCATTACCTACCTTTTAAAATATGCTACAAAACGGTTGCTATAAAAATAGCAAAAAAATAAATAAATAAACTGACGTAAATACAGACACACAGAACAACAGACTGAATGGAAGTTTAGAAGCAAATCCTTGCATCTATAGTCAGTCAAATTTCAAAATGTACCAGGGATGCAGGGAGGATGCAAGCTCTTCAGTAAGTGGTGCTAAAAAAATTCCCTCCAGAGAAATGACGCTATCTCTCACAATTTACCAAATCAAGTCCACATGGATTAAATATAATGAATATCATACCAGAAACTATGAAACAATTAGAACAAAGAATAGAGGAACATCCCAAAACTTTAAGATGGGGAAGAACTTGGGAAGTGAGAAAGCACAGGACAAAAAAGTAAAATTTACAAGCACAAACAAAAAGACTTCTGTAGAACAACAAAGGCAATGATCTGATTGAAAACTAAAGATGTTTGTATAATATTTCTAAGAAGTGACTAAAAACTAGAATAAAGAATTCCAAACATTTAACACATTGTCGCCCCCCCACAACTTAATTTAAATAGCATGTGATAGACCAAAGTGCACATTTCTCTGAAGAAGACAGACGTGTGACCACTAAGAGTACAAAAACCCTTCCACATCACCAAACACCATGGAAGTGAACAATAAAATCACAATTGTGTCATTTCACTACAGTGTCAACTATCAAAGTGGCAAGAGATAAATTCTCTCAAAATGTGAAGGAAGTGGACATTTCATACTTTGGTGTTGGGACTAAAAATACTGTATTATCAACAATCATTGTGGAAAACATTATGACAATAAAGTTACATAGCCCTATAGAGCTGCAGTCCTGCTATGAGGTTCATATCCTGAGAGAATAAAATCTGTATATTAATGCAACTCTTTATCACCTGTGCTGGCTACTTTTATGTCGACTTGATGAAAGCTAGGGCCTGAAAGGAGGGAACCTCAATTGAGGAAATGCCTCCACAAGATCCAGGTGTAAGGCATTTTCTTAATTAGCGATTAATGGAGGTGGGGCCAGCCCACTCTGAGTGTTGTCACTCCCGGATAGGTGATTATGAATTCTATAAGAGAGCAGACTGAGCAAGCCATTAGGAGCAAGCCAGTAAGCTACACCCCTCATGGCCTCTGCATCATGATTTCCTATCATGACTTCCTTCAGTGATGGACTAACATGTAGGATCATGAGTCAAATAACTACCCCCTCCAGGTTGCTTGTGGTCAAGGTGTTTTTTCATAGCAATAGTAACCATAACCAATAGTAACCATAAGACATCACCTATATTTATAAGGGCACAATTCACAAAGGCTAAGACATGGAAAAGACCTAAATATCCTACCTCTGATGGATGCATGCAGAAAATTTGGTAACCATACACAAGGGGTTACTGTTTCATATTTATATATAAAACAAATGACAGGATATATCTATATCTATATATCTATAGCTATCTATAGCTATATCTATATCTAATCTATCTCTCTCTCTGCCTACACACACACACACACACACACACACACACACACACACATACACATATATATGGAAATCTTTTATATATGGAAATCATTATGTTACATGAAAAAAAAAATTGGGCACAGAAAGGCAAATATTCCATGATCTCAATCATGTAGTATACAAAGAAAGTTGGTTTCAAGGCATTTGATAGTTCCTGGCTGCCAAAGGCCAAGAGGAGAAGGGGCCAAAGAAAGATGGAAAACAGCTGATAAATTAGTAGGGATACACCATTGAAAAAAGTAGGAGATTCTGATGTGCTATTGTCTAGTGGGGTGACCATACATTTAGCTATAACATTTAGAGCCAGACCTAGGGGCAATTACCCACAACCCCAGCTATTTTAGAGGCTGAGACAGGAGAATAATGATTTGAATGAAATCATGATTTCAAGGCCAAGAAGAGCTAAGTAAGGACTTGAAGGCCATTTGGTAAAACCTGTTTCAAAAGCAAACGAACAAAAAAGCAACAACAAAAACCCCACTAAAACATAAAATGATTGCTAAGGATACAATACAATTGAGTGCAGAATGTGAGGTCTCAGGTTCACTTCCTAGTAGTGAAAGAAAAATAAAATTTTCACATTGTGACTCATTAGCATGCCCAGTTTCTGTGTTATAAACAAGTTCCGAATAGGAAAACACAATGAATGCATTTTAGCTTCGCATTTCCTTCCTTGAAAAATTAGTGCATATCTGGACCAGCTCTTTCAAAATTGATTATAAGTCTAAAGGCCTGTCTTCCACAGAATTTAGCAAAAATAAATTGGAAGACTGAACCTGGCCTCAGACTTCTCTGAAAAACTTAAATGCAGAAGGCAGCTGAGAAGCTGCCCAGAAAGTTTCATCACAGGGTTGAGTCAGCATGAGGAAAGCATTCCTTCTGCGTGAAGGTTGGAGGGAGAAGGGAGTTCATGTATACTAAATTACTTTTAAGGAAGAATAATAGAGGAATGCAATATAGGAAGGAAAACGTGGGTTGAGCTTGGGTTTGGGTTTGCATTAGAAAATATTTACTTATAACTAAATCTGGATAAGAGTGTCATTTATATAGAATTATCATATTTGCAAGTGTAAAGGTCATTTTTGCATAATAACTACACTTAAGTTTCAGAATAAGACTCTTGTCATTTAGAGAGAGACCCTATGTGGATTTGCTGAGTTGTCTCCACTTTCCGAATTGGGGAATAATCTATCAGCTGGGGGTAGTTTTGAAGAGACCAAGCATATAAATGCACTTCTCCCAATCAATAGCATTGTTTTGTATCAATAACAATTTATTTACTGGAAATGATCCAAGTTTTTAGTCTCACTATTTACACTCCTGGTATTGTATCTACTTTGTTTTGTGTCTTACTCTCCTTTTCTATTTTCTGCCTCACATATCTGACCTTCAAAAGCATTCAATGACATTTCAGCATGTCACCTGTGTATTACATGTATCATGTCTACTAAAGATGAAACAGATGTTCTTTGAAATAATTTGCAAATGCAGGAAATTTAAAAAAAAAACAGGGCATGTTGGCACATGCTTACGATACCATCCAATGAATACCGGATATAAGAGAATACCACAAATTTAAGATCAGACTGGGCTACAAGAAGAAGACTCTTCCAATAGACAAATAAGACTCAAGCTGTGTTAGGGCCTGCCTGGAAATTATGCTCAAGGACACTGAGCACTGTGAGAGCTACAGCTAAGTGAGAGTCTGTGATGCTGGGAGGGTTGGAATAATGAGAACCTCTCAGCAGGCAGCAGCCACAGCAAGGAAAACTAAAGTAGGTGTGCCAAGTAGAGAGACTTGTGAACCCTCCCACTCAATCCCTCCTACCATTGACAGAACCAGCGAGGGACCTGGGTAGCTGGAAGTTCCTAGAAGAATTTGGGACTTGGGAAATTATTCTGATGGAAACATTAGACCCCCCAAGCAGCACAGAAATTGTGGAGATAGCAACAGAACTGTATCCAGGGATTATGAAACTAGGGGTTCTCACTGCCTCCCACCCCCACACATTCAGGAAAAGCAATATCTAGAGCAAGCTCTTAGAATGTCTGTAGGGGGAATTTGACACAGTATCCTGACAGATCAGGCATCCTCTGCATCCTCTCAGAGCCTTGGCACAAAACAGCCCTGCTCTAAATGATCTGCAAAACATCAGAGATTGAATTGTATTGAGAGCATTGCTACAGATAGATATGAAGAAGAAGAGAAAAAAAAAAAAAAGAAATCTGACCTAAACTTTCAAGAATTCTAAAATCTACGAGGTAGAATAAAGAGCTCATAGAAAGTCTAAAGCCTTAGACAATCTACCCAATGAAATTATAGTCAAGAATTTCCTGAACCTCAAAAGCAAACTACACAAACCCTCAAATCACAGGAAACAGCAAAACTCTCTCAATAATAACCTCTGAAAATTGACATGTTACAATGTTCACAAACGAACACCTGGAACAAGCAGGCATAGAGATTCTCAAGTCTGATGAAATACATGATGTCTGAAAAACTGGACAGTCACCTGGAGAAAAATGAAATTAGATCCATATCTTTCACCTGATTAAAAAAATCAATTTAAAAGACAAAAAAAATCATAATTTAAAACTGAACACACTGGAAGTATGATGTAAAACTAGAGAAAAAAAAAATCAAGAAATAGGTGTGGGCAAGAATTTTCTGAATAGGGAATCCAGTTGCACAGGAGCCATGCCAAGAGCCAACTGACAGAATTGCATGGAATTAGAAAGTTTTTCCACAATAAAGTGAATTATGAGAAGAATGAACAGAGAGCCTCCAGAACAGGAGAAAACTTTTTCCCAGCTATCTCAGACATGGGCTTGTCTAAAACTATAAAGGAGTGAAATAATCAAAATAAGTTAGAATTAATAAAGAATTAATAGTAAGTAAATAAATGGACTAGTGAGCTGAATACTTCATAACACACACACACACACACACACACACACACACACACACACACACACATATCTACTAAATATTTAAGTGCTAAATATTTTAACCATAAATGAATGCAAATAAAAACCATATTGAATTTCTGTCTCAGCCACCTCAGAATGATTGTAAGCAAGAAAAAATAAAGGACCCTTATTAACAGCTAATAGATGTATAGGCCAAGGCAGCCATTATAGAAATGGTTACAGGGGCTTTTACTAAAGCTATAAGTAGAACTGCTGTATAACTAAATTATACGACTCCTGGGCACATACCTAAAGGAGTCTAAATCCTGTCCTCCACCATCTTTCCCAGCCATGTTTATTGCTGTTCTGTCGACAACAAAAAGGAATCTGCATAATTGTGTACCAATTGTAAGGGGTTTGAATCAGTGCTATAGCACTTATGGACCCAGCGTACACAAAACCCAGTGTTCAATTCTCAATACTGAAAAAAGATTTAAAAAAAGGAAAAGAAAAATGAAAAACAAAACAAAACAAACAAATTAAAACAAATCAACTACCACAAATAAAAATGGAGATGAATGGATAATACAAAATTAACGGTGTCATTGTTTTGTTTTGTTTTGCTTTTGTCTTTTGAGACAAGATTTGTCCTACATCCAGGATATGTATAAAACTAGCATATTGTGACCTGTTTGCTAATTAAAAGGAAAACTTGTATAATAAGTGTTTAAAAAATAAAACCACAAAAAGGAAAATATAATGTAAGAAAATAAAAGTCTGCACATGTGTCAAACAGGAAATTATGAATTCTTAAATTCTTAGCATATTTACACCATATGTTTTCCTCATTTATTGTTAAATTAAGCTTCTTTTTACAACACATAAAGCCATATTTGTAACCGTTTCCATATTATAATGCTCCCTTCTCTATAACTAATCCCTGCCTATAAATCCCCTATATAATTCCTCAAACAGATGTATTGTTTATGGTTCCTTAATTTTTGCTTATAATGGTTCCCTTGCAAAAGCTCACCCTCATTTGCCCACTAAGCATGTGAATCTATTTCAAATTGTCATACCTTATCTCATTAGATTTTGTGTAGAAAGTTTAGCTTACTCATGTGATTTTTTTTCATTCCTATGCCGAAACACCTGAATAACTGAAGGCAATCAACCTTCCTAATCAATACCTGGACTTGACGCAAAGTTGAGATGTCAGTCAATTTGCATTAAGACATAAATGAAGGGGATTATAATCAAACAGAAAAACAAAAACAGAGCAGACACAGCCTGTCTACCATAAATAAAGTCTGTTCACTTGCTTTTCTCCCCACCTATGTTGTATTACCAGTATATCTTACATCTCTGGTTTATGCCAACATTTTGTTTCTTTCAGCGGGTACTGTCTTCATACTAAGTACTACAGTGAATGTGTGTCTGGAGGCTGAATATATTCTGTATTGTGTTCTTTGACTAAAATTTATTTGTGCCATAGAATCTCATTGAAACTTCGAATGTTTGGGATGAGTTTCTCATTCTGTGGTGATGTCATTCATATCTTCTTCCTCTAACTTCTCACACATGCTCAATTCTAAGGAATCTGCAAAAGCTCACATTCTCTTTATCATGGAAAGGATGGTTCCTTGTGTAAGAAATTGTAAGAAGAGATCATTCGTGGAAGAACTTATTGGAGACTATACCTCTGGGCTTTGTGTTTTGTCTGTTATCTTGTTTATGGTGTGTGTGTGTGTGTGTGTGTGTGTGTGTGTGTGTGTGTATTATCTCTTTCCTAGGTACATCCTCTTATTACCCAAATCTCCAAAAGCAAGTGGGTTTCTTTCAATATGGTCTCAAAGCATTGCTCAAGGGGCTTTGGTAAAATACTTGTCATAGAGGCTTGCAATTGTCAGTGCTGCTCATCTGTCTGACTCATGGACTGGTGAGTTCTTCATGAAAACTCAAATGTGTCTTATCCTTGGGTCTCTGCCTCTTGATGTGTAGAGCAAAGTGGGTGCTCACATATCTCTTTTTCTTCTTACTCCCTTGGAACACACTTCCCATTATAACTTGTTTCTGGGAAGAGTTAAATCTATTTCCTGATTAAAGAAGACAACCCCAACTTACTATAATTGGAGAAAGCCCCAACAAAGCTGAGTCAATTGAGACAATTTCTAAATTTATAAGTCTCTTTTTATCCAGGAGGCAGGTGCTTGGTATTCTACTTTGATTATGTTACTGAAAGCACACTCATTCAAAAAACAAAACAAAACAAAACAGAACGAAAAAACCAGAAAGGAGAAAGAAGAATACAAAAACACTCATTGATTCAAACAAATCAATTCTATTAATAAACTATTGCACGTCTTCTGCTAGACCTCTCATTGCATAATCTCAATTGGAAGTGGGTTCAAATATGATTATAATTCCAATTATCATCATCTCCCTCATATCATAAATCCTTATGATATGGGACGGAGGAGTTACCTATAAAATGTATGCATTGTTGCATTCTTCAAAGCTAGAGATATAGGTTGTAATATAACAGGTTGTAATAAAAATTTGCCTTTATGATAATTTTCCTTCTTATTTAAAATTTTTTTATTAGAATTTTTCTTCTCTCATATATTTAATTCCAACACTCTTCCGGCCCTCCTCTCATTCCTCCCAGTTACCTTCCCATTTTCCCTATCCCCCAGATCTAAGCCCCATCGTCCAACTCCCACCCTTCCTCTCCTCAAGAAAGAACAGTCTTCCCAGGTTACTGCTCAAACATGGTACAACAAGATGGAAGAGAGTCAGGTACAATCTTGCACTTCAATGTTAGATTAGGCAGCCCAGTAGAGGGGCAAGGTTACTCAAAGGCAGACAAGAGGTTCAGGGACACACACCTCTACTCCAGACTGCATGAGTTCTGTAAGAGCACCAGGTCAGGCAAACTAGAGACATATTTGGGGAATCCAGCAGATTCTAGATGTCTTAAGCTCCAGCCCCTAAGAGTGCTGGGCAGTTGTCTCCATGAGGTTTGTTCTCCTGGTGTCCTTGACCCCTCTAGACTCAGAAATCCCTCCTCCACTTCTGTGGGGTTCCCTGAGCTCTGCATTTTGTTTGCCCATGGGATACTGCATCTGTTCCCTTCAGCTGCTGCCCTAAGATCCCAGGAACAGAACTTTCAGTCATGTTGTGGATTTGTTCTTCTTATTTGTTTTATTTTTGAGGCAAGGTTTGTCTGTGTAACTCTGGCAGTCATGGAGCTCACTTTGTAGAACAGGTTGACCTTGAACTCAGAGAGCCACAAGCCTCTTGAATGCCTGGATTAAAGGTGTATGCCACTACTAGCCAGTTACATTCATGTATCATCAGTTAATCTTTGAATGCCCACTACATCTTGATAATTGTGACAGATACCAAACTGCAAGAAGCACGGGAGAGTTAATCCTTCTGTTCAATTGCTCAAATCAAATGTCTTGACACATTTAGAACCTGTATATGTCCAAGTGGCATTTTTTTTCTTTAAGTTAGTCAACAAGTTCTGTGTACTCCTAATGTTTTAATGTTCCTTTAATTTCTAGATTCATCTTTGAGAACCAACACTGAAAAACAATATAGATATTTTTAAAGATGGTGCTTAGTCAGAAATATATATTCTTATATGAAAAATTGGACCTAGAAATAGAATCCACTGGAGAACTGCCTCTACTCCCCCGTTGCCAATAGAGTCCCATAGCAGGAATGTGACCCCAGTGAGAAATATATTCAGTATGTGTGAATGAACTCACTGGGGGTTAGCGTGAAACAGCTGTGTGATTTGGGAGCCAAGCTTTCATGTAAAAAAAATAGAATTAATGGGACAGTTAGCCTAGTGGAAAAGAAATTGAAAGTGAAATATGTTGCAAGCTGATTTTCTGTCAGTGTTTGATAGTGAGCATATTTCAGCTAATACAGGAGCCAGTCACCTCTGGGTCAGTGGCAACGTGGGCTTTCCGTTCATTCTGCTCCAGGAAGAACAAGAAGATATACCTTTGCCTACTTTTTTTCTTCTTTACCTCTACATATTCCATTTTTACCTCATTGTTTTTTTTTCCCCCTCGTGGCACATTGTCATTTCTCTCTTTTTCTCAGTGTCTCACGATGGAGCCCATACTGGCAGGAAACTCGTGATTCTCTCGCCTCTACCACAGGTGTTCAGTGACAGACATATTCCACCACCCTTTGCTTATACTTCACTTATTATGTTAGAAAATTTGTATTAGTTTTTTGATCACAAATTAGAATTTGATCACATTTACTCCTCAACTCTTCCCAGATCAACCTACCCTCCAAATATCAACCCACCTAAATTCGTGACTTCTCTATTTTCAAACCATTGTGTGTGCTGCCCAAATACTGTTAGTAGTGGGGCCTGTCCTGGTCTGTGGTCAATCTAACAGTCCCCTGAAGAAAACTGACCCTTCATCACTGAGTATCTATCAATTGTCAACATTAATGGGGATTGGTAGGAGTAGAACTCCATGTCCTATACCCTACGTGCTAAGATTTTCATCTGGACTGAGCTTGTGTACGTTTTTCACATACTTTTAAGACCATAGTGTGTTTATTTTGAGGCTGCCATATTGTCTCTTTCTAACCAACTCTCCTGTGATAATCTTTGAGTCTTGAGGGCAGGGCTGTTATACAGATATTCTGTTTAAGATTGAGGGTCCCTCAGTTTCTTACTCTGAACATTGGAGAGTTGTGGGCCTCTGTGTTAATTTACATCTACTGAAAATGAAGCTTATCTGATGAGGGTTGAGAGATGTACTAGTATGTGCAAAAAGCAATAACTCATTAGCAGTTGTCTCGATGTTCATTTAGATGAGTAGTACGTAGTATGTTATCCCTAGGGCCTATGACCTATTTAGCTGTAGGTTTTTGCCCCAGTAATGATACCAGGTATGGGTTCCATCTCATGGAGAATGCTTTAAATGAAATCAAAAGATGTTTGATTGTTCCCATCACACTCTTGCCATTATTACATTAGTGAGCAGGACAGTTGGGATGGTAGTGTGCAAGTTCAGAGCTGGGTAAGAGTGATGATTGCTTCTCTCCTCAGGTATTATGTATTGCACCTTCTAACACTGTGAATGCTAAGCAGTAGGGATGCAGTTTCCTGGTTGTCACTAGCTTGGCTTCTCCGTGTTTTATGACTGAAGTATGTGGCATATCCAGCAAAGAAGGTCTCGCTGTCAATTTCTGGGGAGTAATCAACTGTATGGCAATAGCCTGCAATGTATGGTGGTGGGGTGGTTATGGAACTCCACTGGCCAACAACTCTAAAACATGTTACCCATTTCTGGTAGTGGAGTTTTATTACTAGCATGTGGGGTTTAGTAAGGGTATTGTCCCTCTATCGTAGGATAACTTGCTTTAACACTTTTTATATATGCATGTGTGTATTTTAAATAAATAGGTATTGATAACTTATTTCTAGATCTCAAATTTGGTGGTAGGAGTAGCTGAGCAATATATAATCAGGGGAAATAAAGGGGGAGGAGTTGACATGATCAAGGAATATTTTGTATATGCCTACGTATGTACATAATTTTCAAGGAGTAACTAAAATTAAAGACACAGAAATATTTGCAACTCCCATTTGTTGTGTACAATTTGTATCACATTATCAGACTGAACCTTATATGTACAATTATACTACTAACATTTTGAAGCATTAAAATATACTTTAAAAGTAGTATGAAATTATGTGGCTTTTAATTAAGAATGTTTTAATAGTTCCAAAATTTTTTCACAGTCTTGGTAAAATGGTACTATCATTAAATTTTATAGCTAATAAAATTGAAGATAAAACATGGAAATTGAGAAATGGTTTAGAAGTTTCTATGATTATGATGTGGCATAGACATAGATTCCTCTTTTGAGGTTATGCCTCTGTGTCTGAATGCATGTATGTTTTATCCCCATGTGTAGCTCTCTGGCTGTATGCCATAAAAAATATGGGAATACAAAAAAAATGGAGAAAATAGGCATACTTATAGCAAATGGAATGAAGCCTAATGCAAATTATGTGGTTGATTTACAAATAAATATCAAATAAACATGCAAGTTATTTATAGAGGTTTACCAGCACCCTTTATGCTAGCATTGTCTATGCCATTGTGCCCTTTGTGCTCATCTTTTGAGTCCCTATTAATCTGAAAACTACACGACATATTTGCATCTCTCTGTCCCGCCTGACAAATTAAGACAGCTCTCAAGTAGATGGCAATGGCAGGTCCCCAAAATTATTCTAAAAATACAGCCAGGGTAGCAGCCTCTCCAGAAACTGCCTTGTTATCCTCATGCAATTACGTAACTGTCTAATCATTCTGTCAGTTCAGTAGTTGGCAGGCAGGAGAAAAACAATGTAGCCAACCCGAAGGGCTAATATCTAGAGACAACTGATCCACCTCTGATTCTACAATAAAATCAATCTGTTCACCATTCACATCTGGACCAGTAATAACTTAGAAGACATAAGCTGGTCAACAATTTCATATTTACCAAGGTTATTTTAATGCCCACAAGTTACTGCTGTCAAATATTTGCTGAGTACTTGAATGCTTTGTCTAGGAAATGAGGGAGTGGTGAAATGTTCCCTGTTACCAACAGAAAGATGCTTTTCCTGGACTAATGTTGCTCCTCTGTGTGACCTTTTGCACTTTTCATAAAAAAAAAAAAATCTGCTGATCTGTGTGGATAATTTTTATTTTTCCATTAAGTGAAAGAAATAAAAAGCACTGTAAATATTAAAATGATAGAGTTTGAAATCTGTAAGTTCCTGAAGAAATGATACTATTTTTCCTTAAATTTTATAATCATTAGTGGGTTATGTACAGAAAATAACTGGAAGAAGATGCATCCAGAATTCTCCATGTTGTGAAGTAGTATTCATTGCAGTTATACATTTCATCATATTTCTATTTCTAATTAAAATCTGTTATTATTTAAATGACATAAGGCTTGTCATCAATCAGGTCTGAACCAGAGTCTATATCCCCCATTATTTTGTGAGTGATATTAGGAGGGAAATTATCTTCTCTTTTGCTTGGTTATCTATCTATCTATCTACCTACCTATCTATCTACCTATCTAACTATCTATCTATCTAATATTAGATAGATAGATAGATAGATAGATAGATAGATAGATAGATAGATAGATAGATATTTATATATATACAAAAGTGGTTGTATGGTTGCATCAGTTCTGAAAATGTGGTATGAGTATTTGAGAGAAGGAAAGAGCAGAAAAAAGTTGCACCTGATCTAAGTTACCTCTTCCATTACTACCTACAACAAAAGGTATGCACATATAGACACATGCACCCCCACCACAGACACTCCTCAACACTACACAGAGAGAGAGAGAGAAAGATAGACATATGCACTTAAGTGTACACACACTCCCATACATAGACTAACATATAGACACACTCATACACAGATTCACACAAATATACACATACGTGCACACGAATATGCATACACATACATGTATACACACTCAGGCACAGACACACAGAATGTACCCACAGAGACACACAATAGGAATATTGTTTTGCTTTGGATTATAGGACATTTAACTCCTTATTCATACTCTCTTACTGTTTTATTTCATTCAAACAGGATTTGGTCTGTGTCTTCTGTGACTTAATAACATTGCTCCTAGCATGAAAGGCAAAGACTGATGGTTCCTAACATGGAGTGCAGGATGGTTTGTGTCTTCCCTTTGATATTGCTGCTTTATCTTTCTTCCTTGGTTTCTAACAACTTTTCTCCCCATCTCTTCCCTGTGCTGAAGATGGCTGTAATGCTTACATCTCATACAGGGCTCACTCTTTAGTAATTCTTTATAGCACATCCTATTTTTAATCTGTGGTGGTTGTTTTATAATACTTATATTATATTGTATATTATTTTAGGGATGGAGATGACTGGGTGGGAAAATTTAGAATAATTGAAACCAATCCCATTAAAAGACTAACAAATTCCACTAAAAGACAGAGACTTCTATGTCAAAAGGATTTTTTTTAAATGTAGAGATCAAATAATTCAAATCCTTGACATTCAGCTCCATGAATTTTTTTGTCCTGTGTAGTAATGATAACAAAATATACCATGTTCTTATACTTATAAAATACATTCCATACAAATTAAAATCTGCAAGGATTAGAGGATAGTGACAAATAAAATTTAATGGCTCAAATATTAATTAAAATAAGTTGTTGGTCAGAATCAAAGAAATTGTGGGAGATCATTTAGGGGGTCTTCTAATAGTTAAAATTTAACATAAAGAATCTATTCATTGTATAAATGCAAGGATAAAAGTTCGAAGTCTGGCAACAAGATAGACCAAAGGTTGTAACAGACCAAAAATACCCAATTTTTGTCCCTGAGGTCCATTCTTTGATAAACATCTAAGTTATTTTTCTATTCTCTTTAACTAAGTTATGCTTTCCTCACACACCAGAAAAGCAACACTGGGAGGTACTCATCTGGGACAGAGATGGTAATGCAGTTTGGGAATGGCCTTTTACCCTCTGTTGAAAAAAAAAGAAAAGAAAAGAAAAAGAAAAAGAAGAAAGATAAAACTGTCTTAAGCTATCCAACTGGGACAAAAAAAAATCTGTCAACCATTATCAAAATGATTTCCTTAAGAGCCATTTAACAAGATTCATTAATTTAGAGAGATTAAAAACAGTCTTATTAAAGGACATTTTGACAAGGAAAAGGGTTATATAATAAAAGCTGCAAAGAAGCCGTGTCTCCTCTTATCAAAGATGCTGCAGAGTTCTGAGCAAAGTCTTCATTCAAAGTGAAGTTCACGATCTGATTCCATTAATAGAAGTCTTCAAGTGTAAGAGAAAATAAAGTTGGCGGTAGTTCACAGCACTGATGGCGCTACGCAGTGGAGCACAAAGCATTCTGTGTGTTCTCCTATGGACAATTTCTAAAAGAATTGTTAAGGGCAAAGATGCAAGGGCAGGCCCACTTGTGGAGGGACAATATAGACACAATAAATACTCCAAACGAGGACAACTACTTCTCTTGGTACTGGAATTGAACTCAGGCCCATGTTTGTTCCAGGCAAGCCCTCCACCGCTGAGCTACATCTCCAGATCTGGAACTAACTTTTTAGTCAATGACATGATATGTCTTCATTCCCAGCTATCTTGGGAAATTTCATTCCTAAGATATAATATATATATATGTATATATATATATATATATATATATATACACACACACACACACACACACACACACATATATATATATTACAAGGGGGCTGTACTGAAATGCACTTATCTTAAAATAATTCTATTATATAGGGTGCATGACAAGTATATGTAGCATATTAGAACAACCTTGTAAGAGGGGCGGGGCATGAATTTTTTCCTAGATACAAATGTAAATAAGTACCTGAAACAAAAGGAAATATTAAGCACATTTATAATCATCCAAAATGGAGATGCAGGGGTGCACAAGTGCACACATTCATGCACGCTTAACAGTTGGATGGCTTAAGACTTATGGATGTACAATGCCATTCCTGAACAGTGTGCCACTGGCTAGAATAAGAAAGAGGCTCTGTGCTTATTGACTCTTCAGGAAAACGGATGCTGATCCGACTAAGAAACACAAAGAAGTTCGGCAGGGGTGGATATATAATGTTGGCTGAAAGTGACAGAGGAAGGAAGAGGAGTCATCTAAGATTTTTTTTCTTCTTTTTTCATGAAAAGACAGAAAAATGGAAGTAAGATTGGATAGGGAGACTCTCAGAATACAGTGCAGACTGGACATTTCAGGGGTAGTCAAGCAGTAGGGGCATAACATAGGTTACCCATTAAATGAGTTCCAGGTTAAGGAGAATCGGTCAGGGTTCATTGCTCCCTTTGGACTAAGTCTTCTTTTGTCACAGCTACCCTGGTGGACCATGGTCTAGACCAAAAGAAGGTCTTGAACACACTGTCAGCTGTAGACCTCTGATCAACTCACACACCCCTTGCCTCTTAATGGAATGTCCTCTCTTACAGGGGGATATTTATGAGAACAGAAGATAGAAATTGACAAGGGAATTTTAGTAAAGCAGATCCTGAAAGTAAACCTTGTTTTTTTGTTTGTTTGTTTGTCTGTTTTTCTGTTTTGTTTTGTTTTGCTAAAAGCTAGAAATGCTCTTGGCCTTACCGTCAATTCTGTCCCATTGAGGGCCAGGGATGCTAGATGCATTTACCCTCAGTGTCCTTGATTCTGTCCTGGTCTTTGGCTAGGGATGCCAGAGAGAATGGTCTGTTCCTCTGATCTCTCCTCACCTAAATGGGCACCACTGCTTGGAAGCTATGCCTGTGGAGGTGACTGCTAGGAGAAAGGCTGGACACCCTGTGGTTGGGGCAGCGAGAATGAATGCCCCACACCCCTCGCATGTCTCAGCTCAGCTCCCGCCATAAGTTCCATAAGAGGCCCCTAGAGAAATGGAAACAAAGTCCCAGCCCTGCCCAAGAAGTTAATTGTAATTGATACCTGCCAGGAAAGGAAAAATCAGTTTCCTCCAGTGGAGCGCACTGGGTGTATCAACCACATTCCCAGGCAAGCATCACTCTGCTGGGTAGGTGGCCAATGTAAGCTGGATTTCATGATTTTTTTTTGTGCACTTTTACTTTTCTTTACTTCTTTTGGGTATTTTTTTTAATCCTAATTTGTTGTTGCTGTTAGTTTGTTTTGATTAGAGAAATGAAGAGTACCTTGGAAGAGCTGTGGGGGAAAAAGACAGAATATGATTAAAATATAAGCAAAAATAATTTTATTGTATTAATTTATCAATTTATTATTATTATTTTATTTATTTATATTATTTATTATTATTTGGTTTTTTGAGACAGGGTCTCTCTGTTGTAACTCTGGCTGTCCTGTTGTAACTCACTCTGTAGACCAGGCTGGCCTCACTGCCTGAAGGAAGTAACTCTCTTTCTTAGCTATGCCAATTGTCTGCTTCCTGTCTGTTTCCACCTCACTTCTGTCTGAGTTCTGCTTCCACATTGTGCTTCTACCTTGCTTCCTTCTCTGCACTCTGCCTCTACTCTCTGATTCTCCCTCTGAGCTCCACCTCTGCCTCCCAAGTGCTGGGATTAATGAGTGTACCACACTGCCTTCTGAAGGTGTGTGTTACATTAGGATTAAAGGTAGGTTCTAACATTCTTTCTACCCTAGAGCAGCCATGTGCCGGATTAAAGATCTCGATCATCTGCATGGCAGTATATTGTAGATGTATCCATTGGGATTGGGCTCCACAACTCTACACTTTGATTTGTTGTGCTTTTCTCTAGTAGTCTCCATCATTTGTTACAAAGAGTATGTACAGCAAGTTTATTTTTGTAACTTTCTCTAAATACTAGAAAAATTATGGATGTATAGTGAACGTATATAATGCTTCAAATCAGTATCAAAATATGTTAAAGCAAATACTGTTCCTATTCAAGGAAAAAAAAAACTGAGATTCAACAGGGTTAAGTAATTCTTTGAAGGTCACACAGCTTGTAAATAATGAAGATATTGGAGCCAAACACCTGTCTCTAAAATGGATGTTTTTTTGCCTTACCTGGTGCTATGGTATCAGTAATCCTCAGAGGCTCACTTCTAGGGGAACTATTTTTGCAAAATCACCGTTGCTTTTTTATTTAGAGTAGTCTCTTACAAATTATAGTTTAATAAAGAAGGTCCAGGTTGCTGATAGTTTGCCTGGATTGCATTCCTAAAAGTCCTTAAACTGAGGCTGGGTTGGTGCCCCCAGATACTTTGTAATATTAGAGGGTCAGAAAGCATTTAGGCATAAATAAAGATAGATAAATTGTTACTTAATACTTCTAGGCAGAAATCATTCTATAAGTAAACAATATCTGACCCATGAAGGTAACTCAGCTTACCTCTCGGTTAGATTGTTAAAATTCATAATTTCAAAGTGTCAATTCCTATTCCTGCAGTCGGCCCCTCTTCCTCCCTCCCCTCTCTTCTTCTGTTTATCATCCTCCTTCTTCCAACACATGACAAAATGTCCTTCATATCTGCTTCTAAACCAAAAGCTGTGAGTAAAAAAATAAATTTTAAAAAGGGCAAAGCTGGAGTTCCTGGGTCACGCCTATAATTGTAGCATCTAGAAGGAGAGGCAGCTGGATCAGGAATTCATGGCTAGCATCAACGATATAGTAAGTTTGAGGCCAGCTTTTGGCTATGTAAGATCGTGATTCTATTTAAAACAAATAGCAAAAAATTAATTTATTTAAAAAAAATTTTTGAAAGGCTGGCAGGATTACTGTTGTAGCTGAGAAAATAGGCTTAACAAAAATTAAATAATATTAGCAATCTGTGATGTGATTCTTGTCACTAGGGGAAAACAGAAATGAAATTATCGAAAATATTCAGTAACACATTGGGAGAAATGAGTCTATCGATTCTGTGGATAATTAACATATTACACACTAGCATTGTGCCACAGTCATAATCATATTAAGAGTAATTATGAAACATGCCTATGTCAAGCAAATATAAAAATATGAATAATAATGTACAAGATATATTCAGAACTAAAAAATCAATATAACGTACACCTTGCCCCTCATAAATGTTGTTGGACATTTATATAGGATTCTGAATAGATATCAGGACTTTTCAAATAGGAGTTTAGAGTTTTAGCAATTAAAGAATCTTGCTTGCATTCAGACCTTACCATTTTGGGGAATAGAATGATGCATAAGACAAAATCAGCATGGTCACAATTTAGGCAAAAGATATGCACTGTGGGCCATGTGTGATGACACACTCTTGGGACCGCAACTCTGGTTAAATGCTGTAAGGATGAGGACATCTTGATCTATACATATGTGGCTACAGAATGAGATCCTCTCTCAGAATGAGACGGGGAGGAGGGAGAAATGGTCAAGTTCCAAGTTATGCATTGCAAATTAGACCTTGAAAAATCACCAAAACTACTTTATAGGGGAATGCAAATGTATATACACACATACACACGTACCCAGACACTGATGTATACATATAACACTCAATAGGTTTTGTTAGGTGGGTTTACACACTAGGGGCTGGGTAATAAAGCAATAGGCAACTACACACTAGAGGAACAGGATGTCGGAAGTCTTGGCAGTCTACTCCAGCTCTGAAATCCTGGGAACTCCTTGGAGAGTCTGTATATTGAACCTACACTGAAAGGCTTAAAAAATTGGCATCTGATGTTATCATAAGATTGCAGCCCAGTGACTGCCACACTGTCTCTCAGGAAAGAGAGGAAAGCAGCGTGGATTAACTGCTGCTTCTTCCTACCTCTCATTTGGCTGTCATTTGAAAGATTCCAGTTACAATAATGTCAAGTTGTACCTCCTATGTACAGGTTTCCTGGGAGCTGCACACACACACACACACACACACACACACACACACACACACACACACCACTTTGTGTGTGTGTGTTTCAGACAACAAGCCTTACTTGCCCAGGTATGGGATACTAAAGTCATTTCAATGACACCTCAATCACCCTTAGAAATCTTGACCCAAACAAGTAATGGTTACTGTTGGAAAGCCAAGAGCGAACTCCAAGTGTCATTAGCTTGGGTCTTGAGCCTTAACTCTTACTGTTTCTTAGAGAAACAGAGAGAAGGACACGAGAAACCAGAAACACAGGTCTGGGATGTAAGTATTAGAGAACTCTAGGTTCCAGTTTTGTACGTGATTGTTTGTGTCTGGAGCAGAGTACATCTCTTTACAACAACCTTATGAAGTCATAATGACAGAATTTATCAAGAAGCCACAGTGTGAGAAACTACAATAAATGCCATGGCCTAAGAGCAAACAAGCGATTCTCAGGACTATTTTACTTGCCAGCCACACTAAATGAAGAAGGACTCGTTACTTTAACTACAGTATTTCTATATTACTTATGCTGGGTGTTTACAGACTTGAATTGTTATGAATTTGTACTACATGTACATATTCTTTAGCCCAAAAGAGATTAATTTTATTTATCTATTCTTTCTTAAATGCCCTTAAGGCTTAACACACATCAACAATTACTAATAAATATTTGATGAAAGTAAATGATATTTTACAACTGTCTGTCCTGAGGAGTTTTCAAGGAGGTGGAGGTAATTGGCAAAGCCAGGATCCTGAACCAATCAGCATGAGTTCCAAGTTAGATAATTACTCTCCATTCGCTGTGTTATACTTCAGTGACACATGTTCAGATGATGGGGAAGCCATAAAAGCAAGTTCGAGAGCAGGTTGTGTAGAGAGCTAATGAAACAGAGTACTAAAAGGCATCTTAATACTTGCGTTTCCTTTGTCATTGCAGAAGGTTACCGTTTATCAGATTATATCTGAGCAAAGTCCCTATAAACACTAGGCTTAAATGCCAGCTAACGGAAGAAAGGTATCAAGTTTACAGTGAGTAAATGTTTAGAAGGGAAGGCAGAAGTGAAATAGAGGCAGGTGGGAACCCATTGTTGCTTAAAGGAAGGTTGTGTTATTTACTTTTTTATTTCTATTACAAGATATCGAAAATAATTAACATAAAGAAGAAAAAGATTTAGCAGAATCCAGTCCATGACAGAGGCAATTTCTTTTTCTTTTTTTCCTTTCAAATTAAATTTCTGTGTTTTCAGATTTCCTTGAGAGTACCAGCAGATACCATCAGGAGCCTCAGTTGAGCAAACCAGTTTATCTCATGGATAGGAAATTTCATCCAAGAGGGAAGGAACCCACAATCTCCATTGAGGGCATGCCCTTAATGACCTGTTACTACCCATGAGGCTCTACTTACACAAAGGTTCCATAAATTCACAATAGACTTCCCTAGGAGGCTAAACCCGGAACGTGTAGATACCTGGTATGATGGCTAACTTTGAAAGGTTAGCAGAGAATATACAAGTGTAAAACATCTTTTTTGTGGACCAAGTTTGGAATGATATCCCCAGAGGCCATATGATATGGTGGAACACAGCCTGGAGTAAGAGGATATATAGATTTAGACTTACGTTGTAAGCTCATCAGAAATGACCAAAAACTTCATTGAGGCTGAAATAGTTTTGTTATATTTTGGAAAAATGATTATTTTAAGATGCGATAACTCAAAATCCATTCCTGCCTCCCAGTGGTCCTCCTTCATGATTTGGTTCAGTGACCTTCAGACATCAAGTCTCTTTTAGCCTTTAATTTTATATTTTGTATTAAAGATATCTTTTTCTCATCTAACATATTTTTCTTTCTAGAAATATGGGTAGATAGGGAATGAATCACAGTATCTTTTTTAAGTAAAATAAAAATATGTATTTTAAAACTTACAAATGTTTTGTATGATAAGCACCCATCATTTTTAATATTTCTTTTCAAATTGATTGTGTATGTTCATACACACATACACATATATGTACATATGAATATATTTGTGAGGTGTATGGATGTGTGTGTGCATGTGTGCCTGCATGGGTGTTTGTGTATCTATATATATATATATATATTTAGATGTGATGTATGAAATGTTAAAGAACTGTTAAAGACTTGAAAAATATTTATTTATATTTATATATGATATTTATATAATGTATATAATATATTTATAATGATAACCCCACCATGATGCTGATCTGTCTATCTTAGAGGTGTCAGTGGACAAAATATTCAAGATTCTCTATCCTTAAAATGCTGCCAACTAAGGATTTTTGGTGAGAAGCACCTACTTTACAAGTGTTCCACACCACTCATACTGTGAGAGCTTATCAGGACTGTGCATTTGTTAACCTCTTTGTGCAAGTGTCAAAGTTGCAGAGTATGGCTTTAGGACAGATGCTTGCTTTATAGGAGATACTAGGAGACTGTCTTCAGACAGAGCTGCAAGAAGAGAGGCTGTGAAGAAAAGTAAGCATTTTCTCACATGGAGAAGGGTTGCCTGATTCTCCTTGGCATTCTAAACTGTTAGACACACAGGATGCTAGGGGCTTTGTTTTATTTTGTTTCAGTCACTAAGAAGTGATGACCACCCATGTGGGATTCAGAGATAGGTTTTTTAGTTTAAATCTCTGATTCTTCCTTTAAGAACTGTTCAGTTGAGCAAAGACTTACCATGTGTGTGCTAATGAAGTAGCTTATGCTCGCATGTAGAGAACGTCACCACCCTATACGGATGCTTCATCTCTGATAGCGTTGCTGAAAGTCTGTAATGATAGTACCACGTGGGCTACCTCTAGGACCAGATGGGTTTATGCACAAACTCTTGTTATCTTGCTTCTCAGATATGGATTGATTATGTAAACTGTCTGTCTCAACACTCTCTTCTGCAAAGTGATACCGATGGTATTATACTAGTCTCAAATACATCATCAATATTGGTGGCCGAACATTTGACAGATGTTGGGTACGTCTTCATATGGCAGCAATATTCATCTACAGTACTGCCAGCTAAAAAATACACAACAGGTAATGAAAAAAACAACAAAATAAAAAACCAAAACTACTGACACTGACAGTGACAACAGCAAATTAGAACCATGGTGTATAATTCTCAAGTGTTAAGAGTTAACATCAGAGCTAAAGGCCAATATCTAAGTCCTATATTCCTTCCCCCACCTTCATAAATATGTGCTTTATGGATTTTGTTTTTGCTTTACTTTATTTCAATGAAAGGACATTAACCTTTCCCCAGAGCCTGGCAGGGAATCTGATTATTTTCCCTCCAGAGTAATTTCTAGTGTTATCATGATCCATTCAGCGAACAGTGTTTGGCCACTTCAGAATCATTTTCCCACTTCCATGTAAATGGTATGATTAGATGTGAAAGGTAATCTTGAGTGCTGCCATGTTATGACATTAAAATAAAACAGTAATTCAATCGTTAGCAACCCCTCACAAATAACCATTCAATCCACTTGTGTTTAATACCTCAGCGTCCTTGTGTGCCTTTCCCTTTTGAAACACAAAGCAGTATTGATTTCTCTTGATAACCAACTAAAAGTACTTCGAGCACTTTTATCATTTCATTATCCAGCATCAAATAAGGAAAATAAGCTGCAAACATACAAAAACAAGTCGATGGGTTATTTTTATCCTTTCCATGCAAAGTTCACATGTAAAGCAGAGAGACTTTTTAATAGATTTGAATGTTTTTGTACTTGAAGGTGTTTGGGCCTTCATCCTGAAAGGCACCGTGTTACAGGGAAGAGCAATGGGCAGAAGAATGAAGTTCCCACACATTTGTCTGGTAGGGCTGCTGTAACAGAATACCCAAGACTGGGCAGCTAGAAGAAGAATACATCTGGTTGCTCACAAATTGTGAGGCTAAGAATCTAACACCAAGATATCTACAGAAAGGGACACAAGCTGATATTGTTGCCTTCTTCCCATGAACTCATATGCACTTCCCACTAGACACATGGTTCCTGTCTCTGCTTTTCTTCATATGAGGAGACCAATCTGTTGGAACAGATTTCCTTCTTTATGACATCCTGTAACCTTAACTAATTCCTAAAACTCCAATCAGCCCATGCAAATAACATAGAGTCTGGGGGTTAAACACATGGATTTTAAGGCGTTGGGTAGAAAGAGACAAGCTTCAGTCCCTAACACCCACTTTTAAAGTCAGCTTTGACTGGCCATGGAAACTTCAGAAAACATGGCATTGTTCTTTGGGAGTCTAATTTCTCAAACATAAAGGGAAAAACCACTAGAATCACAGTTTTATACGATTTACAGCAGGAAAAAATACAAGTCCTCATAAGTGTTATGTACATTTGCTCAGATAAAGCAGAGGTACTCAGCCCCTTGAAGTAATTTTGGAATGATCTTGAAACTAGGCTCATGATTTTCATTTTCTCCCCCAAAAGAGAGAAAGAAATCCTTTAAGAAGGAATGGAAACGCCAGCCACATAGCGAATTCCACTTGGTTATCTTTCTGCAGATACAAAGGATACTAACCAGTACACCACCATGGAGAAATGGTCCTGTGGGCACCTATAAAACTGATTAAAAAGGCTTTTGGGCTGACCTATGAAACCTCTGTCATTGTTGTTCTCAAGGAAGCTGTGAGGACTTTATTTGTCCATTATGAAATGCGTGAAAAAGAAAAAATCTCACTCTGGCTGCTTCCCAACTACTGGAACTTGCCTTAAGCATTTTCATCTCACCAAAACATTGATGTGCACCTGACTGTCAAAGACCTTCATTTTCTGATGCTCATCAGACTGTGCTCCGGTATACTTTCCAGATACTTCTACTAGGAACTCTCTTGGCATCACTGGTATTACTATTTTTTCTTCCTAGCTTTGATATAAGAGTTTGAAACTACAACACTTTTATGCACGATGTTTGGAGTGAGTGGGACAGTCAGGTGTTTTATATCGTATCTATGATGGAGAGTTAGGTTATGTGGGATGGTGATATGATTATATGTCTATAGTAAAGAGGACCTAGCCATCCAGAAATATTTTCCTTATTCTAGTAAAAGAATTCCGTTGTGCTAAATTTTCAAGCTTTTTTCACCAAAAATCCCCCAATAAGACAGCATCCTAGACTTTTATTTTAAAACCACAGGAAATATATTTTTAAACTTTCTATTGTTTCTTAAGAGATTTTTATACAATATGGTTTGATCATATTTCCCCTACTTTAACTCTATTCTTGTGTGTTGCTTATGTGAATTACAGACTTCACAAACAAACCACTGAATTTGTCAGTTTCATGAGGGATGGTAGGAGGTAAAAGAAACCTTGGTCGGAGACAAACACCAGGATTACTCACAACACAGCCTGTTGTGCATGTCCATACCATTCTACCTCGTAGTAAAAGCCCTATGAAACCAAGTAGATATCGAAGACATATCAAAGCTTAAGAAAATTCCACTCTTGCCATAGTACTGCCGGTACAATATTCAGAGTAGAGAAAGGCAATATTTTAATTATTTTGCCAAAAAAATGAATTTTGTTCTGATACTCTCCTAGATTTTTGGTTTATATATTTCCCAGAAACATTCATTCCAGATTAAAAAATATATTGTAAAGCATGATAATTTATTCTCTTATAGAAACATCACATAAAATTGTCCTTCATGCTCCAGTTTTCTTTCAAGGAATTCTGCAAGATCTGTGTCTTGGTTATGCCTTCAGACAGGATCATTCCTCTCTGGTGGTGTAGTGGTCACTATACATTTGTACCCAGAGAACAAGAACCAACCAGAATGCACAGCATCATGTCTCCTTTATTCCTTCTCCCTTTGAGAAACTCTTCTCATGTGGTTTTTCTCACATGACTCTGATCTCAATTCCTGAGACATTTCCCAAGAGTTATTCAAAGAACCAATTTTTGTAATCAAACAGATCTATTATGTTTTACATGAATCCATTGAAAACGTAAATTTAAAAACTCACTGAGATTGGGCAAACTTAGATAAGTTAACTCACAGACATATATACTCACTGCCGTAAAGGGAGACACAACCAAGTAGTAACAGCAGCAGCCAGGAATTATGAAAGAATTAAAAAGAGACATTCTAAGCCTTGTATGCCAAAGCTCTAGAAAATGTATTATCCCTGCAACTTCTGTATGGTACAATTTCGTTCTTGCTTGAATTTTTGTTTTACTTTTTTCAGCGATAGAGATTTTACTCAGCACCTCAGGCAAGTTAGGCAAGTGCTCTACCATGAACAAAACCACCATCCCAAGTATCCATTCCTTACACATGGGAGATTGAATTGGTTCCTAACCTACAGTTAGAAGATTGTAGGCATGGAAATTAAATCTCTGCAGTAATGAAGTATTTGTTCCAGGGTGAATATTGGATTATATTATTGTTCAATATCTGCATCTATATCCTGGGACATTTGCATTTTTTATTACTATAAATTATTTTGAGATACAAAAAGAAGTTCACTTGGCAATTTCAAAAGTCCACATTTGCTTGCCAGTAGTGACAAGGCAGAAAATTTAAACAATTGCGTGCCAGGAGCAATGGAGAATATGGGAAGCTTGACAGCATATCACCTTGAGAGAGGCAACATCTACTCATGTGAAACAGAATTTTGCTGTGGAAGAATGTTGACCCAGTGCCCACTGATCTTCTGGCAAAATAAGTGGATACTAGATTGTTTAATGAAATGCAAATTTGAATTTGATTTCTAACTCAATTTCTAAACACACTAAATGCATCAAAGAACATGTCTATCTTAGTAACTGCGCATAATAAAGCAATCCCAAATTGACTACTTCCCAACACTAAAATTTCATTTAGTTAAAATTTATTTGTTTGTTTTCTTATGAGATAGTAACTGAGGTAGTGCCCAGTGAAGTCAGTTACTTTCAATTTTACTCATGCTCAAATAAAGGGAGCAAGTCCCTGGGCAATAGAATTGATTGAAGATGTGGATACTTCTCGGTACTCACAGAGCTATAGATATTCACAGAATGGAATACTTGAAGCATCTTTTGATCTATGCCTTCTACACAAGTTAAAAGTCAAGGTCAGGGCTAGAACGTTGAATCAATCATTAACATACTAGCCCCACAGGTATGAGGTCGGTGTGACAGTGAGTGTCTAAAACCTTAGTTGTGGGGATCACAAAAACATGCAGATCCCTGGAGTTCACTGGCTCAAACCTCTTGCCAAATTAGCAAGCTTCAGGTTTAACAAGAGACCCTGTTTGGGGTGTGGGGGTATTATACAGCAGGTGAAAGGGCTGATTATGTCAGCTCAGTGATCTCAGTTTGATCCCTGTATCCCTCATAAAGCTTAGGTGTGAGAACACATCCCCAACATGTACTCCTCTGCTCACACAGATTGCTTTATGTATACTTTCACTGTGACCATGTGTGGGCATGCATATGTATACACTCAGTTTCCAAAATAATGTGGTCAATAACTAGGGAAGACATCCAAAATTGACCTATGGCCTCTGTTCTCCCTGCACCCCCAACAAACAAACAAACAAAAATAAAATAAAATAGCAAAACAAAACAAAAATTTCACAAAAAGACATGAAACCTGCTTTGTGTTGGCCAACTATTTCTGGGCATGGAAAATGTCCTGGACTGTCGTGGATATATCCCGTAACACTTCCCTGGACAAAACTGATTAGCCCTTTTTCTGGAAGGTATCAATTGCAAACAGCTCTTTGGTTAGGGTGGAACTTTGTGCACACTTCTCATTTTTAGTGCTGGGATTTTGTAAGGTTGAACTTGTGGCAGTCTGTGCGTGCCATTACAATCATTGTGACTTCATATGTGTATCAGCCCTGTTGTGTCTGGAAGACGCTGTTGAGATTGGCATTGTCCAGATTCAAAAGGATGAGAAAGTGAGGGATCTGGCTAAATATTCTTATTGGGGTTAGCACCGAGGCACCCAACTCTGTATCTTGCTGTCATGCAGCTGCGTGCTGTGAACAAATGGAATTACAGGTATTCTTACTCAGGAAAGCACACAGCATTCAGATGGATTTTTTTTTCTTTTTCTTTTTGAGGCTCCTGAAATACAAAAGCTGAAATCAGAGTCAAATGTTAATGGAATTCATGTGTCAAACTTACAAAAGAACTACAATGGGCTCCTGATGGAATGGCTGATCCCACAGAAATGGCATTCCTACTTTTGATATGTTGCTCTGCTTATACATTATTATCATATAAAACATACAAGGACTTTTTTTTCAGCATATGCATTAGTTCTTGAAGGCAATGTAACTAATTACTATGCATTTTTTAAATAAAAAAATCAGGGAAGAAAAGAAATTATATCACATAATAATTTTAGGAGAAAAATTGTTACAAAATACTTATGAAAATGTCTTATGTTGTAGGATTATTGCTTTTCAGTGGAGATGTTTGATGGTAACATTTTTATTCAAGATCTACTTCTTTGTTGTGATGTTCCATAGACAGAAAAACTGCTTTATGACATTATTACATGATTTGGAAGGAACCCCCATAATGTATTATTTAAAAAAGAGAAAGTTAGAAAGATCAGCAGAGAGAGAGAGACACACACAGAGAGGGAAAAGTAGACAGAAAGGGAGACATATACAAAAATAGATGGATATCAGAAATAGTACATTTTGAAGTTTGTTCATATACAAACCAAATATTTACTTTTATTTTTTGCAATCAAGCTTTGTCTTTATGATGGCAAAAATGGAATCAGATTTTTCTCTATCTCTGTGCCTATATTAGTATCAGGGGAGATAAATGAGTATTCGTCCAACTCTCAGAAATATTTGGTTCTTCATCTTCCTTATAAAGTGAAAACAGCATTGTAGTATTTTGACCTTAGTATCTTAACCTGAAAAGTGAAATTAAACACAAGGACAATAATCTTGATTGTCTCTAAATTACATTGATATGGTTAATGCTGATTAGCAACTTAGGATTTACAATTACCTTGGAGATAAACTTTTTGGAATGTCAGTGAGAGAGATTCTAGATTGGTTTGATTTATGAAAACCCATCCTAAATGTTAATAGAATCTTTCCAGCTGGGCTATAAAATAGTTGTATTTCTAATTTGTTGAGGAAAATTTACACTGATTTCAATAGTGTCTGTACCGATCTTTAGTTTTACCAACAGGGGGCATTTGTGCTGTCATTTGATTTGTTAAGTCATAGTCATTCCAATCAGGGAAAGATGGAATCTCATAGTAGTTTTACTTTGTATTTTCCTGGTGGTCCATGCTGATGGCCACTCTTTACTGTGTTTGTTAGCCATTTCTATTTCTTCTTTGGAGAGTAAGCCTGAGCAGGGCAACAGATTTGGATAGACTCCTGAAAGGTTATTATGCAAATATTATCTCTTTATTTGTATTAATTTATTCATGTATTCACCCTTGAGCACAATTTACTCCAGAATTTTTATTTCCTAAATATAAAAATGATTTACACATCATTATTTAGGTCTAATCATAATTTGAAGAAATGCATAGCAGTCAGGTTAGATGTTTTGAGGACATGACTCTGTACCAGAGGTGACTTTTAACAGAATCTGTGAAACACATTTCTGATTTTAAGGAAATGGGCGTGTTCATCTGGTGCAGAGAAGACTGGTTATACAGTGATGGTCTTCAGATACTTTGGAAAGCTGTCAGTGAAATGCCACTATATATTTTTTTCCTCTGCTTTAGCAAGGGATTAGTGATCAATGGTTGGAAATTTTTGAAAATTGTCTTGGCTTAACACACTCAGAAAGTGGAGAAATAAAAGAAAAAGTAACAGAAAAAGATGATACCTTTAACAGTTAAAGGATTTATGAATTTAACAAAGAAAAGATAAAGGAATCTTTGATATAGACATAGATATCAGAGCCATAGGTAGAAGGTGAAATCTTGCATACTGAGTAAAAGTGTTTGAGGCACAAGCAAAATGTCCTTATGGAAACTCATGATGAAGATTGGGCTAGGCACTGATCTATGAGAATAGCAGAATATCATTAGGAATAGTTTCAGAGCTATCCAGTCTCTGATTCCTAGCCAGCCCTTCAGTGTCAGGCATGGGATCCCTCCCTTGGTATGGGGTTCTGGCCCTCCATTGCCCCAGCAGATTTTACAAGAAGTAGACATTATGGGTTGAAGGCTTTGTGGCTAGGTTGGTGTCCCCATCCCAGCCCTGGAAGCTTTGCCTGGTTGTAGAAGATGGCATGTTCAGGCTCCAGTTTCACTATCCACCATTATTAGGAGTCATCACTAGGGTCACCTTCATGAAATCCAGGGAGTTTCTACTCCACTGAGTCCCCTGATCACTCCCTAAGTGTCCTCCAATTCCAGACGTCTCTCCCTATATTGTCTCTCTCCCTTTCCCCCTACCTGATTCCTCGTGTTCCCATTCCCATTCTCCCTCAGCCCACCTGCAACATTTTTTCTATTTTCCCTTCCCAGAGAAATTCATGTATCCCCACTGGGACCCTACTTTTTGCATAATCTCTGAAGGTCTATAATTATCCTTTACCTAACAGCTAATGTATATTTGTAAGAAAGTACATATCCTGCTTGTCTTTCTGGGTCTGGGTTATCTCACTCAGGATGATTTTTTTCTAATTCCACTGATTTGCCTGCAAATTTGTAGAGGAAAATTTAATCTTTGTATCTGTCAGCATGGCTGATCTAGGGTAAAAATATTAGTATACTCCTTTAATTCCAGTATTCAGAAGGCATGGATAGCACATGTCTTTAATCCCCAAGACAGAAGCAAGTAGAAGCAGAGGAGGAAGCAGAGACTGGAAGCACAGCTCAGAAGGAATCAGTGTCAAAAAGTAATGATGTCTGAGATGAATCAGTGAAGAGCAGGCAAAGAGATGAATCAAAGGAAGAGTTAGCAGAGTGAGTCAAAGTGAGGACATGCCCAACTCTCAATATATAAAAGCAGGTTCTCAGCTCAGAGAGGGCATCTGAGGCAGAGGTGCAGAAGCTATTCAGCAGAAGGGGTCAGTGTCAGACAGGAAGAGTGAGTTTGGGAGAAAGAGTCAGCTAACAATGAGAGTCAGTTTGAAGTCAAGTGGAGCAGTTCATTCAGAGAAGTGTGAGAGTCAGCCAGTGTCAGCCAGAGTCAGAAGAGTTCAGTCAGAAACAATCAGCCAACTCAGAGGGTCAGTGAGAACCAGCAGCTTGGAGAAGAGTTTGAGCAGAATGGCGAGTGAGTTGAATCAATCAGAAGAGACAGTTGAGTTAACTGCAGCTCTGAGTTCAGAAGGAGCTACTCAGAGTGAGCTCAACCAGCAGTAAGTCTTAAAGGCTTAACTGTTGTAGATTGTATAGAGGCTGAAGCCCTCTAAAGACAAGGGATTGAACTAGCCAAAGGATAAACTGCTTTTTGCCCTGAATCTACATCTACAAATTTCATGATATCCTTTTTTTAATAGCTGAGTAATACTCAATTTTGTAAATCTACTGTGTTTTGTTTATCCATTCTTCATCCAGCAGCTGATGGGAACAGATTCAGAGTTCCAAGGCCAAATTGGGTAGAGCTCAGGGAACCTTGTGGAAGGGGTGGAGGAGGGACTGCATAACAAATATGTCAAGAATGGGCAATATTCCCCAGGGATTATACTTTTTTTAAAGCTAGGAACAAACAAGGCTTGTGGGTATGTTTAGAAGACAGTTTCAGGTGGAGGGGATAGCAAGCATAAATACTGATGAAGGATAAAGGCTAGTTGTAGGTGAATGTCAGAAAGGTACCCAGCTAGAGCACAGTGTGAAGAAAGTGTTGCAGGTTTAAAGGGGAAGCTGTGAAGGGGAAAGGCTGTAAAGATGATCAAGAACCAGATCTTTATGTGCACAATGGCCTGCACAGTATTGTTCTAAGAGCAACAGGTGCTCATTGAAAAGAGTTTTCTAGGGCAATTTTAAATTCAGATTATTGTTTTGAAAATATTGCTCCAGCTGTGAAGGAAACAAAAAATAGACTAAAGAAACAAAATGGAAATAATTGTAGGTCACATGTAATTTTCCATTACTATTCATTAACATACTTCATACTGAATTATTTATTCAAAAATATAATTGAGGTAACAATGCAGGTAGTTTTCTAAATTAAAATGCAAATAAAAATAGACAATTTTTGCTTTGGAAGGATTTTACAGCTTGTATGCATTTGTAATGGAGCCATACTTCCCTTTCCTTCCCTGTAGTGGCCAAAGATAACATACAGTTGTAGTGGTTTCTTAGAAATCAGGTTCCATTTAGTAAATGTTATTATGTCAGGTAGACTGAGTCCTTATTTTTCATAGATCAGCAGAATATGTTTTACTTCAAGATCAAATGTAATATCAATCTATGTTAACAGTAATTTAAACATTCATATTTATGTATAAACTCAGATATCTGCTTATTTGAATTTAGTTAGTTATAACTTAATAACCCAAATTTTATTACTTTTTTCCTTTGACTTTCTTTTATTCAAAAGTTTACTTTTCTGGTAGAAACTTCATTTGAGCCATGTTGAAAATATTTGTAGAATTGGGCATAGAAAATTACAAAAACTTTGGATTTTAAATTTAAATTAAGGTATAGAGCAGTAGTTCTCAACCTGTGGGCTGTGATCCCTTTTGGGGTCAAACAATCCTTTTACAGGGGTCACCTAACTATCTGCATATCAGATATTTACATTATGGTTCACAACAGTAACAAATTTACAGCTAATAAACAGCAATGAAAATAAGTGTACAGTGGGGGGTCACCATAACATGAGGAACTGTGCTAAAAGGTCGCATCCTTAAAGATCAAGGACTGCTGGTCTAGACTGTCAGTGACATTTGCCTTCTTAAAAATGGATGTTTCAATATCAATCAGCATATATTCCCCAAAGGCAGATGTCAAAGTTTTCTTATCTTTCTGCTTAGCCATACACAATTGTTGAGATTCAGTTAGTCCTTATGAGTTATTTCAATGCCTGTCTAAAGCCAGGTCTTATCTTCAATATAGCAACTGTGGAAAGAACTATTCTCCCCACTTACTTTCTGGTACTATTGGGAGAATCCAGGCAGTTATCAAATAAAACTTGCCTGTGACTCTTGAGCTCTATCAGCCTTGTGCTTAGGGCAAGCCACTGACCTCAACTCTTAGTTGTCCCATATACAGACAGATGGAAAATCTTGACATATGATTTACGCATCATACCAAAAACTTGAAATATCTTGCTTTATAAACTACACACGGACGGTAATATCATCTTCCCTCTGACAAGTGGGAACTCTTATTTTTGAAAATATGATTTTCACTCCTCAACTAAATATAATGTGAACGTCTTGCCTGGCTCTAAAACAATGAAGATACTTTAATGTGGCCCACACCTGGTTCTCATTTTATTTTCCTCTGATTTGCCTTTCTATCTTACATCCAACCGCAACTGCAGCACACATTTGTCCTTCAAATTGTTTATGTTGGATAAGATGATGGACTTTTGAGTTTGTATCACATTCTAGGTATTATACAGGTGAAACTACGGTGAAATGATGCCAAAGGCTCCTGAATACCCTCAGCTGTGTTTTAGGTGAATTGCCTCTAAAAGCCTATCTAAGAGCCTATCATAAAAACATTGGTTGAAAGCCTAGGATTGCGTTGGACAGTGATGGAATCTTTAGGAGATGGAACCTAGAGGAAGGAAGTTATTAGGAGCTTGCCTCAAAAGATGATATTTGCACTTTGACCATTGGTGTTTGTGTTTTTGGCTAGCATGGGTAAAATTATTACTTCGGCATTTGTTCCTTTGTCTTAAATGCAACAGAACATCTGTCCCTGGAGAAACTTCCAAAACCATGAGCTAAAATAAACTTTGTTCTTATTAAGGACATATGTCTCAGATATATGTATAGGATGAAGAAAAAGCCAACTGTGTTGGTTAATTTTTATATCTCTGTGACCAAAATACCTGACAGACAATTCAATGGAAGGAAAGCTTGATTTGATTCTGAATTTCAGAGGGAGTCCTCTGGTCCAACCTGACAGGGAAGAAGGAATGGAGCAGCTCTGTCCGGATCTACAAGAGCTATGACACACAGCTGTTTATACACACAGCTGTTTATACAGAAACAGAATGGGAAGATGTGAAAGCAGGGAATATCCAGTGGGAGATGTATCATTCAAGGCCCTTTACTTGGTTGACCTAATTCTACCAACCAGTATTTTACTTTCAAAAGCCCTAGAGACCAAATAACTCCACTAGACCAGAAGTAAGCATTCAAAATGTGTTGATTGGAGGACATTTCAGATTCAAGCCATAGAGCTGACTGTATAACAATCATTGCTAATGTGGTTGTCCAGACAGATGGATTAATAAAGTAGTAACAATGTGGTATGTGCACACAGGTAAAAACAAAGGGGATCCCATCCGCAGGAGAGTGCTTCTGTTCAGCTTTTTTGCACTGCACAAGCTTGTGGTGGCAATATTGCCACCTGTAATCTGTAATCTGATGGAATGCAGATGCACTGTGTTCTCTAGTAACTCCTACTATATTGACTAACAGCTGTTGGGGGTAGCAACTAAATGATGTGTTGTTCAAACAAATTCTTTGATTTTTCTATATTGTCTTCAGAATCTTTTCTGTTGCACGTTATCTATGGGTGTTTGTACTCTGATTCATAACCTGTGTCCACACTGTCCTTCAATCGAATCATTGTTTCTGTTATCTTCAGCAGTTCTCACTTCCTCTCGATCTCAGGCATCTCCAACTACTAGCCCCTGGACCATAGCCAGCCTTGAATGTAGTCCAACATGAAATTACAAACTTATCTTAAAACAGTATGAGATTTTTGTTGTTACTTTTCTGTTTGTAATTCAATTATGTGACTCTGGCATATAATGTTTTCGACGGCACTGTCCTGTCACAATATCCAAAGGCCATGTATATCCATGCCTGTGGCAATTCCTACTTACCTTTCAGATAACAGGAAAGCCTTCCCTCATTTCCAACTACATATTTTTACAAGTCAAACATTTCTTTATTTTATCTTCACTGGACCTGTTCACTTGTTATTAATTGCCAGCATATGTCTAGCTCCATGAGCCTCACCCAACTGTCTGGGCCAGTTTCAAACATCAGGTCATCAGAGAAACTCCCTGCAATAGATGGAATCTTAACACAGAGACCCCTAATTAGTTAATGTGCAGAGAAGAAAATGCTGTGTAGTGCTCAGCCCTTGGGCCTTCACATAGCAACCCTCTCCCCAAGGCTAACAGATCTTTGCAGAAGATGGTGTGGGATGAGTCTAAAAGCCACAGGTGCTGGATAGCTTCAGTGCAACAAGTGTTTTCCAGATAAAAAATGGCAGTCACAAGTACGAACTTACAGAAAATGTGTCAGCCAAAACACCATGTAAGCTCCAGTTAGACAAATCATCGGTATAAAAGGGGGAAAGGTAAACACATTACTCCACCACAGAGGAACAATTAGAGCTTGATTGCTACTAGAAAGAGACTCTGGATGTTTCTTGCACGTTGGTTTGTTTTATTAATGGTGTGGCTGCTGTAGGCTGAGCACACCCCAGAGCTGACCCTATCCCAAGAGTAGTTGAGCAACACAAACTGGACTCAATGGGAAAAGAAGCAATAAATAAGGAAGTGTTGGGTAGGAAGGAATGGGAGAGTTAAAAGGGTGGTAAGGAGAGAGATTGAAGAGGGGTGTGTTCAAAATACATAGTGTGAAAGTATCATAAAACTAATAAACATATTAAAAAATTAATAGTTAAAAATGCAATACAGACCCCTAATATCATTTTTATATTTCTACATTTCTTGCGTGTTTGATGATTACTGCTTTTTACAAACAAAGAATGCATTTCATCTTTCCAGAATTTATCAAAAGTGTCTATGAATATATTAAAAACATGTTTTTTAATCTCAAATTATGCCACTGAGGGGCCACGTCATTACTCTAACTCACACAATGAATTGATTGAAAAGCTAAAAACATTACCTTCCTAGGAAGACAATTCTTTGTTAAAAAAAAAACAAAAAAAACAAAACCACCACTTGTGTAACATTAAATCAGTACAAACAAAAACTTCATTAATTAGACATCAAAGATCCAACTCTTCTTTATCAGGTTATGGATATTTTCACTATATTTGTGAAGGATAGACTATAGACAGATTGAAAACATCTCAAGTTGTACTGAAAAACTAAAGGACATTTTTGCATATAGATAGTTTTGTTACTGTCTAGGGGTTTTTATGGGTTTCATTTTCTCTTCCTGTTAAAAAAATTAAAAGGCAGGAAAGCCACATTTCTGCACACCTGGTAGCAGCAAGAGAATTCTGGAACACAGCAGACACAGCCAACTAGTGATGAAAGGCTTTTATCAGAGGTGAGAAAAAGTACACACCCACTGCAATCAAATATAAAGACCCTCTGCAAATCAAATGTGGGGCTCAGGGGCCAGAAAATCCAATCTCCAGTAGGGTTTTCTGTTTGTTTGTTTTGTTTTTTGTTGTTTTTGTTGTTGTTTTTAAGTATTTGAAGGGTCTACTTTCCGTAATTTAGGATTGGTGACTGGCTAGCCCACAACAGTTGGGTAAACATTCTGATCTCGTGAACTGCCTTATATTGCCTTGAACTCCTAGGGCCAGTCCATAGGCAAGATTGTGGGGTCCTGTTTGTGGAAAAACAAAAACCAGGAAGCCTTTTTTTTTTAAAGCTGTCAGGCTTTGCACTAGGTTAGGAGGTTCCAGAAAAAGCCAGTCATCTTGGAAGTTGACCATCTTTACTACCCAGTTATGGCCTCTCTCTTGATCTGTCGTTCTATCAGGGAATCTGTCTAACTCTCAGTCCCTCAGTTTGACCTACAGTTATTAAACTTTAAGATTCAAGCATTTACAAACCCCCAGTAGACATACTGTATTACATAGAAGGGGTGGGCTAGGCACAAGATGACATTGCAAGATTGTCTGATTCCCTTAGAAAATTAGTTATAGCTTAAGATACAAGACAAATATATTTTTATATTGATTAGAGAGAAACCTATTGTTAAGAAGTACAGAAATTGATTAAGTTAGGTTGTAAGTCTATAAAATGTGTTTGGCTAAAGACTTACAGATGGAAATATATAATCATAGAGTTCTGTGTTTGAAAATATTTTGTGCTATATCACTGCAAGTCAAATACACTAAATCAGTAGAATTGGATGAACGTGACTCACTCAGCAAGCTATGCATATCATAGACAGCCAGAAATTTGGAAATGTAACAAGATCGGAGGGAGATTCTGTGGTTTTTATTTTCTTGACACTGTGTGGGAAAGGAATTCAAATCAATGTAGGCAGGAGCTTATTCTGGGAACATATGGAGAGTAAACAAGGAAGAGTTTGAGGGCATAATCTAATGGGGATTTATCAGATTGTGAACCTGAAGACATGTCTTAAGTAGTATTTATGTATGATATATTTCACACGGATATGGTCTCCACATATATAGGAAATTCAAACATGTAAGCGAGTCTTTCATGGTCATTGATCACTCAGCAATTCCATGTGGCTCCACAGTTTATAGAAAGGCTTTGTGGAGCAGGTTCTGGGACACAAAGAAGTAGATTTCACAGGTACAATAAAGTCCAACAGACAGAGTCCATCAGAATATGTCTGCCATGAGCTTATAATGAATTTTGACTCTTTAGTGTGTTTTGCAACTGATTGCTTTCTTGTTCCAAGGTAAGATTTGAACAAGCACTAGAACATTATAGCCTCAGTCTTCTTTCTCTTCCAAAGTTATTCATTGTAACCATGCTTTGTGTTGTTCAGATTGGAAACCTTTAAATAAAGTTCCTAAATCTGTCTCTTGTAGACAGTATGTTGGATTAATCCCAGCTATTTAGAGTAAGTCTAAGACCAGCCTGAGTAACAGAATAAGAACCATGATTTTTTTCCCCCTTATTTTGTTTTAAAACAAAAACAAAACCCCTGTGGCATATCATTCAGAATGCTGTCCAATGTAGATTACACTCAAGATTCATTTGCTTGCAAATCTTAACCTATTAACAATATTTCTGGATTTCCTTTAAATGTCTTTCTTTGAAAGCTCTGAAGGTCTTCTCATGTTTATTAGTGAGGACACAGCATGCCTTATTTGAGACAAGCTTGTCAGTATGATAAACCGTTAAGTCAAGAGGTCAAGACACTGTCTAAGGAGACTTTAGAATCTGTCCCTTCTCCTTCTCTTCATTTTGAGATTTAAAAATAAAAAAAACCCAAACACTTCAATAATTGTCTTATTGGGGCTTTGAATAAATTAAATATGTGTTTTAGATTTACTTTTGCATGGAAGTTTTATATACTTAAAGCATACTCTTGAATTTTCTTTGTTTTTACTACTTTTATTTTATTGATATTATGATACAATGACATTATTTTCCCCTTGCCTTTCCTCTGTCCAACCTCTACATATACTTTTACTTATTCTGTTTCAAATTCATGATCTTTTTAATTAATTGTTGTTAAATGCATGTCAACATGCAGATACATATATATTCCCAAATATAACTTGCTTAATATGTATGTTACTAATGAGCATCATTGCTCATTCATTGGGTTGCCAGATACAACGAAAATTTTTTAAGTTCATAAATACAACCTTCTCAGTCTGTAAAATATTGCTAAAATGTCTGTTTTCATAACTGATTGCTTGATATTAGATAGATCATTTAAAATTTACCATTAATGGTTTTTGGAAATGTGTGTCTTACCTCTTTCTAGTAGAAAATTTAAACAGAGATGATGAAAACCACATAGAGAACATGATTTCCACCCTCTTTCCAAGATATGCTTCATTTATAATCTAGATTATTTTTCCCTGAGAATCAAATTTGTTTTACTTTTTGTAAAAGTTTGTAAAAAACAAAACAAAATTGTTTACTGTTGTTGTGTTTTCAGATAATCTATTGTCCTGTAGCCTAGGCTGACCTCAAAGTCAGTGAAATCTCCTGCCTCAGCCTCCTGATTCCAGGATTAGAGGCGTACTTGCCACATATAGTTTCCTTTTCATTCTTTTTTTTTTTTTTAATGAGACAATTCAATTTTTCTGTTGTAACTCTGGATGTCCTGGAACTCACTCTGTTTTTGTTTTGTTTTTAAGATTTATTTATTTTATTTATATGAACACTCTAACTGTGTGTACACCTGCATGCCAGAAGGGGGCATCTGATCCCATTATAGACGATTGTGAGCCACCAAGTGGTTGATGGGAATTAAACTGAGGATCTCTGGAAGAGCAATCAGTGCTCTTAATCACTGAGCCATCTCTCCAACCACCTGGAACTCACTCTGTAGACCAGGCTGGCCTTGAACTTACAGAGATCCACCTGCCTTTGCCTCCCAAGTGCTGGGATTAAAGGTCTGTGGCACCACCAGCCCACTTGTCTTAAGTGAATTTTCTAAATAAGAAATAAAATTCTTTCCTATCTCATAAATGGTTTATTTATGTATCTAAATAAAAATGATTTTGTGAGATTATTGGGAAATCTTTTAACATGATAATTTTCTCTGACATATAAATATGACAACATGTCCCAGCTAAATCTGGAGATAACACGTGACATCAGAATAGAGGCCCATGAATGCATTCAGAAAGAAATAGCTTTAAAAATTATCATGCAGAAATCTCATACTTTGTGCTTTATAAGAGCAAATTTTTATAGTTTGTAAAACAGATTTCCTTTGAACAAATTTTGCATTTTACACATAATAAGCAAGATTGGAGTGAATAGAACATTGTACTTCCTCATAGGGATTAAATAAACGATAGAATTGGTACTTAAAATGTTTTTTTCTACATATATCTCACACCCTTGTCCCTATTAATGCAGATTTTTTTCAAGAGCACATTATATTTTAATGAAAATTCTGATTTACAAAACGCATTACTAAGTAGACAGAAGGACTCTAAAGAGCAAATTCTTTTGGAAAGATGAAATCAAATTAATATTACAAAAATAAGTAGTTGTTGATTAGTGTGCTTCTTTAAAATGATGTCAAATAGATATGTGAGATAAATTTAATGATTAGCCCAACTATTCTTGTTGAGAAAGCACATTTTGAAATCAGGCTTGCAAAGAATATACATTAATTCAGACCATAAGAAAAACAGCCAGCATGACATTAGCCGAAGGCAGACAGCCACTATCCCTCCAATTCTTAAATATGAATCCTATCATCGGAGACTAGATAAGATCATGTGCATGGATATCAAAATGGAAATAATTTACCAAGGCAGGTGCATTTTTATGAAGATTCAACTTTTGCATTTTCAGGGAGCTTTATCTGAGAAAGCATCATGAACAAAAGCTCCAGAAAATAAGAATTACAGTAATCCAGGCTTGAAAAATCAGAAGCATTTACCTGCATAGTGAAACCTTTTGTGCTGATCCATATCCTTTTCCTTGCTGGGCTTATTTTGGGATAGAACACACACAGCAATAATAGTTTCAACCAGAACAAATAATCCCAAAGAAGATTAAAAATCATGAATTTGTTAAATATGAGTTCACACATATTTTGCTTGTTCCAACAGAAGCGAACTTCTATAAAAACAATGTTCTAAATCATATGATCTACCTGATAGAGATAACAAATTCATTTAGTATTCTAATAGCAGTGAACCATCAAATGCCTAGTATATTCCAGCATATGTTGAGAATAAAATGGGTTTCTATTTATATTGATGTCATCATATTTAAATCCTGAAGTGCTAAGGTGAGAGGGGAGAGAGAGATGGGGGGGGATGCTACAACTATGTAGTCATATGCAACAACCTAGAGTGGCAGGCCATGGGCTTTTTGGACCTTAGAATGTACTAATGTTCACAATCATGTAATGACTATTGTAGAGTCAAATAATATGATTTGGATTTAAAATAATCTGTGCTTGTTTTGATGTTAATGCTATTTTTACTCAGAAGTTCCTTTGTCTGACCACATTTGTTTCCACACAGAGTGAAGTTCAAGAATTTGAACTTCATATCACTTAAATTCCATTTAAATGTACTATTATATAGTCCCTTTGTTAATTTTTAAATGCCAGTGTCATTTATTTTATATTCTTCCAGGATAATTTTAAAATAAATCTCTTCTTCTTTTAGCATGCTTTCATACCCTTCTCTCATATTAACTCTTAGTTTTGCCATTTACTACCTTGGCCAGTGGGACATCAATATACATGATGTAAGTAAGCATAGATATGAAAGCTCCTTCGTGAAACATTGCTATGGAGCTACAATGGAGGAAATCCAATTTAATACAATAAAGACTTACTCAAAAGAGAACCAAGGCACAGAAACTGATACCAGCTATTAATACAAGATGTGATTTCTAGACAGGGGCCATCATTGGCTAAGAATACTGAGAAATAATCAGTTATTGATTTTTGACACAACTAGAACACTGATCCTTACAACGTAAAATACTTATAAAATAAAAGAATTCAATGATAATGTCCTCCATAGGCTCAGATTTTTGACTTCTTAGCACTGATTGGCAGTGCTGTTTGGGATGATATACTTATTACTCACTCATAGTTGTTTCTGTTTAGAGACTGTAGAGTATTTTAGACTGTTCTAGACTGTTCTAGAATATGTCCAGTTGTATGCAGCCATCATGCTAGGAAGTATCGTGGTTTTGACTGGACATTCAAGAGGGAAAATATATGAATTTAAATTCTTTCAAATTATTGTTGGAAAACTCAGGGTTTTTTTGTAGGCTGTTGGACAATGGTTCATTGCCGTGTTGGAAGTTCTCCAATATGGCAACCTGAATTATTGGAGCAAGGAAGAAAGGAAAAAAAACCACTATCTGCACTGTGTATAAAATAGATTTCTCTCTATTTTGTAACTTAATAATGGAAAATACAACACATTTTTATTGTAGATCTCCAGGGGTAGCATAGCAAATATACATGACATAATTAATAACAAGTAGAAATCTGACAGTCACAGTTGAAATTGACATTTTACACTCCCAGTATCAATGGTGAAGATCTCTGAAGAGATATAGGAAGATATACAAATAACAGAGCATGTATTCCTCAGCAGGTTGTAGGGACATTTAGCATGCAATAATACCTGTCCTTATTTATGGACCATGAAGTAAAGCAGGTGGTAGATTGGTTCAAAAAGAAAACAAAAGCATGTACTTAGGCATGCCAATTCCAAAGTTATCATGACATGCATATGATGTAGACAAAATTAAAAAGGGAAACTGGTTAATTTTACTGGGCTTGTAAACATAGTTTCTTGTGACTATAGTAACTCAGCTAGAGTTACAAGAAGATTCATCATTTTCCATGTCTGGATTCAAAAACTTATAAAGAAGTAATACAAGTATTGAATAGATTGTGTATGTTTTGTTGTGATGTGTATGTTTGTGCAAGCATGTAGGCGAAACCGTGTAGGACAAATGAGTATAAGGATTGGTGGGAATATGTCCTCTCAAACAAAATGCTCTCTCATAGTTTGATCAAGGACACCAGGTGAAGACAGCCAACAGAATCAACTAAGCAGAGTTCATATGGCCTCACAGAAACTGAAGTAGCATACACGGAGCATAGGTCAGATCTTCTGCATATATACTGTGGCTGTTAGGTTGGTGTTTTCTTGTGAGGTTCCTAACAGTGAGAGTTGTTGTCCCTGACTCTTTTGCCTCCTCCTTAGACCCTTAACATCCTATTGAGTTGCCTTGTTGGGCCTCAAGATGAGGGTTTGTGACTAGTTTAACTGCATCTTTTTACACTGTGTTTGGTTGATATTTCTGGGAGGCCTGCTCTTTTCTGAAGGGAAACAGAAGGGGAATGAATCTAGGAGAGATGGGAATTGGGAGGAAAGGACCACGAGAAGTGGAAGGAGAGGAAACTGTGGTCAGGATGAATAAAATAAACAAAAGAGAATAAAATAAACAAAAGCAAATATAACGTTCTCTCTTACAGAGTTTGTTGATGAGCCATCTGTCCCAGAGCTTTGAGGTGACCCAGATGTGTTAGTAGGTAAGGGCAACGGATAGAATACAAAGACGAGTGCAGGTGTAATTGATCTCACCGCGGCCCCTATCTCCACAAGCGTTCAGGTTAATTTCTCATTGGAGAAAATTGACTCACTAACTACTTTGAAGCAAAAACTCCCTAAAACCAATCTTTTCAAATGAAAGAGAAGAGGTCCTTTGACACAAGGGCATTTCCGAGAGTCAACTGCACAGGAAAATCTAATGATCTGTAAACCTTCACATCTGTTGACAGTTGTGCTTGGCTATTAACAGAGAGAGGAAAATGAGAGAAAATGTGAGATTTGAAATGAGTTTACAGAAGGGCTTGCCAAAATTTTAAATGATGAGTAGTGTTGTGCCGACAGCCGCCGGGTCACTTTGGCAAAGTCTCTTTTACTCTTTTCATTGGATAACGGGCAAAGATTCATACTCATAACTATATTCAAATCCTGACTACAATGCTTAAGAGCTAGGGGAAGTTCGCTGAGTCTCTTAGCACCCATGAGCATCAGGACTTCCATCTGCCATGTCGGGGTGTAACTACTCCCGGACTTGTTGGGCCCACTCTCCTAGTGAACACTTCTAGAAAAATAACTTCACTCCCTGAGAAATTAATTTTATTCCTTTATTTTTTAAAGTGACTCTTAGAAACATATACAATTGCTCTCTTCTTAGCAGGTGCTACTTCAGGATCACATAGTTCATAAGAAGAAAACGTTCCCACCTGGCCAAAATTACCTCCTAGAAGGTAGTGTGCCTTAAGTTAAAACAACGAAGGATTTTTTTTTTAACTCAAGGTCTCCAACAGTAGCTAATTCCTTGGTGATAGGAACTGACCGTGTGTCTGCTGAAGGAACAGCAAGTTCCTTAATCTTCTGAGTCATTGCTCTAGGCCAACACACTCAAGATTGTTTAACTCTAGGAAATACAATGGAAAGTTCTTACTTGGAAATTTTGTCTTAGAAATTGCCTTCATGGCTCTCTATCTTTTTCTCTCTTTGTTATGGAAGGATTTTATTGCGTTTTATTTTATTTAATATATGAGACTTTTAGTCTTTGAAAATTTTATACATATACACAATGTTTTTTTTTTCTTTTATCTTTCCATCATCCACTACGTCTTCCTTCAAATATCTCCAGGAATCCCTAATATTTGTCCTCCCCAAATTAATTTCCTCTATTATTGTTGTTGTGATTGTTTTGTTATTGGACTGTTTATTTTAATTAATGTTTTACATATGTGCATTGGTGTGGGACCATCCAGTAAGCAATGAGAAAACTATCAATGGCCAGATCCACAAATGAGCCTCCTTTCATCAGCAACCCATAAGCTGTAAATAGCTCTTCAGCTTTGAGTGGACCCCAGAAGTCCCTCAAATTTTGTCTGCCTTGATTTTGTGCAGGTCTTGTGCTGGAAAATATGGACTGCTATGAGTTGACGTGTGCAACAGCCAGGTCATTCGTACAGATAGTATTTCACAGCTCTCTACCATCCAGCTCTGAAATTACTGACACCTCACTTCTATGAGAGTCTCTGAATTTTGGTAACACATGGCCCATCTGCAGCTAAGAAATCACACTTACTTACTCCAAGCACTTTGACCAATTTGAGTCTATGCATTAACCTTGGACCCCTTGACAAGGATAAATTTCTGTGACTAAGGTTGAGAGCAGGATGAATGTGTGAATACAAAAGATAAATATGTCAAAAGTAGTTAGACAGCATGACCATCTAGTGAAATAACACTGGTAGATCCCCACCACACACATACAGCCTATGATCACCTACTCATGAGACTTTTGGCAATGTTTACAGTACCAGACATGAAATTCCTTCTGGGAAACAGGCCTCAGATCCATTCAGAAGCCATTGGTAGACTCTTAATCATTGTGTCACCACTGGACCAGTGATTTTCAGTTATTTGAATGCCAGTATTGTAGAATTCATGGTCCAGAGCTAGATAAGAATCACTGATGCCTTTTCTCTCCCAGCTGTCTGCACACTACCTTAAAGCACTATGAAAACATGTATGGCAGTGTTACTGAAGTCTGCCTCTCTGTCATCCCCCATGAACAACAGAACTGTAATCATTAGGGCTCTCGCCCTGATATAGGCCAGGAAGAGAAATTGTAGGGCTCAAAAACTCTCATACGAAGTGAACTAAGAGCCAGATATGCAACTCTGAGTATTTACTTCAAGGACATCATGTAAACATACCACAGAGATACTAGTACATCAGTGTTTACTGGTATTCACAGTATCTAAGCCACTGAACCACCATATGGGTCCATCCACAGAGGATTGGATAAAAAAAAATGTGCTTTACATACACAAATGAATTTAATTCAGCCATATATAGGAAAGAAATTGTGTCATTTGCACAAACATGGATGTAAATTTAAAATAATGTTAATGAATTGTAAGTCAGTCTTAGCAAGAAAAATATTACATGCTTTCCCTAATCTATGGATTCTAGGATTTTTTTTACAGAATACAAAATTATGTGTTTACAAGTGATATGAAAGCAGAGGTAAGACTCTTTAGGAGAATGAGAGGATTTAACTGGAGGTGGATAGATGTTGGGAGAAAGAGAAGTATGAAGACATTAAGGGAAATATGGCTAAAGTGCATTATATATTATTATGGGGGAATCTTTTAAAAAGCAGTGCTACAAGAAATAAATATACAGTAATGAAAATGGAATGAAATCTAATAAGAAAAATTCAGCCTCATCTACTCTTTGTACTTGGATTTCATTAAACTTTACACACACTGTGGTTTCATTTGCTCCATTGCCTTCTTTTCCCCAGAGAGACTGAGGGATACAGAGGGGTAAGGGAGGGAGGACACAGATAGATAGGAAGAGGAAAGAAAGAGAGACAGAGAGAGACAGAGATAGAGAGTGAGACAGAGAGAGAGAGAGACAGAGAAAGAGAGATGGGTAAACCTTTTTAATGCAATGTCTAGAAATTAATATGTGCTGGTCATCACTGCTGTTCCTAATATTGTTATAACAGTATTATTACTCCCTTCAATTACTATACTGCTTCAGCTTCCAGACTGCAAACCTCTCATTTCAACTTCGGTTTCTTATCTGCCCTACATGATTCATATTGAGTTTATTATACAGTCAAAAATGTTGTCAATCTGAAAGAGAGTAAGAAAGTTAAACTGTATTGACAACCTGAAACAAAATGATGTCAGAAGGCTGAAATTCTGGTAAGGACAAAGCTTCCCTCCAATAAAATCTTGGCAGAAGAGTGATTAAAGATAATTTCAAAACTTACGGCAAACACCTTTGTTCAGTGTGAACCCTAACACATAGAGCCGGAATGTGCAACCAGGATTCAGAGCAGAGACAGTGGTTTTATGTTAGGACTCTCAGGACTTGTTAGGACTTGCAGAGAAGGAGTTTGAGGACCCATGTCCAGCGGTTCACCATTTTGTAGGCGTGGAAGTTATCAGTGCTGTCTCCTATTAGGAAGGATAATTCAAGTGGATGATTCAGCCATGTTTCGCATATACAATAGGCGATGTAGAAATGATTGCAGTGAAGAATGCCTTAGCACGTCACAGGAATACAATGTCTCTGGGGCTTGTTTTGGCAGAGGCTGAGAGAAACTGCACATAAGCAACTCTCCAAGCCAACAATGTGGTCTTTCCTTTTTTTATTGATAATTATCTTTTACATATCCAAATAAGCTTTCACTCTTGAAGGTGTTAAAAAAAAATGCCCCGGAGGTATAGCTAGCAAAAATTAACACTCCGCCGCACATCCTAATTAGAATTTAATTAGGGAATTAAAAAAAAATGCCGAGCACATGTTTTTTGCAAGTGCATAATCACTGACTTATTGCTTGTAGGTTTTCTACATATTTTTCATTGTAAATATCCAATTATAATTGTCGTTTAGGTCAGACTGTAAAATTCAAAGTCTTACTCAGAATAATGAGAATTTGTTTCCTTAAGCGTAATGCGCTCTAGGATAGTTTTTATATCTTTTAATTTACAGTATAGTCTATGCGGTTCCTTCCCCTTGCATTGAATCTGGGAGGCACTTTTCCTCACAAAGTGATGTATTACTTTTCAACAAAGCCTCTCGTTCTGTATTTACAACCAGTGCATAAGGGAGGGAAAGTGACAAGCACATTGCGTTTCTTGTTCCAGAGAGATTTGTAACAGTGACTGTAAAGCCCCTGCCTCCTTTTCATAGTAGATACTGTCTGTGTGCCTCCAACTCTCACCAAACTTTCGGAGTGATTTATAGCAGATATGTTTTGACCTGTCCCCGATAGTATTCAAATTAAAATCACAGCTGGAAGAGAAAATAGTATGTGTCATGTAAGTTCCGCTGAAGGTACAGAAACTGTTCCAAGTTTAATTTGTGATCACTGCTAAGGGCTTTTAAAAAAACAGCACAGCTGATGGGGGATGATGCATAACGCTGATTTCTTAATCACACCACCATTATGGAAATAATAGGTTTTTGCAGTAATAAGCAATACTCCCTCTCAGACAGCTTTTCAGTGCCTTTTACAGCCACTTGTAATGACCACTGATCTGTTTGGACTAATGAGTGAGAAGACTCCAACATCTTTATTCAAAAGTCACTAATGATAATTGCCACCTATCACCTCATTCTCCAGAGCCCAGAACATACCTCCACAGAATCCCATTAGCAACACTGCAGGTCCATATCCCTATCTTCCTAGTATCTCATAATTAGGTCTAATTTATATCTGATCCAAGGATGGCTATTGTAATCTGTGTGAAATTCATGTTTTCAGTTGTATCTGAATATCACTCGATTCTATGAACTTTTCTAAAATATTTTTTATTGAGAAAGTAATAAATATCACCTAGTGACAGAATTGATGTTAGTGAAAATTCATAACTGTGCTTATTTATACATTTGGGGGCTAAGAGTATACAGCAGTCAGCGGAGTAAACCCAACTGAAGTCTTTTTCCATTTCTCAGCAGGTACTAAACCTCCATGAGTAACCTTCAAGAAGGCTCAATGGTTAGGCACTAAAATTGAAGGAAGGAAAATGTGAAATAGACAGATATTTGAGTGTAGACTGTTTATTTAACATGTGTCATGCTTATCTAAGTTCAGCTTCCCAGTGTAACACTACACATGCGCACACACACACACACACACACACACACACACACACACACACACACACATTTGCCTTCTGTGACATGGTGGTTGGTTGGCTATAATAATAAAATAATAATAATAGTAATAGACCTTATTACTTCCATCTTACATATAGCTATATTTATGCAGAATAGAGGCTCCTCACAGTTCTCAGCATAAGAACAAATCTAAGATTCCTTTAGTATGACATCAACAATTTATCTAAGGGTGCTGAATGGGGTCTTTGGGTTGCTGATCAGATTTGATCCATAAGCACCAAAGGATGTGTTAAGAGTTCCCCATGTTCCTGACTTGAGTTACAAGAGAAAAAGTAATTGCTCCAGGATCCAAGAAGCAAAATTTATTATAAATGGGATTCACTGTACATGTGAGATACTAAGGGTTTCCACTCTTTCTTTCTTATTTATCTTCACTAAAAATGCTGAATAAAAATGATACTTCTATTTCATAGTCAAATAAACTAAGCATATAAAGGGAAATAAATCTTAGAACTAATAAATATTAAGTATGGTGAGACAAAGTTCACATTCTAAAGATACTGAGCCATACTTGAAGAATTCATGAAATATAATCAGATTAAGACAAATATTTAAGGAATGATTCAATATGAACATATAGAAGCAATACAATACAATACAATATGTGCAAAGCTCAAACTGTCATATCTCAAAAAAACATCAGAAACTAGAGCGCCTCACTTAAAGATAAAAATAGAGAGACTGAAAATGGCTTGCAGGAGTAGGAAGTTAATCTTTTGAGTATATTTGATATTAATCAGACTTAAATTAAAACATTTATCTATTTTTATATTCTTAATATAACTAAAAAGTGAATTTGCAAAGCACTTAATGTTGTAATAGAAGCTACATCATCTCTTAAGTTATCATGGGAAAAAGCAATCTCAAGAAGAAACAGCCTGATTTTCGTATCAGAAGGCTACTTCAAATGGACACAGACCATAGACTCAATATCCCAGATTTAGAAACACAGATTCATTTTTAAATGAGTCAGATTCATAATTAAGATGATCCTTATTATAACTCTCGTGTCTCTATTACTGAAACATTTGAGACACAACCAGGAAACAATTATTTGGTCCCTTCCTGCAATTTGGGAGTAATTCAACATTAATAATTTTAAGTTTCACCTTGCACTCACAGAAAAATGTAAAATACCCACAATATTTTACCTCTTTCTCTGAAGAGATAGGGTTTATTTACCCATAATTTGAATATGGGCTGGCATTGTGGGGTATAATCATATAGGAATTATTTTTTAATAAATATATTTTATTTATTATTACTATTATTATTATTATTATTTTGTATATGTGAAATTGTGTGTGTGTGTCACGACATGCGTGTGACAGTCAGAGGATAAAATTGTGTAGTCTGTTCTTTCCGTCTCTCTTTACACAGGTTTCTGGGGTTGAACTAAGTGACCTATGCCTTTGTGCAGGGTACATTTACCTTTACCTACTGAGCAATATCTCCTGTTCCTCATGTGAGAATTCTAAGCCTCCACCACTAAGAAACCTATAAGACTCCATTATTCCATTTTTAGTTCCTTGGATTCTGTGACTCTTTTCAAATAAGGAACATTTCAAGTTAGGAGAACAGTCAGGGAGGCCCCATTCATGTCAGCCCTTCCTTCTGAGCTCCATCACATATATCCTGCCTCCAGGGAACCTTCCTGCCTACAAACGTGAGAACCTAGAATGAGCCATGCTGATAGAGGATGACGAGCCTCCCAGCTGGTATTTAACTAAACTGTGAAGCCATAGAATCCTGAGCTGTATAAATGGCATCTGCTTTCCCTACTTCGAGATGTCTATGTTTTTAAATTTTACTAGCCCACACTAAATGTTCAAGTTTTATGAACTACCTCCCCCAGATACAATAGTATTGTGATATTTAAAGACATTTAAGCAAAATGTCAAAGGTTTCCCAGTAGAATGATTTAGTGTTTTAAACAAATAATATACTCAAACAATTTAAAATTTCAAAGGCATTAAAGGGTATAGAATAAAATTCTCCTTCATCTATTTGTTATGAGGAAGATCAGTTTCCTTACCTAGCTGAAAATACTGTTATCAGAGTTTGAAGTGTCTTTCCTGAAATACTGAAACCTTAGAAAAGACATTTCTTTGTGATATGTGTGCTCATCTTCTCAGTTTTCTCCTAGAAATCTGAACGTCCAGCACCCTTTGCCATTTCCAAGTCCTGGATCAAGTGGTGCTCATTAAATCAGGTTTACCCGGATCCTACTACTTCATTTATACCAGTCTCCCAGAGCACATCTAATCCTCTTATGTGTCTATTTTTTTATGCCAGGATATCACTCTCCTTTTATTTAGCCTTGTTTGATTTTTTTTTTGTTTTTGTCAATTTAATATTTTATTTCTTTAGACAGCATCTTCCTAGATAGGAAAGAACAGCATGGAACTTGCTATGTAGCCCAGGTGGCCCTTACATTTTTGAGTGTCTTGCTTTAGCCTTTCGAGTACGAGGATCAAAGATATGTACAACACTAGGGAAAATACAAATTTCTGATCCACTGTGGGTATTATTCGTTGCTGGTGATCTTACCAATATGTTCAATGGACAATTAAGTAAATTTACTCAATTAAAAATATATATTTCAAGCACTTAATATGTTGTATATACATTGTAGGTACTCTATCAATTGTTGATAAATCACAAAATTCTGATGAATACTTCATAGAGAAAAATGAAATCCATTCATTAATATCACTTAGGGAAAGTGTATGAGAATGATCGAACTATTCAGAATATTTACTGAATGTTGGGTTAGGCTTCTTGGTTATATATAAGGTATAAAATTATTGGGCATACACTGTCTTTGCTCTCCTACTGATTAAAATAAACCTAATGGAGTTGAAAATAAAAAATATATATATAGGTAAGTTATAGATGGGTGGTTAAACCAAAGCTGCTAAGGGATCTGTATACTGATATCTCAGATATGGAGACAAAGTGAAATACTATAGGACTGTAGTAACAAATTGTTAATGGTACAGGAAAAAGAGTGATAAATTCTGCTGAAATAATCAGGAGCTTCCATACAGGAGCATGTAGCTTGGAGGGATAAGTGATTCCCGTGGAGAGGAAGATGGGCTGAGGATGAACAGGTACAATGACACTGAGATGAACCTGCTATGGAGAGATCACTAAAGCTCCTAACAGCCAACAGTTGAACTGGCATTTAGTAACCATCCATGCTTTGTCAAGTGCAGTGCTCTGTATGACATGTGAAATGGGACCAGTTAATAGTACTTTATCATAACGATCCTCAGTGACTTGGGAATATACTTCCCCACAAGATGAAATGTATATGTAAATAGATATTTCGTACAGATCATGTATTTTGTCATATTCTGCTATGCTTTGGTAGTATTAATAATGTGATGGAAATAATTTTATTTTAGAAAATAAATACTAGGGAAGTCGTGGTAAAGCTGATTTTTGCAAGAGGGGCAACCTTTGTGATACAAACTAGCTTCAAGTTTTATTTTTCCATTTTTGTTTTTTGGGTTTTTTTTTTGCTGTGTATGTGTGTATGTTTGTGTGTGTGTTGTGTGTGTGTATGTATGTGTGTGTGCGTGTGTGTGTGTGTATGTGTGCATGTGTGTGCTGGTATACATGCACATGTGTGCAGATGCCATAACTCAGTTGCCTTCTTACCTTACTCTTTGAGACAGGACCTCTGTCTGGACTTGAAGCTCATTAGCTTGCTATCCTAGCTGCTTTATGAACCCAGAAATCTTCCTGCTACCCAACCCCTGTATACATTATTTTACATGGAAGATAAGGACCAAAGGTCCTCAAACATATGGTGCAAGTGCTCTTCCTGACTGAGCTCTGTCCTCAGGCCCAGTGTTAAGATTTAATTTTGAGTGAAAAAGGGCTGATTGTGCCTCATGCTGAAATCATATTTTCCTTTCTTTATTTCTGATGGTGATCACATTTAACACTTCCTGGAAGAAGAAATGTGCCTTTTGGGTGCATTCAGAGAAGGTGCTGATGCATCTGATGTGCAAGCTCACTTCCTCAATAAGAAAACACCAACACCAGATCTATCCACCCTGACTACACATGAAAAAGGGCAGGAATATGCTCCCCACAAAGAAGAGGACATGTCTCTCTCCGAATAAGCCTCTTTTTAACTTGGAATGGTTTTGTTGCTAAAAATAGTTTCCATGATTGATTCTTCTAACATTCCAGTCTTTATTAGAAAGGGAACAGGAAGGATTGTTGGAAATTAACTGGTTGAACATTTCTCAAATACAACAAAAGAAAAAAAGGTCTGATCAAATGAATCGACCTGCCCCAATTCAGACAATATGTAGGTAGCAGATCTCAGAGTAGGGATAAAATGGGCATTATCTGTGAGGGACAGGACAATTAATACAATTTGAAAAGATGGGTCTTGTTCCACTGGATGCTAAGCAAAAGAGAAGCATGAGAAATTGAAACAAAACTTTCAAGTCTGGGTTGTTAAGAAAGTTTTATACTAAATGTTTTAGAGCAGCCAGCTGTAAATTTTATTGCTTCACAGTACACCATTTTATACATACCCAAATTGAACTCACAATAAGTGCAGTTGAAGAGTTTTGGTCAGTACATGAAAACAGAGCAACCAGCAGACATCAAGATTTAAGCACCATTTTCATGACCTTCAACAGCTGATGACGATTCTTAATAAACTTCATTTATCTTTTGATCTGATTGTGGCTTTCAGAGCTTTTGTAAAATTAGGTATATATTTTTCAAACATTTTTTGATTATCACATTGCTATACATATGCAAATATTACATTTATTGTGACTCTATACATTATTATTAAAGAGTAATTTCACATTTTATTTACATAACACATGCACTGATTAGTTTTCTGATTGTTACTTGATCTTTCTGAATAGCATCTCTTTGTTCTATATGTTTAGTATTTTGATTATTATGTGGCAAGAGAAATTTCATTTCTGGTTAGTCTATGTGGTGTTCTGTATTCTTCTTGTACGTTTATAATCATCTCCCTTTTGTTAGGAAAATTTTCTTCTATGATTTTGTTGAAAATATTTTCTAGGTCTTTGAGCTGGGACTCTTTTCCTACCTCGATTCTTTTATTCTTATGCTTTGTCTTTTTATAGTATCTCAGATATCCTGATGTTTTGTGTCAGGAATTTTTTAGATATAGTATTTTATTTGACTACTGTATCTATTTCTTTTATCATATCTTCAATTCCCGAGTCTCTCTTTTCCATCTCTTTTATTCTGTTGCTGCAGCTTGCCTCTGTGTTTCAAGTTCACATAACAAGACTTTTCATTTCTGGAATTCCATAGGTTTTTGTTTTATATTTTTGTTTCATTTCTATTCTCAAGTTTTGAACAGTTCTATTCATTTCCTTCGCCTGTTTGTTTGTTTTCTGTATTCTTTAAGGGATTTATTCATTTCCTTCAATTGTTTGTTTGTGTTTTCCTGGGTTACTTTAAGGGATTTATTAATGTCCTCTTAAAGAACTTCATAATCTTCATAAAGTTAGCTTTAATGTATTTTTCTTGGGCTTCAGCGATGTTGTAATACTCAGAGGCTGCTGTGGGAGGATAGCTGGGCCTTGGTGGTGATTTATTGCCCTGGTTATTGCTATTTGTGTTCTTCGGACCTCTTCTAGGCATCTGGGCCTAGGGTGGTCATAGATCTAGGTTCTGATTTCTTACTTTGTTTTTGTTGGGTGGGTATTTTCTTTTTGTTTGTTTGTTTCTAGGTTTCTGTTTCCTCTCTGGATTCTCAGGGAGTATGTTGGCTGTGGTTGCCTGTTTTACTGACCTGTTCACCCAGGGTGTTGCAGAGGAATACCTGCTGATTTTGGAGGCTGGGAAAAGGGAAGGGGTGGACTAGGATGGGGAAATGTTCTGTTGCAATGCTGGGAAAGACCCTTAGGAGAGTGTGGATGCTTTGCCATTTGGTGATGCACCTGGCCCTGTGGTAGGCATTGTTTGTGGTTGAAAAGGTGGTGGGAGTCTGGCCAAATTGGGGGCTAGGGCATATTGATGATGGGTGGGGTACAATGGAATGGGTCTGGGGCAACAGAACAGAGAGAGTCAGGATGTTCTATTAGTAGGCTGCATCAAACTGCTATCTTCAGCAATCCATCCAGGAAGATGATGATAATAATAATAGTAATAATATAATAATAATAATAATAATAATAATAATAATAATAATAATAATATGTTTTTAAATAATTTGCCACAAATAACCAGGCTTTAGTTAATGATTGACAGCTTCCTTTACAGTTGTAACCATTCACATCTTCAAAACAACTGAAGAAAGCCATATCTGAATTCCTGGTTGTTCACACAGAGCATCCTGATATTATTTCAGCTCACCTAGGACTTCCTTGAGCTTTCAACTTCTAAGCAGGAGATTTCTGAAATATCCTTCCCTGTTTATCCCCATTTTAAGACTTCCCTATAATATTGCTAGTCTTTCAGTCTCTGTCAAATGCAAGGGATGTTTGCGTATGCTTTTGCAATTGAGTAAGATATGAATAAATATTCCTTACATGATCTCATTTCTGCAGTCTTGTTTACAATGATGAGATCACAGATAAAGTAAATATATTTAGAAGTAGTTACTATTTATTAAAAAAAAAATACTTGGATAAGATGTAGTTGAATTTTTGCTCTTTACTGTTCCTCCGTCCTCCTCCTCCTTCTCCTCCTCCTTTTTCTCTTCCTCTTCTTCCTCTTTCCTCTTCTGTTTTTCCTCTTCCTCCTCCTTCAATTAAATTATAATTAAACCATTTCTAAGAATTTAGGAATCAAACCTTTTCACAGAATAAGTAAATCCTGAACCAAGGAAAATCTACATAAGGGACTATAGTTTGGGAAGTGGTTTTGGAAGATAAAAGAGCAGTGTAAGTTATGGAAATAACAAATGTTTCTGTAAGGGTGACATTATAATTTCAAATATGGAACTATGAGCTGATGATTTTAGAAATCTCAACTTAAAACTTTCTAGGGGTGACTGTGAGTCAGAAATAAACACACTATTTTCCTTTCTAAATGAGAAATGGTAAATGAAAATTCACCTCTTTGGTAAAAGTCTGTTGAACAGGTGAGAGGATTTTACAATTTAGAAATAAGATACCATGACGTGTTGCTACATAATTCTAAGGGGAGAAACAGATCAATAAAAATCATACTTTATTTCCCACCGTCAATTATTCAGAACTAAATGAATAATTGACGGTGGGAAATAAAGTATGATTTTAGTATATGTTAATAATAATAATAAAATAAAATAAAATAAAATAAAATAAAGGACATGCAAGTAGGCAAGAAATATGAAAGATGACACTCATTATCTTAATTGAAAGATTGTGAATTTGTAGCTAAGGTAGATTAAATAGCAAATAAAAAGTAGCAGAAATAAAAGGATAAGCTGTGGGTAAGCACAAGAATAATTTTGCAAAGCCTAAAATATATATTTAAGTGTAGAGCTGCCATATTAATCTATGACATGGAAAAAACACACAAGAAAGAAGAACTCTGGAAACTATGTTCAAGGGATTGTTAGAGGGCTTTTATGAATTCAGTTTTAGTCTTGAAAAATTTGTGCTGATAGTGTGGTACACATTTGTTGATATCTACTACACAGTTGGAAGTAAGTGCCTGAAACATCAGGGAAATGGGGGTGTCAATTTCCAGGTCATTAGCATAGAGAAAGCAGTTAATAATACAGCAATATAGACAGCAAAGAGGTCATGATCTAGTTGAGGCCAGTTTGAATCTCATGGTTACTCCGGTATTAGTCTCTGTCATTCAATCTTACATTAACTCAGGGTGGCATACACACTCATTCATTAACCACATACTTTTTTATAACACTCATTACAGAGTCTTTTTTTTTTTCAATTACAATAGTACATATTGCTGTTGTGAACTATGGCTACTTCAGGGTTTCTAATTCAAGATTTGAAGAAAATATTATCACTTTTTGTTTGTTTGTTTTGTATTTCTGAGACAGGGTTTCTCTGTTGTAACTCTGGCTGTCCTGAAATTCACTCTGTAGACCAGGCTGGCAACAAACTCACAAAGATCCACCTGCCTCTGCCTCCCAAGTACTGGGATTAAAGGCATGTGCCACCACTGCCTGACTTCTTTGTTTTCTTTCTTTCTTTCTTTCTTTCTTTCTTTCTTTCTTTCTTTCTTTCTTTCTTTCTTTCTTTCTTTTCTTTCTTCCTTCCTTCCTTCCTTCCTTCCTTCCTTCCTTCCTTCCTCCTTCTTTCTTCCTTCCTTCCTTTCTTTCTTTCTTTCTACATCATCACTTTTAAATAGCTGCTTTGATTAAATAAAATGCCTATGAGTCCAAGTACATATTTCACTATGGCATTGCTAAATGAAAGAGAAATAAAATGTGTATTTCAATGGTATGTGTAAAGAAAAATATAAACAAATGTGGACAGAACTTCTCTTATTGGTATTTATTTACATGATGAATGTGATGATTTCTGTGTTCTAGTTTCATGGAGAATTTCCTTAACAAGCGGTTTTGTGTGGGAAACAAACTTCTAGGTAGCCAGCATGCTTTGTAGAGGACTGACAGGACCCATATCACTTCACTTTACCTGGATATTCAAGCATCAAAAGGGAATGAATGCTATATCCAAGATCAGGATGTGTTCTGTTGCCATTGATGTCTTGTAGAGCTGAGGACTGCAAGCTTCGGTTATATATGTGCATTTCAAACACTACTAAGTTCTATCTTCTTTATAGAAGGTATATATCTATACCTTCTATAAAAGTGTATATATATGTATATATGTGTATTTATAGAAATTATATATATATACACATATATACATATATATGGTATATATTTCACTTTTATTTTGAGGCAAGGTCTTACTAAACTATCTGAGTTGGTCTTGAACTTGACATTCTCCTACCTCAACTACCTAAGTAGTTAGAACTGCAGACTTTAGCCATGAGAAGCAGCCTAAGAAATATTTAGAATCAGAGTCTGAAATATGACATGCTTAGATAAAAGAGAGAGATTCATTTTAATTAGGTGACAGTATGTCCACTCCCTGGAGATCCTTGGAAATAATTAAAGCCTTGGCTACAGATTTACCTGGCAGCTTGAACTTTTAACCATTTAACCAGATTTGACATGATCCAAACTGAAACTTTCTGGAGGACCTTTTAAAATACCACAATTTCAAACCTCAGTCTTATAAAAGATGTAATACAAAAAAGTTGCATTTTGCCCACTGAACTTTGCATGGCATTTTATACCAGTCTCACACTCTCACAGGCACAGGGTCCATCTAATAAGTTTGGTGACTTTGGAGCTAGATAAACTCCTGCATTTGCTAACAAGACTTCATTTGTCTCCTTGGCTATTTGGAAAAGAGGATCTGTGATCACACACATACTGTCCCCCGTTCCACTTTTTTGAACACCATGGCTTTAATTGTTCCATTAAACTGAGCGTTTTTTTTAATGTTAAAAACTAGTTGCTAATATGTTAACTAAAGAAACTATAGTTAAACTTAGAGCATACAGATGTACAGTCTGATTTCCTGTTGATTTAAGTCAAATCCTTTTCCACTGGTAGTGCTTCCAGTGAGGGCTGGCCTGAGGCAAAATTGTGAAGTAGGTTAAGCTACTTTTAGCTTCTTCCAGATTTCTGGAAGGGTCTAAATAGGAATGAAAAGGAAGGGAGTATGAATTTTTCCTGAAGAGAAGGCTGTTTTCTTATTCTTGAGATAAAATGTAAGAGAAAGGGCCTTGAATGTCATATATATCATCTATCATACCATACAATGTTTGCAAATGTTATTTATTGAGAAGTATTTGGATGTCAAATGTGGGTGTGTAAGAGAAGTGATATGTATGATGTATCTTTTAGGTCCTTGCATAATTGCTCTGGTTGTGTGATTTTAGTCAAAGAGATTCAGATCACCTCTCACAGTCATTTCCCAAAGAGAGAAGACAATGTTGTGCTCCTGACATGTTCAGAGGCTTGCAGATGGCCTCACTCGTCGCAGATGCAATTCCGAGAGTAGAAACGGAATCCTAAGAGACTACAAAAACTTGTCTGACTACAGAAAATTGCAAAATTTCTAGATACATTTTGAAAGAAGAATACTTCAAGTTTCCAAGAAAGACAGTGGAAGGAGACAGGATTTTCTGTGTGGAAGTAAAGGTAATAAATCCTATAAGGTCCTCGCATGACCAAAGCATAGTTCATCTATCTGAGTGACAGGTGGAATATTCATGGAAGGTGAAATGTGGAGTTCAAATTTAAGGCCAGATGATAATTGATGAATATTTTATACCAATCTTACCAAGATTCACTTTATAGGCCACACAAAGTTGGAACAAGTCCTAAGCAGAGAATTGACATAAAGCTATGGTGAGACATGAGCAGAAGATTTAAAAGTATTTGAAAGTTAATTTTGAATATGTGTATATATATATATATATGTATATATATATATATATACACACACACACACATATATATACATATATGTGTATATATATGTGCATACAGGTATATATATGTATATACATATATATGTATAGGTATGTGTGTATGCATGTGTATGTGTATATATATGTATATGTGTGTGAATGTGTAGTAGAAAAGATGGTTGAACTAGAGGTTTACTATGACACTGTGCATTCTAGGGTCATATACAGATAAAAAAATATCAAATGTGTGTGCTTTATATATTATCAGTGTTTCAGGAAACACTGAAGTTAGGGCAGAATCAAGTGATGTATGGGACAAAATCAACTAAGAAAGCATTCCTTATCAACTTAGCAAATCTGTGAGCAGCTAGAACTTCATCTTACAGGGAAATTGTGAAATAGTGTTAAATGTCTACTGCACACAACAGCTTAACTGAGGCTAAAGGAGAAGGTTATTTATCCACCAATTGACTTCAGTCCTTAGTCACTAGGAAATGCTCACATGACTGCATTTGGCACTTACCCTGTTCTCATCCTATTCTTTTCCAGTAAATAGAGGTAAGCTAGAACAGTTGTAAGTGGCTGGAGTACAGAAGTATTAAAGTCTCAGCTATGAATTCAGGGTATCAACGGTATCTACAAAACGTAGGAAAGCTAGCCATGGTCTTCCAGTTCTTATTTGGACCTTGTTTACTTTCAATCCCTGTTCTTAGTCCAACTGTCATCAATACATGCTTTCCTAAGCATGTTAATCCTTTGTGCTCTTATGCTTCTTGAATTTTGTTTCCTGACAAGTTAGGTTTATTTTCTAGCATCTTTCATTTGATTAAATTCACTTAAAGTCATTTCTATTAGACTTCATTAACTGCGGACTTATATTCTGGTTCCATAAGTCTATCTCCTATGTATAGCATTGTTTCTGCAAAACCCAGAATGAAGAGGATTCCAGTGCTGTGCCAGATTTGTGGAAAGATGGAATTATGGGTAGAAATATAGTGGAGTAAAACACAAGCCAGGAACTTAGTATGTTCCGTTTATAACTATGCTTTCTCATATTGCTGTAAAAATGAGGAAATGTTAATTTATTTATAGAGGATTGAAATGAAAGCTAAGAGAGCGTTGTCCTGTATGCAGCCCATGGCTACAATGCAGTTGCTTGTAAAAGTATAGCCATTCCCTTCTACAGATCCTTTCCAAATAGAAAATAAATTCTGTACCTATTAAAATTGCTTATCATATTTTTTGCATAAATCAATGTAACAACAGTATTAACCTTTATGCTGTGTAAATATATTATCTTTAATTATTCAAATTACTTGAATTTTGTTTACTTATGAAGTAAAAATCTTCCCATAACCCCACACAAAACATACAGTACACTACATGATCAGTATGTTTAGAATTGAAATTTTTCAAATCGATGTTCCAAAATTTTCAGGCACACAGAAATGAACTTAAAATACTAGAGATATAGACAGCAAGTTACAGAAAATTATTAGGGAAAGAATCTTCTAGAAAGCCGATAAACTTATTAAATTAGAGGTCAAATAAGAAAGCAGTTCAGAACCATACCATGCTTAGATACTTCCCACCACACCATGTAATGTGTGTTCCTGGACTACAGGCCAGACATCAGAGGTGTGATGGTCAGTTTCCAATTAAGCCTGGTCTATTACTTTGTGTTTGTTTGACTCTTCACTTAACAAGAGAACGTTCACAATTAATGGTTTAAAAACAGTGAACTGAGCCTCTACTCCATGTCTTCTTGGTCATATAAAGATGAACAATTTCAGTTTTTCAAAGTACCCTTCCTTGTCCATTTCTGCTATGGACAGAGTAGTTACTTGCTTTGTTGGTTTATTTATTTGCTAAAGATCAAATGAAAGAACTTGTAAGGAGCTTAGAAGAAACCTTGATATGGACGTGTTTGTAAATAACAGTGAAAACATGTGAAAAAACAGAGTGACAAAGAGAGTAGAAAGACATTGTTTAAGAAAACCTGATGACTATCCCAATGTTGTAATAGCAGGCAGTAAGACAGGATGGCTACCCTCACCTTATCTTACCCTACTCCACCCTTATGAGGACAATCTTTTTAACAACCATGTCAAATACTTGGCAGTAGAGCACAAAAGTCTTCAACATCAATTCAAGACTGCAGCCAGAGAACTTTCTTTTAGGAGAAAGCTGCCAGGGAAGCTTTAGTGAATGATGAGAGAATAGGGTGACTGTGGTCACCTTTGTGCGGCACTGCCTGTCCCAACCAGACATTGGTATTTTGGGGAATAGAATATCCAGACATGTAAAAAAATACTATTTAATATATTGTATGAGCTTTAAAGGTCGCTCAAAAATAAAGCATGGTTTTCTTCTCCTTGTATATTTTTGTTTTTAAAAGATATTATTTGTTTTTATTTTATGTGTACAAACATTTCATGTGTATGTGTGCATGTGTGGCTCAGATATGCAGTGCCTGTGGCCAGATTCACTGGAGTTACAGATGATGGTGAGCTTTTATGTGGGTGCTGGGAGTTGAACTCCTGTTCTGTGGGAAAGCATCAAGTGCTTTAAAGTTCTGAGACACATCTTCAGGCCAAATGTAGGTATGCATTTCACAACTGGAGCAAATCGTATGATTAGTGTGTAAGCCATGTTCCTTGGTATAAATATGTTTAAATTATATAATTTGTTGAATCTCTTAATATTAAGCTAGACTTACTTTTCAATCACAATGAATTCCTTGACTAGAAATATTAATAATCATATTTCCTGGAATATGTAAATCAATTCAGGAAAATCCTTTAATGATCAAAATGGGTTACACTTAATATTTGCTCAGCTTTCACATTTCCTTGGTGTTTGTAACAGAGAGAGAGAGAGAGAGAGAGAGAGAGAGAGAGAGAGAGCATCTTCTTTCTGTGATGTCAATGTAATTACTCTAACCTGATCAGTTTTCACCATTGTTTGTTCTTTGCAACAATAGTGCAAATTTGAGTCAGAATGCCCTCACTGCTTCATGCCTTGATTTTCTCACGTTGTTTGATCATACTGATTTGTAAACTGAAATCTCTTTCTTTATAAGATCCTTTGAAGCATATGGCATCAGTAAGACTTTATAGGAAAAACGAATAAGGCACAAAGAGTTTGATAACCCACCTAATATCAATCTGCGGTAAACAACATTAACTGGCATTTATACCACTCGGAGCTTCCTGTTCTCATTTTTTATACTTCATCTGTTTAACAAATATTTGCTTTGCCGTGATGATTGTTCTAGCTATGGGGATGTACCAGTAGAGAAGAAAAAGAAGACAAAAGTCCATTTTTTATGGAGCCTGTATTATCGTGTGGATATAGAAACAAGGAATATCAGATACATGTAAGCAAATGGACACTGATAGGCTTGTACATAAGCTTACATGTATATGTATAGACATATGTGTAGTTGTAAATATCCAGAGTAAAACTTATGTTTGAAAGAATGGAAACTACTCTAATTAACTTAAGAAGAAAATACATGATTATGTATACCAAGAGTGAGGAAATTAAGAGACACAGGTTTCTCTGGCACCCAATGAACAGAAAATAAAAAAACATTACTTATGATCATTACAGATATCATAACTTGCTCTGAAAGATTGGAAGATATCTATTCCTATTTTTAGTTTCACCATATGCCAGACAAATTTTGTCTCAAATTACCTCTACTTCTCAATTCACTCCATGTCTTTGCCTCTAACCTGGATGGATTCTCTCTTTCTCCTTTCTTACCTATCCCTGACTTTCACTTTCTTCCTACAATTTATCTGCCTTTGCTAATTTCCTGTCGAGCAGAAATCCTTTATATTGTGTACGAGTGTGTGGCTAAAATCATTTCACCTATTTATGTCTCACATTCAATTTGTGATGGATGCTCAGCAAAAGTAAAATCACGAGGACCAGTTTTTAAAATTGTTCTCTAATGCTAGGACCGGTTTATCTTTCTTCCTTCTAACTGGTCTTCTTTCTCCTTGGATGCTGGAAATATGTTAATTTCCATCATCCATTGTGTATGTTTGCAGCAAAGTAGCAGTTTGTTCAGCTGAGATGGGGAGAAATATTTTGATAGATACCAGATTTCTCAACCTAATTAAATAGACATAACTAATTTTACCCATCAGCTATGTATAAGTTCTTTGCTAGTTCTAATATTTTTGTGAACTTAAATTTAAAGTATTTTTGACATACTTTCTTCCCTTCCCCAAATCATGCATTAATATTTTGCCTGCTAAAAATAGGAAACATGAACCTTATTTTAAACTCCTTTCTATAAAGAAAAAAAATCCTATATCTATTTTTATCATTATCAATTTTGAGTGCCTACTATGTGCTAGGGATAAGCATTTCTTATAATTTATGTCATGTTCACCCTCTAAAATTATTAATTGAAAAAAAACTTTGAAGTTGGACGATGGTGGCACAGGCCTTTAATCCCAGCACTTGGGAGGCAAAAGCAAGTGGATCTCTGTGAGTTTGAGGCCAGCCTCAAAGTGAGTTCCAGGACAGCCAGAGTTACAGCAGAGACACCCTGTCTCAAGGAAAGAAAAATAACATTATTAATTATTTAATTATTTAACTCAAATTGAGAAACAAGTAGATTAAAACATATTATATGAGGCACTTTGATTAAATTTACTTAATTTATATATAATCACTTCAAATTTTCTGGAAAACAAAAGTGACTTGCCCTATAAAAGATAGGTCAATCACTGTTGGATTTATTCTTTTAAGAAATGACTTTGTGAAAATATTTTAAATATCTATCTTTGTTTCATGACCAAATCTGGAATTGAGAATGAAACCGAAAAAACACTGGAAAGGTGGTAGAGATTGGAGGAACTCGGGAATATAATGAGGTTTAGAGCTTTGTATTACTAATTACAACTCAGATTAATCCAAAGCAAGAAATGTCTGTAAACAAGGTTAGGCACAGAATGGGCCACTGTGATCCATATACCTCAGTCTGTATGCCCAGGTATAAGAAAGTGTTGATTTATTTTATTCTCATTGAGTTCATGGCAGTGAACAGTTTATTCTTTGCTAATTCATTCCCAGGTCTTAGAGGGTATCTGCCTCAGTACAATCTAATCTTAAGCCTAGACCTAGGAGGTTTCAGCCTTTATACAATCTAATCTTTAAGTGCAAACCCAGATCCAGAACGCTACAGCCTCCATACAATCTAATCTGCAAACCTAAACCTAGACAATTACATCCCCCAAGACTTACTACTGACTGGGTACACTCTGAGTAGCTGTCTTCTGAACTACTTCTTTGCATTCCGAGCTGTACTGTGAACTCTGAACTATAAATCGTAAATTGTCTGTTTCTGACTCTCTGCAATAGGTCACGGGTAGTCAGCAAGTCTCCATCCAGTAACTGTGGTCAAAGTTGTGATAATAGTGTAGTCTCTGAATAAGTTGTGGCTCCATTTTGGTGTCAGAGTTCTGTGTGGCTTTAGGATAGTTTTCCCAATAGGGTCTTATTAAAAACTATTAGGTAGATTGTGTGATGACATGAGCTTCCACCTACATCTGTTTTTTATAATTTGTTTAACATTTATAGTAAAAATGACACATTTCAATAAGTGTTTCTTTCATCTCTCTCTCTTACCCCCATCTCTCACTCCTCTCTCTCTCTTTCTCTCTCTCTCTCTTGTATATGAGTGTATGTACATGTAGTGGCAAATATGTCTGTTTCAGAACAAGCATATATGTGTCAATTTCAGCTCAAATAAATAAATGTCCTCGTGTTGGGTACATTGATTTCATTTCTTCCCTTGTGATTGCAGTGTGTGTGGTACTCTTGCAATAATTGAATATGATATGTTTTCCGCACTAGGGAATGAATCTTCAGGGTTCTTTTACAGTGGTCTGCAGCAGCAGCTACCTATTTCTAGAGCTTCCCTCCTTCAGAAAGTTTCCACACTTTGTATTGTGGAGATTATTAAAAATTGAAACAATGAAAAATTATGTATAAAACTAATACAATATTTTAAATGCATTTTCCCACCTCTCTGAAACAGATGCTTCCAGGGTCTAAGAGCCTCTTATCTTTGAATGGATTTTAGGTAAATTTCATCTTCCTTGGTACTCACTGTCTCTGAGAGATGGTTGACCCATCTTGTCTTGACTGTCTATAGGATCAGAAATTCACAGATGTGGCCTTCTCTTTACTGAACAGCTCAACTAGAATAGAAATGTTTTCTGGTTTAAGCAAAAACTTCTTAATTCAGAAACTTTCCCATATATTTTTGGCTCTCTCATCATTGTCCTCAGAAAAACATAATGGCAAACCTTCCATATAAAAATTAATGTTACTGAAAAACTAAAAGTTTCATTTGATTCACTAGTGGTTCATTGGTTTCTTTTTTTTTTAATAACAGAGGAGTCGTAGCCTTCTGTACATCACAGTTTCCTCAAGTGGTGAGTAGTATCTGGGTAAAAATGATGCTGAAAGCAGTTTAAATGCACACCCGTCCTTCAAGAGCCTGTCTCATCATTCCGCAACTCTGATACTTTGTTCAATGAATCATGACATTTTCCGTCTTCATCACCCCTTTCCTAGAACACAGAAAATTCTCTTTTTTGCCTCTGAATATCTGTGAGAGCCACGGCAAAATGAATGCTTCTTAATTGTTTATTTGTATCAGTGTTAAAATGTCCAGAAATCATCAAGAAGATCCAAATTAAAATCGGACAGTTGTACTGTGATGTGAACTCTGTTTCAGGCTATTGATCTTATATATCACAAGGCTTGCAATTTTTGCAAGATGTTGATCAATCCAGGAGAGGAATAAAAACAAAAGCATAAGTGGTTTAGAAACATTTAAGCTTAAGCATAAGAGAATTTGGAAATTTAAACTGGTGGAAGACTTTTTCCTTGATGGTCAGATGGAACTGGAGGTATACTATCAAGTTAGGTACTCATTGGTATTCTTGCTTTGTTTGTGTGATTGCCCTTGTTCTGCTCTGGTTGGTTGATATAAAATCATGTATGATAGGTAGCATATTTCCTGGCACACAACTGGATCACATCAATATACCATTGAGGTACTCTTGTCTCTATATCTAGAATACTGTGGTTACAAGTCTGTGCCATAATGACAGGCTAAGAATTGTTTTTAGTAGAGGGACACCTGTTATCCATGCATCCTAAGAGGGCAGAAAACTGGATGCCTACTTACTGTTCCTGTACTCTCTTTATGGTATCATTGACTACCCTCATCCTCTCACACAGCTCTTAAGAAAGCAGTTGTCCTGTTTATAGGCACATTGAGTTCATCTTAGAGTGGTTTATTTCAAGACTCTCGTCATAACTCCCAGAGTCAAGTCTTCATACTAGTATTTGCTATAAAGATGAAGAATGATTGGCTGAACCCTTGCTTCCCACTTCAAATATAATGAGTTTATTGTGAATGTGGTGGACATCCCATTCATTCTGCCCCTTTCAAACCACAACACACTCACTTTCTTCCCTAATTTTGTGTTTTTAATCATTTCTTCACTCGGGCCTTCTTATTCAAGTTTTTATTTCTGCATGTTACCCTTTTTCTCTGTGTTTTTCGCCAGTGTTTTTACCTTCCTTGCCTTTTTTTAAAAGTCCTGTGTGTTCATTATGTGTGTTTGTTCAAATGTCTGTTTTCTGGTCTATTTCTTTTATGTTTTTCAATGAAAAATTTATATGCAATTAACAACAGCTTTCTAATACGCAAGGTTGACATAACTAAATAACCAATATACAATCATATATAAAAACAGGTTTTAAATTTATCTTGTACACATTCGATATAAAGGCAAAAGTAAAGATTACAACATGTTAGTACAAAAAGATTGAATGATATCAACACAAGGCATCGATGAAATTTTAAAACAAAATAATAATTACCAATAAGCGCAAAAAAATTTCAAGACATTAGCAAAATTGATCAATTCAAAACTGAATGGTGGAGAGGAAAGATTTATAAATTCAAGAAAAAGCCAGCCTCCATTACAGTTTTAAGGAGTTAGAAGTAGGGTCATGTAACACATTTATTCTATAAGATGCTTTTAGCTAGAATATATAAAGTGTTCCTACAAATTATCAAGAAAAAGAAGAAACCAGCCCTATGTTTACAGAAAGAAATCTATAAAAAAAAATAATTCATGTAAGAAAGATGACAAATGTCAATGAAGAAATGTGTGTCTTAGGCATCAAGAATGTGCAACTCAAAACATAATTAAATACAACCAAATCTACAGGAGGAAACCTAACGTTAAAAGAACTAATGAATGAAAATCAAGGTTAGGTTAACAGAGAAAGCAGTTAGAATTCTCAAGCATAGCTGGATGGAGTAAAAGCCGATTCTCTGAAAAACTGGAGCTCATGATCTTGGAATTATTTGTCAAACAAGTGGTCTGTGGTCAAAATTCTATTGCTTCGGAAACTTTCAAGGTGTTTTATATAATTCTAGTGCCAAGCTAAAACTACTCATAGCAATGCAATTGAGAGTGTCTGGTGCTAGTAACGCTGGCATTGAAACACTGATCATCTAAATTCCAGAACTGTCGTTCCTGGTTATTAGCATTTCACTGTATTAAGAATGTCCTTGGCACTTTTCAGAACTATTTTTTCTTTACTTCCTTCCCCGAGTATAAAAGTATTCACTCGACTATCAGAATAGAGAGATAGCTATTGGGCTACAGTGCTTAAAATGCAGACATTCCTTCCTTGGGGTTCTTTTCTTTTAAACAAGAAACACTTCCGAGAAGGGTAACATATGTAGTAATTTATACTGAGGACACTAACAATACATAAAAAACCTTTTTCCTGGGGGAGTGAGATATTTAATGAGGAAGGAGGAGTTTGGGGAGAGAACGGATAGATAGGCTACAGTTTTCACTGCCATAAAGTGAAGGATCATTTTCCTCAAAATCAAAATCCATTTTCAGTATCTTACATTGGTCTTTGGTATGGGCTATTACTGAAAGGTTCTTTAGTATTAGCACATCTCTCTCCTCCTCTCTTTCTGCCATGTTATGCGTGTCTCTCCCTCTCTTTTCTTCTCTTTCTTTTCTTCTCTCTCTTCCTCCCTTTTTCTCTTTCCTCTTCTCACTTTCTTCTTGGTTTTCTTGGAAAGGTCTCATGTTCCCAGGGCTACCCTGAAAATCAAATTGTCTGTGTGGTGAAAGACGACTTTGATATTCATACTCTTCTGTTTCCACCTCTCAGTTGCTAATATTATAGATGTTGTGGTACCACGCTGAACCAGAATCATTCCTATAAGCTTTTCTTAAAATAAATTTCATCGGCAAAACATTTGTCTCAGTTTGTAATTTCTTGTTAAATCATTTTTGTGTAATAATTTGTGGAGCAACTTCACATTTTTTTTTCATATAGATTCTAAATTACATGTGAATAAAATCTATGCCTCTCCCTAGGTCATTATAACTTCAGTGCCCATGATGATAGGTAAAATAGACTTGTAACTGAGTAACAAATGAAGAAACCAAAGAAGAATGAAGAATTCATAAAATGCTGTGTTCCAGAATTAATCCATCAATAAAGGAACTTTAGTAAGCAGTGCTTAATAAAATGCCTTATTTAAATTTGATAGCAATGTAAATGTGTTTCTGATTACTTAATAACTTGACTAAGAAAGACGTGAGATAGAAACGTGGGTTGAATTTTGCAAATCATGTTTCATGAATAATTTAAAGAAAATTTTTTATCGGTTTTGATTTGTTTGCCTGCTTAACCTACGTTTGTAGGTGTTGAGACATTCATAACCTCTTTCCATTCTGAAATAGCCATAGATTCTCTCTACAGGTAGTTGCCTTCTTGCTGACAGTGCATTTCTCCTACTCAGTCTCCACCCTGTGTCCCCCAGTGTCTCATCTCAGCTTGATAGCAGAGAGCATACTCAAACTCCCATGTCATGTTACAACAGGAACTTTCAGTTGACTAAAGTTAAGAGTTTCATGGAGAATGTTTCCTCGAGAAAGTTAATTGTTAACCTCAAATGGCTTCCAGTCTTGGGAAACTTTGCTATACATTATGTCATTGGGCATCTATCTTGTTGGAAATGTATTTAAATAATACAATATATAGATAATTACTCAGGCCTTCATTTCTATAAAAAGGATCCGATAATAAAATTTACCAGGGGCTGAGATGGTGCATGTAATACTCACAGTACAGTTTTGTTTTTTTTTCCCATATAGCTAAGGTCAGTCATGTGACTTGATAAGTGTTTCTTAAGCACTTACTAGATTCTGGCCTGTATATAAGAATACCACACAATATTTTACAGTGTATACACACACACACCACACCACATAGACATTTTAAAATTGAACAGTTGGTTTGGAAAGACAGCTTAAAAGCACACACTCTGTTTGTAGAAGACCCAGGTGTGGGTCTCAGCACTTATGTCACATGGCTCCCAACATCTATAACTGCACTACTAAGGGATCCAGAACTCTTTTATGAGTTTGTTTTTTTAATTTAAAATGAGTTTTTATAAATTAAAAAAAATAAATGTCTTAGAATAGAATAAAATTGAAAGTGATATGCTGTACTTTTGGTTTGTCTCTTTAACTCTCGACCACTTTGCTTTTCAAATCATTAGCTGTGGCATAAATCTATTCACTCACTGATTTTTTGATGTTTATACATTCTTCTAAGAAATTAGGATGTACAGAAAGAGGTATAGAAACATAGGTGTCTCAACATTTCTAGTCTGGAGATAACTGGCATTCAAGAAATTGATGTTTTCAGTTCAGTTTTGTCCTTGAGTAAAATATTCAATGATATCTTTCTAGGAGAAATGACTTTCCAAAAGTTGTTTTGTCAAATAATTTCTTGCAGATGAATGGCCAGTAATACTATATTCAGACTATAAGTATTTTTATAGAACTGTGATTTTACAAAAATTGTTGAATAATAATTTAGACTATGCATTTTTAATTTACTTTTGGATTTTCCTTCTCTTATACAACTTGTAGAATACATCCCGATCCCTCTCCTCCCCTCCCCCAACATCCCCAGCTCCCTCATCTTCCCCAGTCCTAGCCTCCATCACCACCCACAAAAATCCTCCCTTATCCCCTGAAAAGAACCATCCCACTAAGATTACAGCACAATCAGGGCATGGCATAGCTAGATGGGATAGATCAGGGCCAGGCAGAAATCCCTACATCAAGGGTGGGCCAGGCAGCCAGTAAGAGAAAAGGAGTCGCAAGGGCAGGTAAAATGGTCAGAGACACCTCCACTCCAGCCTGTAGGGGTTTTTCAAGGACACCAATCCAGACAGCCATGAGATGTATTTAGGGGACCTACATATTCTGTGTCTATGGCTTCAATCTCCTTGAGCTCCTAAGGGTGCTAATCAGTTGACATTGTGGGGCTTGTTCTCCTGGTGCCATCTCCTCTGGTTTCTGCCATCCCTCCTCTCCCTCTTCTGTGGGGTTCCAGATTTCTGCAGCACTTTTGGCACTGGGTCTCTTCATATGCTCCTCTCAGCTGCTGGAGGGGGCCTCTCTAAGAGAACTGGGTTAGGTACTGATCTATGAGCAGAGCATGACATCATTAGAAATAGTCTTTAGATTATCCAATCTCTAGTCCTTGTCCTGTCCTGCAGTTTCAGGCAGGGGTTCCCTCCTTTGGCATGCAGTTCTGACTTTCTATTGTCATCGAGTGTCTTGCAGGACAGACAGGCAATAATTCAGAGGTTTCTGTGGTTGGCATGATGTCCTCATCTCACCACAGGAAGTCTTGCCTGGCTACAGAAGGTGGACTGTTCAGGCTCCTTTTCTCAATTACTAGGAATCCTTTCTAGAGTCTCCCTCATAAATTCCTGTCAGTTTCCACTATACTAGGTCTCTAGATTGCCTCCTAATTGTCTCTCAATTCTTGTTGTCTCTCCGTATAATTCCTCCCTCCATTCCTCTCCTCCTCCTGGTCTCCTCCGCTCCCATTCTCATCCTCCCCAACCCCATCTGCACCCACTGTTCAATTTCCACCCTACCAGGGGGATCCCTGTGTTCCAATTGGGGCCATTCTTGTTGCATAGTTTTTCTATGTCTGTGGATACTAGTACCTTTTTCCTTTGCTTAGCAGTTAGTTAGTATTCACATGTAAGTGAATACATATCATGTTTGTCTTCTTGTGACTGGGTTACTTCACTCAGGATTATATTTTCCTAGTTTCATCCATTTGTCTGCAAAATTCATGTAGTCATTTTTCAATAGCTGAGTAATACTCCATTGTGTAAATGTACTATTTTTCCATTAGTCAGTTGAGGATCATCTAGGTTGCTTCCAATTTCTGGTGATTATGAAAAAAGCTGCTATGACTATAGTTGAGCAAGTGTCCTTCTGGTAGGATGGAGTGTCATTTGGGTATATGCCAAGGGTGGTATAGCTGGGTCTTGAGGTAGGTTGATTTCCAATTTCCTGAGGAATCGCCATATTGATTTCCACAATGGTTGTACAAGTTTGCATTCCCACCAGCCATGTAGGAGTGGTCCAAGAAAATTGTCTTAATGAACACAGAAACTCTTCCTGTCATGAATGATTTAACAACTATAGATCTTACAGTGTATCTATCTACTACAACACTTTTAAGTGCTAATTGAAAGCACAAATTCAGAGAAAAGCTATTTTCAGGCGAACAAAAATTGTTCCATAATAATAATATCAGTTTCTTTGTCCTAAAATGAGTCACTAAAACTAATCCTTTTATTTTAGAAATATTTAACTCTAAATAATTGAGCAGAATCTCCCTGAATAGTTCCAACAAATTCCCCCTGTATTAAATTGTATTTACGTAGAAAAATACTAATAGATAAACATAACCCTAGAGACGGATGTAAGATAAATCCTCAGATTGAGGACATTCCTTTTGAGAAACATTATCAATGACAAATACTATTATATCGTCTTTACATTAAAAGTTACAAAAATGTGTAAGAGAACACAAGCGGAATAGAACTGTATTTTTATTCTCCTATGAATCTTTTAATCCTGTTTGAAAAGTATCCAGAGAGCTCCTGTTTCATCTTTTGTTTTCTCCATCAGTATACTAATATAGATCTTTATAAGTGTTAGAAGCAATATCTGACCTCTCCAACAGGCCAGAGAACATATTTATTCTTCCCAAATAAATGATTGTAAAGATTTTTGTCAGCAAAAAAAAAGAGTTGGTGAGATAGGGTCAACAGAAAGGTGAAATGCACAAAAGACTCCAAAAAGATTTTTTAAATATGACTGGGCATGAACAGTGCCCCTAATCCTCTGGTCTGCTCAGAGTGGAATGAACAATAATTTGACCATGATTTGATGGAGTCAAGAGAAATGGGATTTTACAAAAAGATCAAGATACATATCAGACTCATTTCCAAAGAGAGGTGACAAGCAGAGGATGACAGAAGAAGATATATGGGGTGTTCAGACTTAATTGGTGAGATAGAGTATGACCAAATCACCTGACATCTTAACTTTTGAGAAGAAGAGGCCAATTTGGTGCATTCGCTTTCTACCACTGTAATGAAATGCCTGAGGTAACTATCTTAAATGGCAAAAGATTTGCTTTGAATTTCAGATGTATAGATCCTTGCCTATGACCCATGGATCTGTCCCTTTGTGCCTCTGATTGATGTATCAAAGATTAGAGAAACCAAAGGTGGATAAATATGCCCAATTGTGAGCAGGAAGAAATAGAGAAGATCTCATGGTCTGACAGTTCAGCTTGACAACAAACTTTAAATAAAGTAATGACCGTCTGCTGTCCACACTGTCTAAATGTTCTTCCAGTTTCCAAAACATGGTTTTGTAATAGTGAAAAGTATCTTGGATTTGTGATGACTTTGGACTCTGGAATGACTTTATCTACCAGTGTCATCATGGTCCAGAACTATGGTCTCTTCAATGATTTCACTGAAAGAAAATATCAGAAGTTCACTTTTAAACAGAAATTCCAATATTTACCTATAGGTTCAAGCCCTTTTATTTTTCTCATTGGCAGGGAAACACAGACAACAAAAATGTGAAGTTTAATGAGAAAATAACAGTCATTTTAGAGTTTAAAAGCTTAATATTTAATTTAAAAATGTTTTAAATATGTAATTCATAAGTAAATAAGTAAATACTCCAGTTACTTCCTGTATTGGTAACAGCCATTGTAGATTGTATGACACATGTTGCTTTTGCCCTTAATAAACAGAAGCTTTCCTATAGTCCATATACAGTTAATAAGGTTTCAAAGATTTCTTTTGTTTGATTCCATTCCTACCACCATGTTCCCAAATGGCACAGTGGTTACTAAACATTGAGTCTGAAATCAGGAACCTCAAAGGAAATATCCTCACAGCTTAATGGACATTTGCCTTGGAAAGTATTGTTGGACAACACTTGCATTCTAATTAAACAGCAGGAAAAAAAAAAAGTGTTATTTCAAGTTGTCAGAGAACACATGCCAGACAGGATTAAATAAGAAAGAGGTACATTGCTAATATACCCTGTGGGAAGATGAGGAAAGGGCAGGAAGATCATGAGAGATGATACATAAATGAATGAAAATGGAAGATGGAAACTGGCTCCATTATTATAGGTAGCCATATAGGCTATAAAGAGGGAGTTAAGTTGAGAAAGGCAGGCATACCGTAGACCTGAGTTCGGCCAGTAGTAATTCCATGTGAGTATTTCTTACACACCCAATCTCTGGTTAGTAACAGTATAGGCAATGATGAAATTGAAGCATTTTCTTGGACATAGCAAGAGAATAAAGAAGATTCTTCTCTATAGGGAAACATTAGATAATTGCATATGAAATCACTGTACAAACAGTTAAGTATTACCTATAGTTACTACTATTAGTAATGCTGTTCTGTGTCAATCAGAACTGCTACTACTTTTCTAACTACTCACTACTAACTGCTGTGTCACATTTGCTACAAACATTTCACAACTCCCACTGATAACCAACTTGAACAGTCTTTTGGAAGAGTGGGTTAAATTTTCCATCCATTGTTTGAGTGCCTAAACTAAGAGTCTAATACTTTCTCTCGGTGCATTGAAAGTTATTATATACAACATATAAGGCAGCTGTTTATATATGAATGGAAAATTAAACAATAGGGATAAAAATCTCCATACCTACTGTGGTATCTCTTTTGATCAAGCCTGCAGTTGGTGGACGCAATCTGTGACATAACCACTAAACACTACACTGGAAGAAGATCTCAGGATCTCATGTGACAGTTTGACCTTAAGTTAAATATTGGACTACTTGTCTGACTTTGATTGTACCTACTTTTAATAATAAAGTGAAATGACTGTCTTCAACTTCTTACAAATGTCACTTTATTTTTATTCTTTATTTGCTGCCAAAGGAAATGCTGTTCTAGGTTCATATCTGAAGACTTAAACATGTCTAAACACCAGCAAGAAAATTTCAGTTTTAGTATACCGAGTGCTAAAGAAGAATGTTTAGATCTCTACAAAACAACCACCTTATTTCTTCCTTTAAGGAAAAGAATGAGGCAGAGAAATAGTGAACAGTACCCACAGAGACTTATCTGCTCTGAGAATCGTTGACCCTAAAGCCAAATACACAACTTTTGTGCTGAACTTTGGAAGCCTTTGGTAACTTTAAAAATGAATTTGAGACTTATTTTTGACACTATCTTTATACTGTGGAGACTAGAAGACTCAAGTTATTACACAGTGGTCACCTGAGAAGTTCAAGTCCTGGCCTCTCCCTGAGTACTTTGATCATTTCCCAAGAAAACATACGGATCGATTCGACTTGGCATCTCCTCTTCTACCGAGGTACCACACTCTTGGAAAATTGGATCTAATACATTTCAGAAGACAAATTGGACGCTTCTGGAATTGATTAAAATGAACTTAAAAGCTATATTCATTTAGCCATAGAATATGAGTCAAGTTATTCTATATGCCTGTACAGTTGCTAAAAAATCAGAAAATAGTTTTCAACTTAGAGGTGGGGAAACATAACACGGGTGAATTTACGATAACTAGTGTGCCCCGGGTTCATATTAATAAATGATAATTATGCTCACTCAAATGGAAATAAACACACTATTTTCCATTTGCATATTTACAATTTATATCCAAACATAGATTTCACCACCCCAAACTAATTAATTTAGTTGCTCTTTGTTAGTGAATCTTCATTTGTTCTGAAGACCACACTGCTTTCCCTTTTGAACTCTTAGATATCAAATCCAGTGCTTCTGTATTCTAGTCACTGAGCAGCACTGTCGACCTGTAGATAATTTTGAGAAAAGATTCTGCTCTCAATCTAAGGCTGACATTAAACTCTTCATCCTTCTGCTTCTACCTCCTAGGCACTGGAATCTCAGGGGGTGTGACACCAGATTCAGCTGACATTTATTTCCCAATGTGATCTTCCTTGTTTTTACGCATGAGTGTATACACACTTTCATTCACTTACACAATTATCCCTCTATGAATACAGTGAGCTACTGTGCGTTGATTTAGCAGCTCTGCATAGCAACTGTGTGCCTTGTGTGAAATGGCATAGCCTCTCTGTCATAGTTCCCTCAGCTGCAGAATGAGTGTGATCACCACGTGTTTTGAGTCCTTCCCAGAATGAGTGCTCAGAAACTTCCTGTATTGAGTCAACATGGCTAAGCATATTCTATCAGACAATATGTTGGGAGTTACAGGTTATTGTAATTTTGCATGTATGTCAAGTATCTCTTCAATAAAGTGGCTTCTGTGGGTATTTCTCAGTATATCCCTAGGATTTACTTACATAGAAATTTTGCCATAGCAAAAACAGCAACAGTAGCATTCCCCCCCTTTTTTTTTTTTTAATCTCTCTACATTTTCCTAGTCCCCTGGCATTCTTTCATCCATTGTAAAGTGACCAAGCTACCTGGAAACCTCTATGATTTTAGAATCATGTTTGCCCTGCCTGTCAATTACTGTATCCAAAGCACCAGGGAAAAGCAGAGCCATATAGTCATTATCATGTGAAAAATCACAAGCGTTACTAACTCAGCCATCTCACTACTCCGTGACGCTATTTCATTGGCCCCAGGTAAACACTGCTATGGAAAGAGAGCAGATAGACCTCAACAATTTTCTTGTTATGCTGATACTGCTTGTGATGTATATTAGCTTTCTGTTTCTATGTTTCATTTTTCATTGCATATTTGAGTATATTCTTTAGTCCTATGTAAAAAAAAGGGGGGGGGAGGTAATATAACAAATTAGAGAAGGCATTTCAAATAGACCTCCAAATCTCTAATTAGATTACATTTCAGATTCCATGACAGGTATCAGACAAGCTCCTAATTGTTTACAGAACCAAATGTAAGTTAAAGTTACCCAAACCTGACATTTAATACCATAATCTTGAATAGGAAAGTCATAATTGACATAATACTTATTATTAAAACATTTTATTTTCTAAAAGAAATTTTCATTAGAGCCTTAATCGACTTGTATGTTGTTTTAATTCCTGAACTTTGACAATTTATTAAGAAAAGAGGATTAATTAGCTCAACTCTATGAGGTTGAAAGGATCAGGCAGCCATTTCTGGTGTGAACTTCTTACTGAGTCAGGGTTTGGCAGATGTGTCTCTAGTGGGAATGCATGTGAGTACTGAGGATCTCATAAAGAAAACACATGGACTGTTCATAGTATATTAACACAAACTCTGGCAACTTATGAAGCCTTGAGAAACCTACCAGCCAGAAAGCAAAGCATGAGTCCCTTCTTAGTGTCCTGTCTCCACAGGACGTAAGCACCTCCCACAGGTCCTCACCTGTGAAAGGTCTAACTGCATCTTCTAATTCTTCCACTAGGCTCAAACTTCAGTTGTAAATCTTTCAGGGAACAAAAACAAATCCAGTCTCAACTAGAACCCTTCCAAAGCAGTGTTTTATAAACCTGTCTTGATTTGAAACCCACATGTTATATAATTGGGTAAACTGGTTAGAATTTAAATTGAAAGTTTCTTATTATAACACATTTAGCATTTGTCCTAACTTGCAGCCATATCTGTCACCTAGTGTACAAGGCCAACTTGAAAGTCACATAATAAAAAGATTGATTAGAGTTTGGCATATTATATAAAAAGTTTCTTTCTAAAATTTACACAATAATCCCATTGGACATAAGTACACATTCTATAATCTGCAAGTTACTATTGCAAAGAATGTATTATCAAGGTAATGTCATTATAGACATGTTAACATATTTTAATTTGTTTAATATGCTATTGCTTTTAGAAATGCAAGTATATTTTCATGCCAGGAGGTGATGGTTGGTGGCACATGCCTTTAATTTCAGTACTTGGGAGGTAGAGCCAGGAAGATGTCTGTGAGTTCAAGGCCAGCCTGGTCTACAGAGTGAGTTCCAGGTTAGCCAAAGTTGTAATAGAGAAACCCTGTCTTAAAAAAAAAAAAAAAAAAAAAAATTAAAAAAAAAACAAAAGAAAAAAGTATAACAAGTATTTTTTTTCTGTTTTTCTTTTAAAAAATATATTTTTGTAAAATATATTCTGATAACAGATTTACCTCCCCCGTCTTCTCCCAGATTATCCTTGCCTCTTCCCTCTAAATCCACAACCTTTCTCTCTCTCTCTCTCTCTCTCGTTAGAAAGCAGGTATCTAAAAATATTAATAAATTAAGATGAAATAAACATACCTTTAACCCCAATACTCCAGAGGCAGAGGCAGTTGGATCTCTGAGTTGGAGGCCAGACTGGTATGCAGAGTGACAAGAGTGTCCTGGTATGCAGGACAGCCAAGGCTACACAGAGAAATTCTGTCTCAAAATTAAAAAAAAAAAAAAAAAAAAAAAAAAAAGAATGAAAGGGAGAAAGAAAGAAAACAAACAAAAAAATTAAAAAAAAAAAAAACCCAGAATGGAACCAAACAAATCAAGAAGCAGAAGAAAAATGAATCTCATTTGGAAGGAGAAATGGAATAGTTATAAATGAATGGGCTGTGGGCTTGAACAGGAGAAGGGAGGTAAGAAGGACATAGAGAAGGAAGAGAATAAGGGGAGGGACAGATAAAACTAAGGGCCATATTAGGCTTGTATGGGAACACAATACAGTAAAAGTTTCTTTAAATACATACATATATGGAGGTGTTCTAAAGAGAATCACAAAATAATTAGGAGACAGAGCCCTCCAACACTATCTCTTCTTACCAAATGAACCATTCACTTACAGGAAATGGTTACATATAATGAAGTAGCTGGCCAAAGGGACCCATGGGAACCTCCAAACAAACCAGGCTATTAACAAGGATAGTTATTGGTTGCTCATCACAGATGGTAAGGCCCTATTGCTAAAGAACAATGTAGCCAATAGCTCCTGTGTAAGCTAAGCAAAAAAAGACAAGGAGACATTTTCAAAGATCCAAACCTGCGTGGACAGCGGAACCCTGTCATCTGATCTTAGATGCTTTTTTTGATACAAAAACTCCTCAGGTGTTTTACTGATACAAAAACTACACCCCCTCATGCAGAGGTCTATTTGCATAATGAAGGAAACTTGTACCTTAGTCTAATCCCGCAAACCTTTAGCAGCCAAGCTATATTACCTTTATGGTGGGGGAACTCAAAGCACAAGGGTAGGGTTCTCCCATTTTTTTGCCTGATATTGTGGGAGAGGAACTACAAGAATTCCTCCACAGCAACTTTGCTCTTCACCTGGAGATCTCAGAGTGCAAGCTATTTGAAGCACAAAGACTCTGCTGGAGAACCACCAGCAGCTGCAGCCTATGAGGAAGCGAACACCAGAATCAGATTTGCATCAAGCTAGCACCTGCAGATGGAAGCAGACTGCCAAGGATTAGGCAGTCCCTCCTCCAACAATGTACACGCCAATTGTTTTAAAATTACATGAGCATTACTGAAAATAAATTTCCCCAACAGAACAATACCTACATATCTCTTTAAACATGGAGGGGTCAAGCTTGTGTCTACATAGAGCCTTCACACCATCTGACTAGTGATCATGGTACTGGGAAGGAGTCTGCATGCTAATGAAGAAGAAACACCAAAGCAGCTAAAAACTCTTCAGTCTACAATGATAATCTGATTGCAAGATGAACTGGTTGCAATAGAAGGATAGATCTTGTAGGAGTAACCAACCAATATCTGATTGTATTGAAGGCTCACCCTGTGACCTGGAATCCATTCCTCACACTTCTCTGATGGCCAGGAACTTGAAACTACATAGGACTGACTTTTGAGAGAGAACCAAATACTACTCTATTCTGCTGTACTCATAGATCAATGTGTTGTAGTATACCTACTGGACGGGTCACTAAGGATGACAATGGGCCATTTTCATACATGAAAGCCCTGCCAGACCTCAGCAGAGGGAACCACCATCATGCCAAGCACCATCCTCAACAGTGGAACCCCAAGCATCTGAGCTCAGATGTTTTCATTGAGTCAGAACTCCTCAAGTGCAGAACATAAGCAATCAAACACCCCCCCACAGAAATCCAACAAATGCAGACAATACAAAACATCAAGGCCTATGTATCCTTTTTTTCTAACAGTGCACAAAAACAATTATTTGAAACACAAATAAACTTTATTTATTTAAAATAAACTTCCACAACATCAGTGCCTTGCTCAGGCATCATTAAGGAAACTTCCTCCTACAGTAGATGGGAACAATACAGAGACTCACAGCCAGAATATGCAAAGAGTTAGAGACCTCGCAACATTGTGTCCTAAGGGATATCTTCATCCAATCCTTCTCTTCGGAGCTCAAAAATAAACCTCGAATTTCTTTGAGTTAGTCATTCTATATTTCTCCCCTATGTCAAGGATGAGTCAAGCTATGGTTGATCTATGTTAGATTATAACAGTAAGACCAACAGTAAAATACGTTTTATGGATTCACTTAGCAATAGTAAAATTTTAAAACACAACATGTTCACTCTTTAATATGAAATTGTTATATGAAAAAGAGGTTTATTTTTGAAACAAAAATTTTAAAAGCCATAAAATCTGTTTGGGGTGATTGTGTATATGGAGCAAAAATCTAAAAGACAGTGTAAATCATTTAAAGACAAATAAAAAATGTTACATTTAAAATTTAGAACTTCTCACAGTAGTTGTATTAAAAATTTAAAGTGTTACCTAAGGATGGTAACTCACACATATAATCCCAAGATTTAAGAAGCTGAGACAGGAGGATTGCATTTTCAAGGCCAGCCTTGGCTACATAGCAAGACCCTGTCTCAAATAGAAACAATTATGTATGTATATAGTGACTTTTATTTTCTCGTTTTTCTTATTTCTTATTTAAGTTAATGAATATACAAATTTATACAATGCAAAGAGAACATAAAGTGCAAAAGGGTGATCTCTGGAAAAACCTACAATTGACATCTAGAAATTCCTCAATGAATGTAAAGATGTATTCATTCTAGCTACAGGATGTTAAAATAAAGTTATGGCGCTTAACGGAGAGTCCAGCATTGTAATTTCCATTGCTCTTTATTAATCACAAACCATGTCAAATCTCAGGGAACTCTATACCTGGGCAGCTAGGCCGAGAGCTCACTCCAAGGCTTCTTCACCCCATTCTCTCCTCTTTGTTCTCCTCTTGCTCCTAGCTTCTTCTTCCTTGTTCCCTGCTGTCTGTCTGTCTCCTCTCCTCCCTGCCCTTGCCCTAGTTCTTTTTTATTCCAAATCCTCTCTCTGTCTCCACCCAGCCTTCCAATATACAAATCAATGGAGCCTAACCTTCCTCTGCCTTAATGCTAAGGAATGTCCCATTCTTGTGGAGAGCGGGATAGCCACTCCTTTGTTTACTGGTAGGCAGTGAATTCTTTACTTGCTTCAAGGACAGCTTACTGGAACATTATCCATAACTAAAATCTCCCACAACAACAGGAAATAGTGGAAAATGAAAAAAATGATATTTTTTATTTTTATTATTCAATGGAAGAACCACATTACAAAGCACATTTGTTTTTCTGGGATATCTTTTTTTCCCAGTTAGAACCTTGTTTCCAGGCTTTTAGGGTCCTTCTATACATACCACAAAAATTTTAAATCTCAGTGTTACTTTTCTATCAAAGATACATTTATCACTAAAATGCCCTAAGCTTTGATGATGTTCGTACTGGAGAACATACTGTCAGATATGATTGCTCTATGGTGCCTGTATAGCAAGGAGGAGGAGCATTCAATGAGCTGTCATAATGGTTAATGAAGGCTGTGATGGGAATGATACGAATATTAAAAGTACTCGGTCTCTGCCATGGCTGAGAGCTTAAAGATGTTTAGTGCCAAAGAGACATGATCTGAATTCAATCCCCAGAATTCACATGATGGCCTCAGATAAGAGTAAGTTGTTCTCTGACCTCCACATTCACCATGGCACCTGTCCACTGACTCTCAGTAAATAGTAAATGAATGAGTGAATAAACGAATGAATACCTGAATATTTAAAAGATACATATTGATTTAAAGAACACTAGAAAGTCTACAGGGTTTAAAGGGGATGTGATAACATTTACGTTTAGGTCTAATACAATCTATTTTGACCCATTTTGAACACAAGAACTAGGGAGAAAGCACCATCAATTCTCGTAGTGATAAAACTTCAGAGGTTACGTTAGTTTTCAGAAGTTAAAAATCTTTATATTTGACAACTTATTCATAAACACATTTTCATTTCATTTCTGTATGTGTCTATTTGAATTTCCATGAAAAATAATAACAATTTTTATTTTATATATATGAATTAGTCCAGTCACAGACTCAACAATTTACGAGGTAATAAGTTACAATTCTATTGTCTAGAACAGAGGTCAGAAGTTATTTCAATGTTTACTAAACTTCTAGTTAAAATGGGAACAGTAAACGAGGCTGAAATTCACTATTGTATGCTCTTATGGCAAATGTGATTCAAAAGAAGATGAGATTAAAAAGAAAAAGGCTTGAACTGCCCAGTGATTCAATGCCTGACCTTGTAAGCGAGGGAGTGAACAGCTGTAAGTAGAGTAGTCACACAAAGGCTGGAGTTATTTAGAGACTGAATACAACTGAAAAGAGCCCAGAAACTTCCCAGATGACAGGCTTCAAGCAGCTGAGTTTTCCTTCTATGTTGCTGTTGCTGAGAGCTGCTGACAGTAAACGAACAGGATAGGAGAATAGATCATGAGTCAGTCAATGTTATATGAGGCAGAATGTCTGATAAAAGAAAGCAGATAGCAAGCTGACATCAGCTAACTGGTGTGGGAAAATAGTTAGCAAAGAGGCATATCACACTTGAATATAAACTGTCTAGTGTGACACCTTATACCCTTGTATGCACATTATAAAATGTTATCCCTACACTGTTTAACTTATGTTCATCTTATATCCACAAAGAGTATAAAAGATATTGCAGGACAAGGCCCATACCTCATAATTATTTAGCAATTTCTTTCAGATTTATTTGACCATGATATCTCCCCTTCCAGGTAATTATTTGTTTGAAAAGTAAAGGAGAGCAGGTATTTCAAAACTATTCTTTCACCAATCCAAGAAAATTGAGCTATTAAACATTCCACTCATTTCTCTGAAATGACTGGCATTTTATGTCTCTAACTTGGGGTGTTGTTGACACTGACTCTCATTCTCACTCACATGGGGTGTTCAACCATCACAGACGTTGGTACCGGCAGCATTGAAATTAAATGAATCCTTCCCTAAGTGTGCTCCATAGCAATCCATTCATCATTTACCATGGAAACACTCTCCACACAGGTCATGCCACTCCATTCTATTCTCAAACCACTTTTCTCTTTTTGTAGAGGAAATGTAATTAAATCATCAGCAACCAAAGCATCACTCAACTGTCTTCCCTTCATAATAATAAATAATAATAATAATAATAAATAATAATAATAATACACAAAGTAGTAGAAAGATGCCTGTGTGGTTCCCTATTATATATATTTTTTATTGTTAGACTTTGATACTGTATTCTTCTCATAACAGGTACTTGAGATTATTTAAAATGGTAACATGTTTCCTGGAGTTTATGGAATTGTGTTCTATTTCTGCTGTGCTGTAATCGTCATGGGATATTTTACAGGCCAGGTGAATACTTCAGTATTTACTTCCCTTTGATGATCTAAGTTTAAAGTGATGGTCAAAGATGACAGTGAGTGCTAGCCTGAGCTCTTATTTTTCAAAACTAGTTGGAGGAGGTCAGGTAACCTTTACAAATGTCATTTTTTAATGTGTAAACCAAATGTGTTGAACATTCGCTGCAGAGCTCAGGGTCTTACATCAGGAAGATAAAGCAACAGTGTAATTAACAGCTAATAGTCACAGCCAGAGTGCTGAAATCTGACAAAACCTTAAACATTGCTTGTGACTGATGTGGGCAACTTGATCCCTTCAGGGTTCAGTATCCACACTGACGAACTAGGGTGGGTTAAAAGAATTAAATTAAAACATCAAGCACCTTTAATGTACCTGCTATTAAATATATGCCCAAGTGCAATATGACTATTCAGAAGATTCACTGTAAGTCCAAAGTGGGAAAAGTATCATAGGGAACCATTCACTCTATTTTAATTATTGAGATAATAAATATTTTGAAAAGACTAGTGGTGGAAGAAGTGGAGATACAAATGAAGGCAGTTAGGAGATTTGCAGCGGGTGTAGGGTAGTAAGTTATTGGATATGGGGTGATGTGGTGGACTGGTTCCCTTTTGATCAATTGGATGGGTGTTTGTACCATTTTGTTGAGATGAAGGAGCACCAGTGATGGATGACAACAGTTTGGGATCTATTGCCCTAGAGATGCCTGCCAGACATCCAAAGAGAGCTCTTCTGTCAAGAATTTGATACATAGGTCTGTAATGGAACTAGTATGCTGCAACAAATAATAAGCTCAAATGAAAACTGGGAGAGGACAATAAAGGGATCAGATCATGAATTAAAAACTGTAAGTTTTAACATAATTCATATGCAGAGGAGGCAATAAGGGTAAAGAGTAATTTGGGAGGAGAGGAGTTATAAGGGTTACTGAGGAAGAAATAGGAGATGAAATTAAAGCATAGATCTGACAAACAAAGTGCTGTTAACAGAAAGGAACTCCAAAATATATGCATGTGCTCAGGGGAATTTAGAATTCCCTTCCTGATATGGTATTAATTTTTCCATTGTTATGTACCAAAATATAATGAACAGTGGCATAAAAGAGCTTCCATTTATTATTATTAACACAATTTTCTTGGTCAAATTCCTGGTTGGCTCCTATTTAGTACTTAAGAATTTTTAGAGTTACACAAGGGGTAAACTACAATATCTAACAGACTACTTTTTATAACTGTGTATAATAGATTAATGTGATGTATTTTGTCTTTGGAGGATTTGAGTTATGAGTCATAATCTTTATCATTTTAAACACTTATCCTCAATCAGTTAATTTATTTTCATTTATTCATCAGAAACATGACATTAATTTAATCTGCCTTTTCCAACTATGCAAATATGACTCTGATATATTTATATTGCATTCTGTACTAGCCACTGCACTATGATATAATTTTATTATGGTGATGATTAAATTTTTAAATAAATCAGAATGTATCTAAACCCTCTGTAATTGTAAAAATTTCTCCACATTTTTATAGACTAAATATTGTATTAGATGATTGTGTTTCTTTACAAATTCTGACTCCTTTTTATTAAAATAATATTAAAGATATTTATTGATTTAACGAAACCTGACACAGGCATAATAGTGACTTTATCCAATCTAGGATCAAAATGTGATATCATATTTCACTTACTCAAGATCTCTATTATAGACTTCAAATAATTTATTGTCGATTAAAGTCTCTCCTCATCTTCCTTCTTTCTCTCCCTCGCTCTCTTCTCATACTGCCTTTCTCTTCCTTCTTCTCCTCTGATTGGCAACTTTTATAGATTCTCCAGTTTTTATGATGCTACTTTATTTTCCAAGGATTTTGGAATACTCTAATGTATTTAATGGGCAGGTTATTTGCATTAAAATTTAGAATGAGACCCTGAGCAGTTCTTCTCTATTTCTTCTGCCTCTGTGGAGCAATGCAAATTATCTGCGTTTTGTAGCTCTCAGCTTGACACCCACCGTACAGGATGCCAGTGTCTAAAGCCTGACCTTAATGCTCAGCGTTGTTTGAGGGAAGATATTCACTTTGTTAACACCAGGCATATAGATGAATGTCTCTGAACTAAACATCGTGATGGGAGTTTTGGTGGTGAATGCTATTCATATATTAACTTAGTCCTTTTAATATTTTACCTGTAACATGATATGGCAATATAGTGGTATCACAAGTTAAACATGTTCATCCTTAAACCCTCCCCTCATCCAGCTGTTTTTTGGGTGGCAGCCTAGAATTTGCAACACTATTTTTGAAATAATATTCTGGATGATTTTGTTCTGTACCCATCTATAAATCATTTCCTGTTATTTCTAGCTTACTAGATATTTGTGTTTTATTAGCATCAATGATTTTGATTAATGTGCAGTTTTAAATTCTTTATATCATTTTACTGATCTTTCTGGCATGTGGGAGAGATTAGGGGGGTTAGAAAACTTCTAAGAAAGGAATTGAAAATAATTTTGTAATTGCAGTGTTTAAATGAGAATGCCCGCCATAGGATCTTACATTTAAGTGCTTGGTTCCTGTTTGGTGGAAATGTTTAGGAACAATTAGAAGGGATCCTTGTTGGAGAATGTATGTCGCTGGGGGTGGCCTTTGAGGTTTTTCAAAGCCCAGACCAGTCTTCACCTCCCCCCATTTTTCTCTCCCACTCCCTCTCCCTCTCACTCTCCCCCTCCCTCCCCCTTCCCCTCCCCCTCTCCTCTCTCTCTCTCTCTCTCTCTCTCTCTCTCTCTCTGCCTCCACCTTGTGGATCAGGATGTAAGGTCTTAGCTACTGCTCCAGTGTCACGCCTCCCCACAATGCTGACTGTGACCGCACCCTCTAAAACTGTAAGCAAACTCAGAATTAAAAGCTTTGTTTTAAAAGTTATCTTGGTGATATGTCTCTTCTAAGAAATAGAATAGGAACTAAGACAAGAAATAATGTAAAGTGAACAGTATTCCAGTGACTTAAGGTATTTAAGTAACAAAAATAGGCTTAAATATGTGTGTTAACTTAATTTTTTTCCTTTTCTTGTTTATAGCATGGTATGGAAATGTGGTCTGATTGCTTGTCAAACGTGCTAAATTATGCGAAACACTCTCAACTACTAATTACATTTTTTAATTAATATTAGATGTCCATTTAACTGCTTAAGACTTCCAACTTGCAAATAGGGAGCAGGCCTTATGTGTTTACTAAAAATATTCATTAATGAGGTAGAAGAATAAAGTTAAGAATGAGAAATGAATGAAGAAATTTGACTAAAACTAAAATTGCATTTTATTTCATTTATTAATTTTTTTGAATCACTGTATTAAACTTTAGTTCGGCTCATTCAAAGTTAAAACAGTGTAATGATTTTAATTAATAGTTTTAAATCTTCATCTTATATTTCTACCATATCCATATTTAATAAGTCATTAAAATACTTTTATGCTTTTTTAAAAAAGCGTATTTTCTTTGTTTTATGAAATTAAATTTTTTCTAAACACTTTAATATAAATGTCAAGAATCTCATTTTCAACAAATAGTATGTAAAGTGCAAATAAAATACAACTTTACCATCCAAAAAAGGTAACATTTGTATCTCTGTTATGTTGTCTGAAAATGCCATACTTACATTATTTAACAATATGACATTTCTCTCTGGGATTTTGCTGCAATTTTCTGTTTCCTTTTATCTTGCTTTTCAACTATTACAGTATCCAGTAAAAAAAAAAAAAAAAAAAAAAAAAAAAAAAAAAAAAAAAAAAAAAGATAGTTTTAGCCAACACACAAAATCATCACAAAATATTATGTTAAAATTGACCTTATTCTAAATCATTCTAATATTATAATACTCAAATTGTAATTGAAGATTACAATCATTATATATAGTAAATTAGATTTACCCCAATATTATATTAAATCAATTATATATCTCATATCTCATAGTGAATTCCACCTTAGAACTCAACTTAAAAATATAGGAGCTGTTCACATAAAATGTATGGATTCCTGAAACAGATTAGAGTTTCTGGTTGTTTCTTTACTTCGTACTGCATAGTTAGCCATTCACAATTGATTCAAAAATATTCTGCATATTCACAAAAAAAAAATCAGCTACAGCAGATATCTTTGTTACTTTTATACTTCTGTGAAGAGACATCATGAGCAAGATATGAAAATAAGCTTTTAATTGGTTTCAGAGAATGAGTTCATGTCCATCATTTTTGACAGCATGACAGCATGCAGAGATGATTCTGGAACAGTAGCTAAGGTCGCAATCGTGATCTTCAAGTTAGAAAAATAGGTTCCAGAATTTTGGAAGCAAATTTTCAGCCTTGGGTTTTGGTCCTCATCAGCAGGGATATAAAGTCCTTAAGAATACTGACATCAAATATTTGAAACACAAGAAGAACCATGCATTGGAAAATATAAAACAAGAGTCAATACTTATTGTAGAAGATAGTTGATTGTCATTTTTAGCAATTTGAATAATTAGAATAATATTTCACAAGGACAGGTACTCAAATTATGTATATTCATTTTCCTACTATAATGTAGATGTGAAGAATAATATAAAGTAAATGTAGTAATGGCATTACTAGGAGTCTTGGCCCTTTAATATAAAAAACAATCCTTGTTTATTTTAAAGCTATAAATCTTAAAAATATTGAATTGATAGAGTCATATCTTAAAATGTATTTAAATGAACATAAAATTCCCTCAAGTATGTCGAAGTCAGAAACAGAATATTTACAAAAACAATTTATATTAAATTATAATTATCATATGAGAAAACACTTCTTAATTATATTCTACTACCCTTATACATTGTAATTATATATATAAATTTACATATATATATATTATTAATCACAATATTATTATGTTTTTACATATTGAATTTGCTTTATATTTCTTTTTTAATGTGCCCTTGGAGTAGAGGCAACCACTACTATGTTTAACACTGTTTATTGATTTCTATTATAGCATAAATGGCTATGCTATTTTTAAAATATCATATTATATGGGAACAGTGGCATGGAGAAAAATTGTAGTAAGATCTCCTCAACATTGCATGGACTTGAGGTTTTTGAGAAGTAAAAATGTTTAAGACATCCCTATTATTATTTCTCAACACTGAATCAAAATAGGACATGTTCAATTTCCCATAAAGAGTATAGTCAAAACCACACAGACTAGAATCTTTGCTTGGCATTGCTTCATGTTTTACAGGGCTTTGTGAGAAGGCAAACTAGATGACTCAGTATGAATATAAAAAAAAAAAAAAGATAACTTGTCCATGGGAAGAGGGTGGAGATGGCAGAGGAGGGAATTAAAGCAAGTGATATTATTAAACAAGTTCCCAATTCATAGAAAACTTGGAAATATGGAATTTGTCAGGCATAATATAACATTTTGGCTGATGTGATTCCCTTGGATGAGTAGAAATTTAGTCCAGCTCTCATATATACATAAAATGAATGCATTATGGCCCTGTAAAAAGATAAAATAGCATGAAGATTATGATAGAATACAATGTTGTCATATCATTATTGCTCAATTATATTTAGTTCAAGTGGCTGTAGAAAGCAAGCAAGTATTTTATTTTTAAATGTTGGGTGTTCAATTAATCAAGAATAGTTATTTATCTTCTAATCCAGAATGGAGATAACCTACTCAGAGAACTCTTTTAGAGCATAGTGGACATTTAAATTCCAAATGTATAAATTTACGTCTTTGAGAAATGCACACAAACCACTTTCTAGCCATGTCAGCAGAACAAGAATGTAGTTCTTGGAGGGTGCAATGTCAACACTGCAAGACTGCAGACCAGATAGTAACAAGGAATGGGATAGACAAGAAGTGTGGGAACACTCATCTGCAGCAGATGAGATGATACACAGAAAAGGCATCAGGGTACAAACGTACAAAGACAAGAGGATCTGCAAAAAATCAGTAAGCGATTCCAAATTCTGAGAGACTGAAGACTGTAGTACAGTTCGCAGTCTTCATTGTATCATCTTAGGATAGAAAAAAAGCTGCACAGAAGGAGAATGAGTCGTGTTTGTCCTTGAATAGTGAATATGCTACTGATGGAAGTAGAGAAAATAAAATAATTATTACAAAGATACATAAAATAGCAAGTCTTTGGAATTGTATTAGAGCCAATTTACAGTAGCAAATTGTTATTGTGTAAGACAATGGTAAATCAACTAATAAGGATTTAATTTCTAAAAAAATATAGCTTCTACACAATTATTACTCAGTGTGAACATTTTATAGTGTATTTTAATAATGTGGAATTAATGGGTTTTATATTAATAAGATGGCAGAATGTTAGTGGTTTCTGATCAAGTTACTTGCAAACTAGCTTAAAACAAGTTTTCACTTAGTTTATATACTCGGCCTTCTAATAATAAGTACAAATAAAATCTGGAACTTCTTTTCATTCTTGGTAGTGTTTTGAAGGCTGTGATTTGATTTCTTTTAACATTCAGTGCTATTTGAATCATTGTAATAGCAGACCCATACGTAGTGATATGTTTCCAGAAACCAAACAACACTTTTTTTATTAACACATTACAGACTTGTTTGCATCTTTTGTCTCTTCTTCATCCAGAAGCATTTATTCCATCCAGAACCGTAAGCCAGATAGCACTGGGTTATACATAGAAATACTACGACTGTCTCGCCTATCCTGTACATTAACTTGGTTCTGTAGATTACACCCACTGGAGTCTATGGGGTGCTTGAGGGGGTTTTATTTCTCAAATTTATCACATTCCTTCACAACTTTTCAAAAAGATTCTATAAACTCACAATGGGATGTGGTCTTTTGTAATCAGATCAAAACACAGCAAAAGTAACAAGGCCTGGTTTCTCTGTGCCCTAAGTGGCCAGCAAGAACAACAATGGAAAGACACATGTTGTGAAAGAATACCAGTACTACACAGATCTCTCTCATGTTAGGATTACCTATCTGTGACTTCATTTAGCCAAACGACTCAGGCATAACTAAAGTTGTTTTCTATAAAAACAGGACTTTTGAATCTTAAATAGAGTCCATGGGGCATTTTTGAACTCTTTAACCTTTGACCCTTAATCTTCACCTGTTACTAAAGGGGAAAAAATCATCTTAGTATAAAACAGAAATGTATATGATTTTCTAGTAGGAAGCAATGGCTTGGATTTTTAATCTCTTGCTTTTTTTTTTTTTTAGAATAAAAGATGCCTTTTGTTTGCCTTAGTGTTTTATTAATACCATTCAACTTAACATTCTAGAAAGTGTTAAACTCAAAAGCAAATATTAATAAAAACATTACAAATGTGCTTCAATAATTAGAAAATAGCATGTTCTGCTCTAACTATAAGTACAAAGCAAAGAAAAATACTTGGGGCACTTATAAATTAGAAATTTCAGTTCTCATTCTGTGGACAGATAGTAAATGAATTGCTATTTACAATAAGATGCCCCCATCCGTTCGGCAGATTACCTAAATAAATGTGATAACTGTTAGCACTCGGTAGGTTTGCAAAGAGTTTGTAGTCTAAAATAGTTTATTTGGACACCATAACCTTTGCTTAGTATTTAAATTTTCAAAGAAAATTAAACACATCTAGAATTTTCTGACCATTTATTTACAGTAACTTGTGATTCTTCAATGTTAAACTAGGTTGCATTCCTTTACTTGTCATATGTTTAATACTTTTTTAAGTTTATGTTGTATTCATGTGTATTATCACCAAAAATATAAAGTACCAAAATATGTATGAGGCACTAATGAGATTAGTGCTGTTTTATCTGTTTCCATGACTTGGGAATTTATGTGCATCCAACAAGCACATGTGTGCCATCAACCATTTTTATTGTATATAAGCCTGAAATACAGATTAAAAAAAAATTCAATGTATGTGATTTATTTGGCAAATTAATGGAATGTTTCTATATGTAGACACTTATAATCTCATTTGAACTTAAGTATGTTTTGAAGACTCCAGAGATATCAGTGGTTATTGGGAATAAGCAAATATTTTATTTTCAATTAGTGGGTGCTTGATTCATCAAGAATCATCATTGATTTTCTATTCTAAAATGTGGATAATCTGCTCATGGAAATCTACAGCTTAGAGGACATTTAAATCCCCAAAATCCAAATAAAAGTCTGTGAACAATGCACAGAGAACATTTTCTAGCCATGTCGTTGGAAGAAGTGTGCAACTCTTAGAGAATTCAGGAAGCCAACAGTTCAGGCATTGGCTTTAAAAATCCCAATTGAATCTATATTTTAGTTAGCTTTATAGTCACTAAATGTAAAATATTGATGAAAACAATTTAAAGGAGAAAGTATTAATTTTGACTCAGGATTTCAGAAATGTCTACCCAGTGTGTCAAGGAAGGGATGATAGGGTATATTTCATATCATGACATCCAGGAAAGAAAGCAGAAAAGAAGAGACAGGAATGGACAGGATGGATCCTTCCATAGTCTTCCTATCTGTGACCTAGTTTCTTGGGCTACACCACACCTCTCAAAGTGTCTAAAAACTTCTAAGGTACTATTGTCACCAGTTACAGACCAAACATTCAAAGCATGTGCTTGTAAGATATTCCATGTACAAGGGATTATGTGTCTGGCTTGAGATAAATTCAAATAATACTGAAGAACTCTATTCCTAAGACTCTTAGGACATCAATAAAATTTAAAACTGTTGTGTATAATGTTTCTATGAGGATTTTCTTGAAAAAAACTTTTTAATTGTCCTTAAATAGAGCATCTGTTACTTTAAATGCTTTAGATGAAGTTTAAAGATTTAGAATTAGGGTGGTTTTAGTTCTAGTTTTTCAATAGATGGTTAATGACTGTTAAAAATAAATTTCTTTTGTTTAAATTTTCCATTTAGTTAAATGTACTGTATTTTGCAGTAGGAATTTAGATTCATATAAAAATTCAAAAGAAAGCATATATCTATTGTACAATTACTGGCCCTACATATATACATAAACTTTCCAAGTAGCAATATATCTCATAATAGAGGTAAAATTGTTTCAATTGAAAAAAATAAGGTGATGCATTCTCATTCAGAGTTTGCATTATTCATACATGATAACTATGTCTTCTGTGGCTTAAACAATTGCACAATAACATTTATTCTCCAGTACTGCATCATAGTGTCACTGCCCTAAAATTATCTACATTTTACCTCTCCAATTATCCTTATCTCCAACAACTGGAAACCATTTTACCTTTCATCATTTTGAACTTTTTAGAATGTCATGAAGAAGAAACCATGAAACACTTAGCTATCTTATATTGGTTTCTGTTATTTAATGTCTGTCTTCAGATTAGTAGGCCTTGCAGCCAGTTCAAAATGAGATTACATGATTATTGGCTGGGTTTTACAGATGAACTTAGATGTCCATAGTTAAAAGGCTAATGAGTAACAGATGGCTTTAGTGTAAAGGCTTAGAATTGGGAGGTAGAATTTGACTATCCTGTGTCAGCAACTCACATTTCACATTGCATTTTTATAGTTTTCAACTAAAATACAAACAAAAACAATTATTCTGGGAATTGTGTTACTGTTCCAATTAACTCTCCAGTATGTTTCCAAGTACAGATATCAATGCTTCAAATTGGCAATAATGAGAAACATGCAGCCTGTTTTTTAAGAAATAAGAATTATATTACTTTAATCATCTACATCCCACTTTTCATTTCAACTAAATTCTATAAATTATAGATTTATAAATTTATATGTGTTTATATTCTATAAATGTTATAGAAAACTATGGTGCATTGTTTTGCATTTGATGCCCTAATAGTTTAAGATACATTAAATATGCAGTTGTGTTGGTTAGTGTGTGATAATCTATACCTACAAAGTATAGTGTGTGTGTGTGTGTGTGTGTGTGTGTGTGTGTGTTTGTGTGTGTGTTTGTGTGCGGGGGAGGGGCTGGGGACAGGTTGGAGGACAGAAGTTAATGTCAGGTATCTTTATCATTTTTTTAATTTTATTTATTTATTTTTGAATCTTTGCTTATCAGAATACAGATGTGCACAAATGTGTATAGCTTTTAATATAGGTTCTGGAAATTGGATTCAGGACTTTGTACTTGCATAGCAGGCTCTTTACTGAGTGAGCTCTACCCCCAACCCATTCCTCATGGTTTTATTTTTATTTTAAGGAATATAGGTATAATATTTATGAGGATAATCCTAAATGTGTTCAATAACATCTTCACTTGTTTGATTGGGATTTAGGGATTTGCAATTTTATATACTGAGGATTTTGACTACATGAATAAGAATAGAATTATTTCAAAACATTGCTTTGCTATATTAAAAATAGAACAAAATTACTTATCTTAGGGGAACAATAACATATTTTCCACTACTAGTGACACTGATTTCTGTTTTCCGTCTGGTCTATTCCTTTGGCTGTTATTCTGTTGACATAAGGTGTTTTTGATGTTCATTTGTTCAGAAATAAAGAACGCGAAATGTCTAATCTAATCATTGTCTTGACAGAGCCCCTACTAATTTCATACTATTGACACAATTGGTGCAATTGTTATGAATGCTTACAATGAATAGTCAAGAATGAAATGAAAATCTGTTTCATTGGCTATCTATCCATATACATATTTTTGGTTTGACAAAAATTTTTAAAATGACTTTTTGTCAAACAGAGGTTGACCTAGATCCCAGCACTTGAATTTCAAAATATGACATACATAAAGAATGATAGATTATTGCAAGAGGTGGTAGAGATACTGTAGATATTGTCAAATGTTACTCAATGAAAATTGAATCAAATTGCATTTTTCGCAGTATATGTGGAAATGCAATGGCTCAGAAATTGGCCAGCTTCTAGTACCATATTTGCCTTCTAGGAATATATCCTTGGAAAAATTTGCATAAAAGATTTCTGTTTTTGAGTGTTTTCTGTTGTGTTTTATACAGAAGTAAAATTAAACTTTCAAGTACATAGCATTGGCAAATAGGTTCTAAGATATCCAGAGAATATTTTATAGTCCAAAATAACGTAATCAAAACAGAAATTCCTAAGATTTCCTTTCTCATGGGCTTTCTCCTTGTTCATTGATGCAATATCTGAAATATAGAAAATACTCAGCCAATACTATTTAAATTCTCATAAACTAAAACCTTTCCTTATTGGTTTACATCAGTATTTTGTTTGTAACATACTCAATAACATTTGGCAAACATGATATCATTTGTGCGGAAGCTATGGGAAAGAAAAGTGTGATTATTTTTTAGTGACAAGTGATTACTATTTGAAGATGAAAGGCATAACCAATTATCATAGACTCCTGGCAAATTCAGATATAGAATAGATTTTTATCTGGCTTAAAGGAAATATTTCTTTTCGTTCAAAAATGGAGGAGAAAAGGACTCTTTAATCTGTAATGAAATGATATATCATTAAAATCCACATAGTTACAATGATCTAAATCCTCTGGGCACTGATTTGATATAAAATACTCCATTTCACCCTCTCTTCATTTAGTAAACCCAGGTCCCATTTTTTTTTCTTTTCAATTGAGGGGGACAAGATAATTTCTATTTTGCACATCTTTATTAATCAAACAAAGCTAGAGAGCAGGTGTGGGACGTAAACAGAAGGAGGTCTATAAATTGTAGTTCTATTGTTTCAATGATGCCCATGAGACATCACAGCAGAGACAGAGGCACTGAAGTACAGAATTCTAATGACAGTGGTACTGTTTAAAGAAAGAGTAAATATGTGTTGTATTGTATATCAATTATGCAGGCATGTATATACTATAGCTGGTTGTTGATGAGGAAGCAAAGAATTCATGCTTGCTTATAAGTTCTTCAAATATGTGGGAAGAATAAATGGAAAGAGAGATTAATGAGAAGTCTAAATGAGAGAATATTGGGAGGGTCGAGAAACACTAAGGGATATTTGAAGTTTCATATGTAAACGTATTAGTAGGAGTTTCCTAAAATATGCATATATGAGAGAAATCTCACCAAATAATTGATGAGACAATACTGCAATTGAAGATTTGCCACCAAATAAAATCTCCAGTCTCAGAAAAAGTTTACATATAGTTGAGTCATGGGTCAAAGGGCAAAGTGTAAACCCCAAAAAACCTAGGCTTGTCCCAAGGTTCTTGTTGCTCTCCACAAATCGATGGTAAGGCCTGATTGCTTAAGACAACACTTCTATATCTCTCTAAACACAGAAAAGTTGAGCCAGTGACTAAATAGAGCCTTCACACTGACTGACTAGTATGCATTGTACTGGAAGATATTATGCATGCTTCCAATGGACAAAAGGAATTGTCAGATAAAAAGATTTGCCTTGCAGGTCAATGATGACCTGCCTTTAATATATGCTGGTGCAATAGAGGAAGAGATAAGGGAATAACTAAGAAGCTCAGACTAGATATATCATGGGTCTAGGGGAAAAATACTATTGTACTGTCAAAGAAATGTACCAATAAAATGACTTACATGGATGTTCTGTATACCCAAAAATCTGGACCTCACTCAGTTATCATCAGAGAGGCTTCCTCTTGTAGTGGATGAGAAACTAATACAGATATCCACAACTGGCCAATGTATACAGTGAGTGGTATTGATATACTCATATCTAATTGGGAAAAGTTCATCAGGTGCATCCTTTCAGAACTCGTAGAACTGTGGAGAAAAGGAGGTGGAAAGATTTAGGACCCAGAGGGGATTAATGATTCCATGAAAAAGAAAGGTTTTCAAGACACAACAGAACTGATGCATATATGAACTCTCCAAAACTGAGCCTGTGTAGTTTCAAGCAGATGGGGGTCTCATTGGTGGGGAAGTGATCCTAGGCTTACCCTCCTAACCAAGGACCTATCTGCAATTGACTCTTGCTTGCAAAAGAAAATTAGTATTTCCTATGGAGTCGCATTGTACATATTAACCACAGTTAGATAATGCCCCATGAACTAGAGGGCTAATACAAAACAAACTCAATGGCATGTTTGTAAATTTTTGTCTCATATTGCTTTGTTGGGGCAATGTTTTTTCTTACCGGTCTTTTGCTCGTATACTATAGTTTTGCTCTCAGATTTTGTGTTTTTAGTGTGTGTGTGTGTGTGTGTGTGTTTCTTTTAATTTTTTTTATTTTTTCTCTTGGTTTGATTGGTTTTGTTTGTTTGTTGCCTGTTTGTTTTTTAAACAGAGAGAGAAAGAAGGTATGCAGAGAATGGGGAGGTAGAGAGGATCTTGGAAATGAGGGAAGGGAAACCCTAGTCATAATATATTGTATAAACATTTTTATTTATCTTTAACCTGTCTCAAAATACCAAAACTTTGATATATATATCAAAGCCAAGAAACAGAGAAAGGGGTGTGTAGTGCCAGGAACATTTCCCATGCCATACCTCTTCTAAACAGGCTACCTCCTAATTTACCATCTCTCAGTATGTCATCATATCATGAACTGATCAAGCAGTTAATCCATTTATGAAGACAGAACCCTCATGATGTTATCATTTCCAGATGTATTCTAATAATCCTTAGAGGCAATTCTGGAGTGCTTCATTGATGTCTCATTCTTTATCACTCCAACCCAACTGAAAATGATAATCCTCCCATGGTATTTACAGTAAGAATAACAGGAGTCATAGCTATGATTAGAGTATCAAAGAGAACAAAAGTTTGCATTAGTACACTCATTTAATATAGTTCCTAAGAACTCCAAACTCGATAGAAAAGAAAATATTTTTCTTCACTTGCATATAATTGCACATAAGGAGAAAGAGAAGTGGGTAGCGGGGGAAGGAGAGAAAGAGGAGACTGATGAAAACATTCTTAATTACAAATTGATCCTCACATCATTTCAAATTTAGACATCTATTACTTTTAAAGTTATTCAATATTTTTTATGCTTTGTTGAATTTCTCCATGCTCTCATTGCCACAGAGTTAGTATGTTGCTATTAAGTATAACTAGATAGGAGTCACAGTGGGGAGAGGGAAGAAAGATCTTTAAGCAATGGTGATGAGTCATAGTAGTAGAACAGAGGTGATACAAATAGGAAAGGAGAATTATGGGAAAAGAGGTTTTGGTGGAGAGTGAGAGATGGGACAGAAGGACACAGGAGATTGTGGAAGATAGATAACTAACACTAAAGATGTTTGAAAAGGATGGTCTGCAATCTGCCATGGGAGAGAAGCTATCATCTATATACCTACCAAGCTGTAAAGCCCACGATTCACAACAATGGCAACACCAGCAAGATATCCCTAAGTGTGAAATAGTAACAGTTTATATTTTGGTAGCTAACAGCCATCTCATTGTACTGAAGTTCCTTGTGACAAAAAGAAATTCACACCTGGTATGTGAATTTCTAGCCAAATACCCATTTGAGAGGTCGTAAAGCCAAGAGAACATAATACTGCTGATTTTTTAAACGAATTAAAAATGATGCTTCTAAATACCTTCTTTATATGCAGAGATAAGTGGAGCTTTGGTCTCACATCAAAGAAGCTTCATTTTGGAACAGATGAAGACTTCTGGTTTCACAATAGATAGAAAAACTACCTTTGAAAGTGGAGAGAATAAAGGAGTCTGGGCTTTCAGGGACCAACAGATACACAATTCATAAATTTAATGCCTAGGGAAAAATCACACAGAATGGAAAGAATTGTTCTAAGAGCCAGAGATCCAGGAAACCAGATGCTAGATAGTGTCCTTTTGACAGGACAGGGAAAATGTATCCATGAATTCTTATCTTAACAGTAGGACTTACTGAAGAAGATTAATGAAAACAGTTGGCATGGCTTTGTTGTCAGAAGAAATTCTACACATTTCCACCCCTACCAAAGAACTACATGTGGTCAATGGCTGCTGAAACAAGGGGAATTAGTTGCTTTCAGGGATTAAATTCCCACATAGAATGTCTGAAGTAGTCAACCCTGGACACATGCACATATGATCAAAGCTGAATGGATTCAGTAGGTTATGCATATATTTGTATGGCATACACACACATACACACACATACACACACACACACACACACACACACACACACACACGCACACATGCATGCTTCCTCCCTGTTTGCTAGGCTAGGTTTCATAGGATGAGATTGTGCTATGTACTCTGCTTGGAGACAAAATCATTAATGATCTCACTCAGCTGTGAACCCCATAAAGTGTAATAATGACCAGTGTGACAATATATACCCATGGATGGGATAGTAACATAGATGCATTGGGGTAAGCACAGTTTTCTGATTGGATTTAAGGCCCACTCCACAGGAGGAAATGCATGCTGGTAATGTAAATTTGGTCAAGGGCCAATGCTTTCGGAACCTCACAAGCCCAGGAAGAAGTATACTATCTTTCCACTAAATGGCAAAGCATCAAACTCACCTCTAAATTTGTACCTCTTTTCCCATAGAACACTATAGTTCTTAAGCCTCATCAGAAAAGTGACTTTGTGCAGTAGAGGGTGGTTAACAGATAAATACACAACTTATCAAAGGGCATAAAATGTGTCAGCAAGCCTCCAGCTACAAAAGAGACATCTGTGTCACCCTTCTACCCCACTCACAAGGCTTAGGGACCATCACAGGAGAGAAAGCAGAGAGATCATACAGGCCAGACATCTGGGAGAATTGGAGAGAATCAGCAAAAGCCTGAAGAGCATCATAACACTCCTAAATTTGAAACTCTATGGATCTGGGAGGAGTTAGAGGGAAAATAATAACACATTTTACATGTTGGTGCTGAAGTCTTCCAAATTCATAGTTCAATTAATTAAAGTATTATATTGTTTCTAAGACTTGTGCTATGTTCTTTGTCATGATGATTTATTAATAATGTTTTCCAGTCAATAACTAGCTCTTCATTTTAATGACTAATATATGCAATCTTATGAGTTACATGTTCATAAAAACACTGCAGTTCATAAATTGGGTAGAAGTTGAATTTTGTTTTTCCTAGAGCCTTTTTCTAATTTTCTGTACAAAACATATTAGCTTCAAATAAGAAAATGAGTAATATTTTCTCTTTATTCTGTTGAAGAATTTATACAGGATTTGTTTATTTTATATTCAGGGTATATATATATATATGAGATAGATATATAAGATATATATGTATGTGTGTGTGTATATATATATATATATATATATATATATATATATATATATATTCTTCTTGAGCTTAACAAAAGAAAGTTAACTGTAGCCTGTTCCTTCTACTAGACTAAGTAAAAATCTTTGGACTAAATATAAAATTCAATTTCTGAAGAATTCTGACGCAGGTAGACTTTGAATATTATAATTTTAAGAATTTGAGAAGAATTTCCCAAGATTTTGTTTGCTTAGTTTGGATGTTCCTTTTGTATTTTTGTTTTCGACGGTATTTTTCTCAAAATTTTGACCTGAGGTTAAAAATAAGGCTTGATGCTATAGTGAAGCATGTGCATCAATAACTTGAGGGAAAAATCTCCATCTCTGAACATCTGAATGGCTGAGCACAGATAGCAGAGCAGCGAATTTCTTTCTCTATTTGTGTCTTTTCTTCTGTGTTCTATCTGAAGCCTCAAAGGAGACCCTAGACCTTTAGTTGTGGCAGAAACAACAGGCAATTTAAACTCCAAGAGAAAACCAATCTTAAACACAAACAAACAAAACAACGGAAACTTCACAAGACAGCTCTGTGAATTAGACTCACCAAGAAATGTTCAATATGTTTCTTCCCTTTTGTGTTAGAGATCAGTGGTCTTTGTTTTTCCAAGCCATACATGTAAGTGGGTTCATTTTCTGAGAAGTTCTAGCAAATCTAAAATAAGGTTCTAGAAGGCAGAAGGTGAAAGTCGTTAGACTATAAATATCATGAATTGATACTTGAAAGTATCTCAAGGAGTAAATGGAAAAGGTTCTTACACATACTAATTGAGCTAAGAATGCTGCAAGATACCATGTCAGTACACAAAAATGGTTTATAATTTTATGTTGTCAGAGACTACTCATCAATAATATTTATAATAGGACCAAAGAAACGGGAAACAACGCAGGGTAGGACAGAGACACAGCTTTTCCCATGGTCCTCATGATGATTGGGAATACATGAAGGCTTTCCAAATCATTTTATGGATATTTAATGAATAACTCCATGAAATTCCCCAGAATTTATTTTTAAGGTATTCTGTTTCATTTTTAGCACACTGTTTTCCAAGACTGTATGTCCCTTCTCTCCACTGAATGTTTCATACATACCTAAGTAAAAGAAATTTTGCATCAGTTCAAACCAAGCAAAGACCTTGGTGATCTGTAAAGGACGCAGAGAGGTGTAATAGAACAAGCCTTCATGAATGGACTATTGGAAGAATCCCAAAACCATTGTTTACTGAAGTCTTTACCCAGTTTGTAGCCTTTCCTGTTTGGTTTTTATGACTATTGCATAACTTAGGAGAACAGAATTAATGTAAAGACCACAGATTCCCCTATTCTTATTAAGATTCAGTCTTTTTGTATTTTTAACATATGCTTTCTGGATGGAAATATGTCTTTAGTCAATTTACAGACATCTGGTAACATACGGAAGTTAGTTCTCAAACTGTCTGCCCTTGTTTTTACTGCTCTACTGTGGGAGAGTATTTTGAAAGTCAGTGGTCCACCATTTTCTTTGATGTCATTCTTTCTTTTATCTTTATTGTATTGATCAATTTTGCTTCCCTGTTTTACTATTTTATTAGCTGTATATTGGAGACTGCAAAAGCTACATTTTAGGTAGTAGATGAATTGAATTTATGCTTAGAATTTCATTTTTTATCTCTGGACAATAAAAAGTAACTTGAAGTGCTCACTTTGAAGTTTCATTTTTATTTTATTTTTTAATAACTCTGGAGATCAGAGAAGCATATGGCTGTTTCCTTATCATGTGTTAGATAAGGATCTGGAAATAAAGTACATATTTGCTGATATTTCTATGATTTTCCTTCACATCAGATATGAAAGTAGATGTAGATATTGCTGTAAAGCTACTTAAAATATGGCAAAGTTCTTACTTTTAGGATGTACTGGGTATTGGGTATACCTAATCTCTTATTACTAGAACTCTTTCATGTAACAAGTTACACACAGTGTGTGTCCCTAGTCCCATAATATAATTGACCAATTTTGAGACATAAAAGTACCTCAGCAGAAATATGGAATAATTTATGAAAAATAGAGCCACTCCAATGTAAGTTTTAAACTTCTCTTCCAAACAATTACATATTAATACAAGGGCCTGGGAAGACGTAAAATGCTCAGAAGGGTGGTCAGTTGGGTCCTCTGTCTTATATTATGATACATTGAAGAATAACATTTATCACGATATTGTCTGGTAGAAAATGCATCCCACAAAGTAACAAAATCCCAGCAGAAAATTGAAACAACACTCCCACACACCCACATTCACACACCAAAAACAAAATAACTGTTCAGGAAGTATTACCCCAGGGTCAGTTTTATTGTCCTCTTTTACTGTGCTCCTAAAGAGAAACAAGTTCATGTTAATGTTTTCATCTTTAACTCTGGGATACACTGGCATGGCGTTCATGTATTCATTTGCTCTTGGAATAATTGCCTCTAATTGTTGCTTGTAATTGGAAAAGAAACTATTTTATTACAATAACACTTGGATATATGCATAAGACAGTCCAACATTCCTATTTACTAAGTGTCCTAATAAGACTGCAAAATAGTTACCACTTTATATAAACTACATAAGATGAGTACCTTTAAAACATTCAGGGTCATATAATTAATATATGTTTGCTATTATCAAACCAAAAGACCAGCATTTAATTAATATTTAATACAAAGTATCAAGCAATTTTTGTTTCCAGTATAAAAGAATTATGAACTAAAAACCAATGTGTTCGGTTTGAAACATCAATAATCTCATTGAGGTCCAGAAAAAATCAAGAATACACAGTTTAAAAAACTTCAGAAGGAATGGTGTTCAGAGATAATCTGAAGATGCTAAATTCTTGAGTCATGGAACACTGTAATAGTAAGCTGGTATTCTTTTGTAAGTGTCGTCTGGCTACTTTCTTCATGCTGGAAGGAACTATGCATGGTACAGGGAGGGAAAATTTACCATCAGTCTTACCCAAATGTGAACCTTACCAACTGAAATAATGACTGGCTTTCACGATACGCATATTGCTTCAATGGTGGCATAATTGTTAACGGAGTAACCAAGCATTTTCTTCTTGGAACTAACTCGCTCCATAAGATGAAACTCCTAACTGAGATAGTTAACAGGGTCAAGAACACATGGTCAGATAGGTCATCGGCCCTAGAGGACAATCTATTACTATTATTCGGCTAGATGGACATAGTATTGAACCTATTCCTAATAACTTATTGCCTATATATATTATTATATGATATGTTATATATTATATAGGTACTTTAATATATAGATCATATATTATTAAAGACATTATATTATTATATCTTTATATATCTCTCAAGCCTCATCAAATATGTATCTTCTTTCAGTAGATGCCATTTAGCACAGAATCCCTCGACTTGTCACTGTGCAGAGAAAAAGTGACTGTGAGACGGCAATCACTTCCCAAAAGAGAGAAGTGCTCGTATGCGTGAGAATTCCTTCATGGAAAGGAAAATGTGAGCACAGTATCCCTATTGACGTTTTATAGGTTCTGAGGGAGGCAGAGTCAATCTTCTTCAGGGATGTCATTCTTGGCAGATGGAACACATTCCAAAGCAGCTCCTACTCTCAAAAGTAGATGGACAAAACAAGTTGGACTAGATGGACATTAAAAAGAAGCAGTAGAAAATTTGAAATTGGGTAGGGAGTAACAGAAGGGTGATGAGCACGGATATGGGAGGAGTTGGGTGAGAAGGTGTGACTACCAAATATCAAAATATGTTGCATGACATTCTAAGAGAATTAATAAAAGAATAATTTTAAATGTAAACAAACAGAAGTTCATAGTAGGATATGGTCTTGAGAAGACAGAGAAAGAGAAACACAAGTTCCAATCTAGCAAATAACTAAATTGAAATATTGTTCATACTATTTCTGGAGTATTTTTGATAAACTAAGACTTCAGTCAATAAAGTGGCTTTCAGAAGTCTGTGTTCTGATGAGGCATGGTAGTCTTGATTATATGAGTTCATAACTGCTTCTAGCTCTTTCTCTCTTCATGCTTGTGTTTGAGGATGTGATGTGGGCTTTCAGTTTCCTGATATCATGTCTGCCTGCTATCATGCATACTTGCACTGATCAACTTATCCTTCTGAAGCCATAAACCTCACAAACTCTTCCTTCTATATGTTACCTTAGTCATGGTGTTTTATCAAAAGGTGTAGAAAAATAATTTTAAAAAAAACAAAACTTCATTTGGGTATACAAAAACAGTATAGATTCTCATTGTGAACTGATGTTCTCATCTGAGTTAGTAATTGGGGAATCTTATCATAATAAATGGGGAAATGATGCATTTATTAACTAGAAGATCACTGAAAGTAATTACTATTTCCTCATTAGTGTTTCAGTACTGGCGGTGACCTTCCACCTAGTGGAGTTTTCTTCCATAAGAAAGAAGAGCTATGACCAACAGGATACATTCAGTCATGGGAAAATGTGCTCAAACCATCTTCTCTCTGCCACCCACTCATTTTTCAAACTAAAATTGAAAGCTCTGAGGCAGGGTTAAGGTCACTGGGTTACATAAAACAACTGTCTATTTATGTTTGAGACTTACTACATTTGGATAACATGTAAAGAGCCTGTGAACAGATACATTTTGAGAAATTTGCTTCGGAAGGCCCTGGCATAGGAACTTTGGAATATGTCTTCTGTTAAGATAGCTCCATATAGCTACATAAATGAAATATTTGAAGAAAGAACTAGAATCAACATCTTGCATTTTCTTAGAACCTCAGAATGCTACAGTTTTATTCAATAAAAATAGTTATTACCAATACAGGCCAACGTCAACTTTAAAATGTTCATTTATTCTAAGAAATCATTGTTACAAAGACTTGCTTTTAAAGTTATAGTTCTTTGTTCCATAAAACTCCTGGGTAGATTAGTGTTTGGGATTGCAGACAGCAGCCCAAACCTTATTTAAACTCAATATACTTGAGGTGCTATGGCAATAGTATTATTTCGGTTATTTATAACAGCTATTTGAAAATCGTTTCTATTTGCAACTGAATTTTGAGTTACATATCAAGAAGCCAGGAACATTGCACAACACTTAGAATTTAATAACAATGAAAGCACTCCACATCAAAATTTGTGTGATACAGCTAAAGTAGTACTTGGGAAAATGGGAAGCCTTGAGCACAACTGTCACAAAACAAGAATGAGTGGAAACAATTGAAATATCACAGCATGAAGTTTTTGAAGCATCAATAATACATAACTACTTCTCTTTTGTGCTGACCAGAGTAAATATAAAGCATCTCTAATAAACTAATGAAATACTTGTACAAAGTCCAATTTTCAAATGTCCATCCCAATGGACGCATTAGCTAAGAACATGAGTGGCATGTAGATTCACCAAGTATAATATACTGAGTTTTTCCGTGTGATTTGAGTCTGCAAGATTGGATATTAAGTCAACATCTTGGAAGATTATAATGCAAACTTTCAGAAATGTGTGTAATTATGTAATAATATATGTCTGATTTCTCATCATATTTTTGGTTCTCTAAGCTACGAAAACTGGAATTTGGAATACTAAGGTAGGATTATACTCACACAAACAAGCTTTACAATTGATTATTTCGTTTTCTGTGCCTGATTTCATAGCTGCTTATGATTTGGGAGGAGATTTTTGAAGATTTTTCAGAATTAGAAAACCCATTTTAGATATTATCTAGACAAGTTTATGATGAAAAGAATAGTTGTCAAGACAACAGACATTTTTACCACCTTCCTTTTGAACAACTGTTGACATAAAGGATTAACAAAAGATCAATTCTGCCTCTAATCTTCTATCTAAATTTCACCCAAATTCACATCTATTGACTCAATAATGTAATATTCTTCAAGGTAAGAGCTGTAATTATTTTGAATTATTATCTTGGGGATAATGTTAACAGAAATAATGAACATGTCTACATTAAATGAGAATACAAAATTAACTTTCTTTGTAAAATCATGTAAAAAAATCATTCAGACCATTTATTTCAGGGAAAATGAAATTGAAAAAATAAGTTTTATTTGATCACAGAAGCCTGAAGGACAAATAATTGGGCTCATTCTAAAGCATTTCCCCTCCATGTAAGCAAGTAATATTAGCAAAAGTAGAAAATTATTTTTAATATATGTTATTCAATTAATTTCTAATGCTCCATCTTGAGTTATGTAGTTAAATACTACATAAAAAATAATCAACAACTATATTAGTAGCCCCAAATACTGCTTTTTAAAAGCGTCTCATTTATTTGTTTCTATATTGACTTCACTTTTGGAAGTAGTTTCCCACAGAATATCATTGTTTCATGAAACATAAACAACTGCTTTCTGGTCTACCTTCTTTCTTAAAACATGCTAGAATAGACTTTTGGAGGAATCTCATTTGAAGTTGTATACTGGATGAAAGATTCTGAATTCTCTCTAATACATATTTGTATTAGAGAAATGTATATATTTTGTTTTTAGGTGTTTCTGATGAATTAGACATTGCATATGAATATGCAAAAAATTGAGGATCTGATATTAAATTTTCATTTTGGAAATACAATTGTAGAGTTTTGGGACTTCATAATGTTCAGAGCATGTGGGTATTCACACAGCATGCTGGACTCCTGAACTGATGTTGACCGTCCTAACCACTTAACCCTTGGTTCTATTTACTAGTCAAAGACACCTCTGTTTCCAAATACTATATAAACAGATTTATTTTTTTAAATGAAGTGATACATACTTTTCATGTTGTTTATGCTTAGAAATCAATTTGGGGGATTCTTGGTAATTCAGTAATTATAACTACGGTTTTCTCTTTAGCAGAACAGTTAGATCCCATTATTAGTAAATGATCTCTGGTGTGGTAATTTCTCTGGTCAAAGATAATTTGATTGTAGCTACTAGACTTTAGCTAATGGTGTTTACTAATCTGTTTGCTGCAAATGATAGACCAAGGGAAATAATGCTGACAGAAAGATATAAGTGCAAATTATGAGAAGCCAATGTACCATACAACCCAGCCTCAGCTGTTTTACTTTTCCCTTAACAGAGGAGGAAAATTCAGTAATACAGAGTGAGCCACAGCTGATCTTTGAACGTATTATAGAGTTTAGTTTAACACACATCATGCACATTATATCGGATAACATTCATTGCCACTTCTTGAGGTGGATTAATATTTACACATGAATTAACAATTAGAATAGGAGGGAGAGGCATTGAGTCTGAAACTAGCTAGCCAAGGATTCCTAATAGATAAGCTTTTCTGTCATCCAGAAATATTGAACAATAACAAGCATAGCACCCAAAGCTCCCCTCCTCTCCAATTAGAATCTTGGCTCTTTTAAGTCTGGCTCATAAAAAAACCAGGCTCAAATTGACCTGCTGCATTTTACATTGATTTTGATACTGCATGGGTATGGTACAAGTTCTACCAAACACAGCAGTAAATAAAAGCTTTGGAAGTGAAGTACACATCGGTTTATGTATAAACTAAAAAATAGTAAAACTTCAGAAAGTATATTACTGTGGGAATGGGATATATCAATTCATCATGAAACAAGAAAAATACATTCTTCTTACAGGCAGTGTTGGTTGGAATGTGAAAACCTTTCCCCAAAACTCATATATTAAAGAACATGGACACAGCTTGAGGTACTATTGAGCGGTGTTTACTTAGATCATGTGGGCATTAACTGCACTAGTTAATTGACTCACTTGTGAATTCATAACTGAATAGTAATGAATACTTTTAAAGCATATTAATAATGTCTTAGTTAGGACTTCTACTGCTGTGACAAAACAAAACAGACAAAAGCACCTCGCTCAGGGTAAGTATCTCATCTGACTGTAGTCTACCATCCAGGAAAGTCAGAGCAGGAACTCAAGGCAGGAACCTGGAGGCAGGAACTGAAGGAGAGCCCATGGAGGCCCACTGTTAGTAGCTTCCTTTCCATGGATTTCTCAGCCAGTTTTAATTTTTCTGCTTGTTTGTTTTTTTGTAAATACCACCTGGTACCACGTGCCTGGGAAGGGCACCACCTACAGTGGCCAAAACCTACCAAATCAATTATCAAACAAGAAAAACCTGACAGGCCTGCCCACAGGCCAGTCTGGTGTGGATTCTTTTGAGATTCTTCTCAAAATAGTCTAGCTCATATCAAATTTGAAAACCTAAACTGAAACCAAAAAAAAAAAAAAAAAAAAAAAAAAATTTCCAGGATCCATTTGCTTTATTTCTGTAATTTTCTATCCAAAACCTGGCACCTGCTTTGCACAATGATATCCTCTTAAGATTGGATGCTAGATATGCAGATTTGGATATAACAATGGCTGTCATGTGTCTTAGGGCAAAGAGTGTGTCACTCTTTAAACATTCACAGAATCTTGACTATTTTCCAATTCCAATTCCTGTTTAGGATGGAGAAACAAAAGTGCACTCAGGAAGCTGAGGCATGAGGATTGCCAAAAATTCAAGAGTACCTTGTATTACATTACAATTTCTAGGCCAGTCTATCCCACCAAGAACAAAAGATAGTTTTTCATGAATGAATACACAATCAATTAGAAACGCAGCATGATTACATGACCTTTCTCCTACTTCTAGGTATCAAACCAGAAACTCCATTAAAGTAAATCACATGCCCTAACCTCCTTTTACAGCATTTGTGATTCGTCTAAATCTGCTCAGTTTGCAATCCTATGCAAAGAACCTCTGTGGGGTGATAGAAGTTTGAGAAGACATAAAGTTCCTGCTTTGGAGATCATCAGAATCTCTTATACAAACATTATGCAAAAGGTCTGGACAAAATGACATCATCAGGTTCAACAAGGCGACTGGGTAGCCTGCTCTTGTTATAATTACCTTTGAAATTATGAATAAAATTATCAGTATTGAGAATTTTCAGATCATTAGCCAACTGGCCAATGCTGCCACTTTTTCTTCTTTCAACTTTCCCCTCACTTGAAGCCTGTGCTTTCCTGCTGAGGTCTATTTCCTATTTCACGTTCTCAGTACCCATTTCCTCCTGTCGTGCTCTTTTCTCTTTTGTCCTTTCAACCTAGTACGTCTCTTCTCATTGAATGCTGCTTTCTTGTTCTGACCTCCATTTTTACAGGGAAATTGTCATTTCCCTATAATTATTGTAGTTTCGTACAAGAATTTTCATACTTGGTACAACAAAGTAATACAAAAGTAAGGAGAATAGGAGCGATGTCCCAGTATCATAGATAATTAGACAAGCTTTGCATTCTCATTGGAGTCACACACAGCAGATCACGTACTAACTGTCCCTACACGACAAGAGGAGGAAACCATTTGCACGTGTAAGTTGCCCATGGTTGATACAACTCTAACAGCTTTTAGTTCTTCCTCCACAGTACGTCCATAACATAGAAAATAAAGGAAAGAGTTCAGGATGAACATGTGAAACAAGCTTGTCTTTTGGTAAATGTTGTCTCCAACACGTACAAAGTGTGGACACCTAACACATAAGGGAAACACTTTCCTGTGAAATCCCATCAGCAAAGTGGGCAATAACTATCCTTCCTTCAGCTTGATCCAGGGATCAAAGTAAAGGGTTTACACTGGTTTTCAAGTAAAGTTTAAGAACTGTGACTGGAGTAAGGAGACATGGATTAGTCTTGATTTGTAATGTTTACTGAATTCTGTCATATAAAAATCCCCACTGTATCCAATTTCAAGCTCCAATATTTTGCTATTACAAATGATTCTTTTAAATTTTATCACATTTACTGTGTGCTTGTGTGCTTGTGTGTGGGGGATATGTTGGGGGCTGGTGCCTGTGTGCCAAGGCATGTGTATGGAGGTCAGAGAATAACATACTGGAGTCGGTTCTCTCCTTCTACCATGTGAGTCTCAGGGATCAACAAAGGTCCTTGGGCTTAGGGCAAATACTTTTACCCAGTGAACCATCTTTCTGGGCACATAATTGTGATCTTAGGAGTAAGCTACCCTTAACAACTGATGGGTGACACTACTCCTCCTCCGGAATCCTTGGTAGTCTTTGGAGGTCCTTATCTCCCTCTCTTCACATCCTCAGTTTTCACAGAACACTTCAAGGACTAAATACACATGAGTACATCTCCATCCATGTTGGCCAAGCTGGTGTCCAGATCCAGATCATCAATTCCTGTTGGGAGCTCTACTGCCTAGAACATGGCATCCAGCCTGATGGCCAGACGTCAAGTGACAAGAGCATTGGGGGTGAAAACGATTCCTTCAGCACCTTTTTCAGTAAGGCTGGCTTTGGCCAGCATGTGATGTGGGCAGTATTCTTAACCTGGAACCCATAGTTAATGATGAAGTTCACATTAGTACCTACTACAAGCTCTTCTACCCTGAGCAGCTCATCACAGGCAAAGAAGATGCTTCCAATAACTATGCCCATAGCCACTACACCATTGGCAAGGAGATCACTGACCTTGTTTTGGATAGAATTTACAAACTGACTGACCAGTGCATGGGTTTTCGAGATTTCTTCTGTTTTCTTCAATTTTGGTGGGAGAACGGGCTCTGGCCTCTGCTGGTGGAGCAGTTTTCTGTTGATTGTGAAAAGAAGTCCAAGCTGGAGTTCTACCCAGCCCTACCAGCTTTCCGCAGCTGTGGTTGAGGCCTGCAATTCCACTCTCACCACACACGGCACCCTGGAGCACAGGGGCCTCATCATCTACTATGAATGCACAGTCAACATATGTCATAGAAACCTCCACACTGAGCACCCAACCTACACTATCCTACACTTACCTTAACTGCCTTATTAGCCAGACTGTTCCCTCAGATTTGACAGGTCACTGAATGTTGACCTGACAGAATTCTAGACCTACCTGGTGCCCTACCCCACATTCACTTCCCTCTGGCTACATATGTCCCTGTCATCTCTGCTGAGAATACCTACCATGAGCACCTTACAGAAGAGATCACCGGATATCTGCTTTGAGCTAACCAACCAGATGGTGAAATGTGACCATCGCCATGGTAAGTACGTGGCATGCTACCTGTCGTACAGTGGGGATGTTGTTCCCAAAGCTATCAATGCTGCTATGGCGACAATCAAGACCAAGTATACCATCCAGTTTATGGACTGGTGCCCCACTGGCTTCAAGGTTGCCATTAATTACCAGCCTCCCACTCTGGTACCTGGTAAAGACCTGGCCAATTTCCACAGAGCTGTGTGTATGCTGAGATGTGTGTACAGCCTGGGCTGAGGCCTGGGCTCATGTAGATCACATGGGAAGTGAAGGATTAGAGGAGGTTGGGGCAGATAGTGCTGAAGGAGATGATGAGGGTGAAGATTATTAGCCCATGTGCTGCAATTTTACACTTCCTTGTCTTGGATTTGTCTGTGTATAACTGTCCTAAACTATAAACAAATGTGTTTAGTGTTGTAAGTGGGAAAATAAAAGAATTGATTGTTATACTGAAAATATATTCAATAGCCTATATAACCTCAATAATATAGCTATTATTAAAATGTAATGAAATAATTAGCTTTGTACTTTTACCTTTCTATCAATATAATTTAATTGCATGCATTATTTAATATATACAGTATTATTATGAAAAGCAACATAAAATAATTTGTTTACATTGTATATTAAGTAATGTATTTAATTAAATTTTATGCAATTTATTTTCTGTAATGCCTGTGCTTGATAGCTGAGATATGCCATTACTCATTGTATAATAGTTGTTTCTTGTACATATATGAAAGCCAACTCTAACAAATATGTGACACAATATGAGATTTTTATTTAAAAATATAAATAGGCGAGGAAATACAAGTATAGATTCAGAAAGTATCTCAAATAAGCATCCCCTCCTATCAATAGATCAAAGCTTAACTTTGAGGAACCCGTGGGTAGAGATATCAAGAGCCTATAGACGAAAAGGAGAGCTATGAAATGCTGACTTTTGGCCATGACACAGCAACTACTAATACCTGAGTAAGAACAAGCCAGTTGAAATTAAAGTGTAGATGAAGAAGGGTCCCTGAGGCTCTACCCCATCAGAGAAGCTATTGGCAGCTGATGGCTGCCAAGGGACGGAGAGTCACTCTCCTTTAGGCCTGTGGCTGCTCACAGGTTGTTTATGTGACAGTGGATAGTCACAAGGCCATGTGCATATGAGAAGCAAGAATTGGGATCACAGTTTTATCAATAATAATAATCAGGATGCCTTCTTGGTATCTGGGTGCCTGGTTGATGGCTAGGTGCCTTCTGGAGGCCCAAATGCCTGTGGGTCTTGGGCGATAAGGTCTGACTTCAGGTCGAGCTTTACCATGCTTGGTCACGGGCTGGTATGGACCTGGGGAATGTCCATCACCAGAGCAGCCTGCTGCCCCTGGGAACCATGGTGATGCCCATGATTCATGCTCCGATACACTTAGCTGGACTTAATTTTCTTCTCTTTCTTTCTGTTTTTTTTTTAAGGGCACAGTGGCAGGAGGGTGGAACAGTAAGGAGTGCAGCAAAGAGGGTGTTACCTAGATACATGGTATGAAACTCAATTTATTAGAAAAGCATTATAAAAATTACATAGAAATGATGTGAAGCTGGGCATAGAGATGGGGAAGGGAAACTTGGAGGATCTGGAGATTTTGTAATTATGCATGGAAATATTTGATATGCATCGAATAAATGAATGGGATACTAATAAATAGTATTTAAAGTGTTGGAAAATATGGTTTTCCATCCCTGGTCTAAGGAAGCACTGATACTTGCATAAACTATGTGACAAATTAAGCTTAGGAGATGGTTCTTCAGAAATGACTCAGAGGCTGAGAGTGTTAGTTGCTCTTATAGAGGTCCCAAGTTTGGTTTCTAGCACCAATATGGGACAACACACAGCCAATGTAACTTTAGCATCAAGGGACCTGACAGACTCTTCTAGCATTTTGAGACACATGCACACACATGTGCACATGCAGTCACACCCATATACATGTGCACACATAAATAAAAATGAATTGCTTTTAAAGAAAATAATAATCTTATAAGAAAATACTAAAACATGATAACGAGACTTAGTAAGAATATAGCTAGTTAATAGCAATGTCTGTTTTGAGCTTATGTTTCTTACTTCAAAGATGATTATTCTGGTATTTGGGGCTGTTTTGTTTTCTTTCAACATCTCTACCTATCTCAAGAAAGGAAATCTCGAGAAAAAGGAATAAGTGTGTGTTTAGATATAGGAAGCAGTTTCTTATCCACCATGGTTTTCTTTGCTGCAACTGACACAAATGGACATAAATAAGTGATTACTTTCCCAAGATCTAGCAGCCACAGCATAGTTTGAATTATTAGGTGATTCTGAAATAAAGGCAATTTAGGTTGACTCATTAATTTTCAAAAAGGGGAAATCTATTTAGGGAACAATTAGCTTGGAAAAGAATGCTCTAATGGTCAAGTTATATTCTCTCTCAAAGTTTAATAGACTCTCAAAAAATGGATATATTTCCATCTCAACAGTCTATTCTATTTTCTTTTGTCAACAATAATTCTTATTTTAAAATAAGTTTGCCTATGGTGAGACTAAGTAATGAAAATATCCTCAAAATTTTTCTCAAAAACAACTTTTCCACCTATGCCTACAGATGTGGAGGTTGAACTCCCAGAAGAAGTAGCTTTCAGTGTATAGTATGCAACTTGTTGCAACTTATTTATACTAAGTTATAGTATATAGGTTGTAGGTTGTGATTAGCACAATGGATAGGAGGACAATTTTGCAAGGGGTCAAGCAGAGGAAGGATCGACTATACACACATGTAGAAGATGTTGGAACTACAACACTGGAACCTTCAGAGCTTAAAAAAGTCTCTTAAATGTTGTCTAAAGTGGGGCCAAGTTATCGTTGGACCTTGAACAAGATGGCTCTCTGAAGTAGTTACAATCCTCAAAGTCTCAGACTGCTCAAAGATCCTGTCTGACAGAGCTCACTCAAAACAGTTAGGGGCATTCAGTAAGGAGACCCGCGACATGACAGCAGCGCCACACAGTAGCCACTATTCAACACAAAGCCTGTGGGAGACATTTTGACTCAAATGTGCCTTTCATGGGCAAGACTACCGTTTCTTATTCCTCTAACAGAGTACATCATACACACGGATGCTATTTTTTTTTAAATCATTTCCCTGCTCCAACTATCTTCTTCACCTCATCTCATTAACAATTCAAATATTAGTCTCAAGATGTATACTTGATTTTTCAAGTCCACTCAAATATTGTAAAGCTTTAGTGAAAAATTGTACTCTGCATTATCAGTCATACTCACATGACAAGTTATAAAAAAAATCCATTTTTACCATTCAGAATAATTATTAAATGCATAGCAATGAAATCTGACTTGCTTTATCATATAAAATCCCTTTATATGTATGCACATATATATGTGAATGAATGCATATGTATATGCCTATATATCAAATGAAAAAACAGAACTTTAAAGTAATTTACATTGGCTCCCTGATTTTAAAATATGGCTATGATATTTCATCAGAGTATGAATAAATAACTATGTATACATATTGTTAAATTCTTTGAACTATACCTATTCAATACCAGTTTTCAGATAAAAATAAATTCTAAAGCACTTTCAGGAAACAAATACATTTTATATATATCATTTGTAGCTAAATCACTCCTAAAATATTAATTGATCTATCAGAAAAATTAAAGCCATTTCTTGATAAATTCACCAGTTTTTCCTTAGGACCAAAAAGTGACACAACTGAGATGCTCTATGTTCACATGAAAGGGTTCCTGAGGTGCAAAGCCCCCAAGGGGGATTTTCTGATTGTTTTCTTAACAGTCAGTGTGATTCTGAAGAGATCACCCACTGGGCCACCCTCTGAGTTCTTTAGAGAGAGGATTTCTCAAAGAGAGAGTGTCAATGTATTTCATATATATTAGCAAGAATCTTTGGAGAAGAAATAGACTTGTGTTTCTTTGACTGCTGCAATGACAGAGTTGGCTCATGGTGCCAGCAGGGGATTAAATGTCACATTCCCCAGGGAAGAACTCTCTGTGTATTTCAATATGTAGCACATCATCCAGCAGAAAGGTCTTAAGGAGATGACACACCTTGCAAATGTGCTCCATCTCTTGCCCTCTTTTAGCACAGACCAATTTCTGACAAAAGACAGAGGAGAAAAAGAGATCTCATAATGTCTTCGATTCTGGCACTGAAAGTAGCTACTATTCCAATTATTTTCTGACAAACGTTATGTCAAAAATTATACAGCCATCTAGTGTGGTGAGAAATGTGTGGAAAATTGCCTCGCTTCTGATATAAAAGTATTGTGAAGGCTATACAATAGAATTTTGAATGGTTCATTTTTGATATTTTAAAAGTAAGAAAATTTTACCTACTTAAAATATTTTGTTATTTGCCTGTACTAATTTGGTTTGCACTAATTCGTTTTCTCGTCACTGTGACAAAATACCTTAAGGAAGGAAGAAATTTAACTCACAGATTGAGGAGATCTATTCCATCATGTCACGGAAGTTCCTTTGGTGGCAGGTGCAAGCACTGTGGCTCCTTACATCTTGACAGATTAGGAAGAAGCAAGACTGGCTGAATTATGCAGTCAAGATTCACCCACCGACTCTGCTAGAAAGCCCAAGAACACAAGAGTTCTACTATCTCCCAAAACAATCCTCTTATCTGAGGACCAAGTGTTCAAAAACAAGCATATTGGGGTTGTTTCACAAAAAAAAAAAAAAAAAAAAAAACCACTGACTATTCCTTTTACATTTGATTACTTTGTTCAAGGACACACTCTTAATATGTAACTAAAGAATCTTGTTATATTGATGAAGACTAAGGTTGAGCAAGTATATCAGCTGAACCTTCGAATGAGTCCAAATTTATTTTAAAATGCATGCATGCAACATTAAATTAAAAGTATTTTTTTATTTGAGAATTCTTAATGTGTTTTAAAAGTTTTAAATATTTTTTTCAGGATACCCTTGAAAATAAAGTATTTCATGATAAAGAACAGAGTGAAAGAGATTAAACACTAAAGTATTTTCAAAGTCCAATATTACAATTTTAAGATCAATTTAATATGACAAATATGCATTTCAACTGTAATATTTTTCTTCTCTCTATAGAATCATGAATTAGAATCTCTGAGAACCCTGGTCAGAAATCATACATCTTTGTTTAAATATATCGTATCCAAAGCTTCTTGTCAGTCATTTACTTTCGAATAAAATTGTTCTGTGGGGAAAATTGTAATTCAGATAATAAATTTTAAGATTTTGTGATTTTATAGGACCTAAATTATACTTCTTGTTGTCAGTATAATTTATCTTACAATGATGTTTAAGAAATAATGATTACTGAATCATATATTCTTCTCCATTTCACTGTGCAAGGAACTTAAGCTCCTTAGGGTGATAGTTTTAATGGTACTATCATAATGTGATACTTTAGTAGATTTTTAGCTTGATTCAGATAGTTGATCATGTTCCTTTAACTTGGACAAAACAAAGTGCTGATAAAAAGTGATTGCAGGTGCTCAGCTGTAGATGAGACATTTATAATAACCTTCTTCTCTAACCCATAATATACCCAGGTTCAGGAAATACCAAAGAAGAAGTAGAAAGAATGGAAGAGCTGGAAGTTGAGGAGGAGTACTATGAGTTGCTATCTTTAGAACGTGACTATTGCACATATGAACTCACAACAACTGTGGTTACCTGACCAAGACTTGTAAACGATTAAGCTATAGGTTCCAAAGGCGCCACCTGACAGTTATTTTTATTTTTCTGAGGATGTGGTCACTTGTAGGTTGTTGTGTCCCAGGGAATGGACTAACAGCCATGTTCATGTAAACATCACTACTTGGACTCAGTAGATTGTAGAAAGAAAAGGAGAGCTGAAGTTGGAAGGATGATGTATTGGAAGATGAGGCTGGAGAGAGTGGTAGTAAGGAGTGGGTATAATCAAGATATGTTATACTGATGCATGGAGCTTTCATAGAATAAAAAAAGAATTTAAATAACTGAAATCTTTCTGAGGCTCATTGTCTTCTGTTTGTTTTGCCCTATTCTGATATGTTAGTTTGTGTTCAGTCATATACTACTATATTAATTATTACATTCATATTATATATATATTTATAGTATATTACTATATTAATTTTTACACTTATATTATTATATTATATTTATTATATTACAATCCCTCAGAAGGCTTTTGTTTTCTATAGACAGAAAGGGGGTGAATCAGGATGGGAAAAATGTGCGGAGTGTTGGGTCTGTAAAATAGCTCAGGTAGACACTAAGATATACATATGGCCAAACAAAGCAGTTTATTTATTCTAACATGTCAGGTCCAGCCAATTAAAAAAACATGGTGGCCCCAAATGTGGGTGCACAGGGGTTTTTATGTGAATCAGGCAGTTGCTAGAGGCACCTCTCTGATTGGTCAGGACCTAAGCACGGGTCCTTACTGAATCGGCTTGTTACATCTGACAAGGGAGTGAGGGGTTCATAGGAAAGTAGGGTGCAGAAAGCTCTAATTGGCCAACAGCTGGCTTAGGGACTGTCAGAGAATTACTGGGAATTTCTAAAGAACTGAGGTCAGGACCCAACCATCAGGAGGGGGTGCCTTGGTTGTCCTCTCGAGGGGGAACTGGGAATCTTAGAGGAAGGGAAAATTTAAAAAAATTAAATATTTTTCTTAAGTTTACTATAATGGCTACCATTTGAAAGGAAGTAGCAAAATCATTTTAAAACTTCCTTTACTTACAGACCAGGAAAATTTTTCACAAGATGATTATGTAAAAGATTCATTTAAATAACTGAATTATGTTTGTTGCATGTTAGACATCTATTAAAGTCAAATATGTCAGAAAATACTAATTTAAAGAACCTATAAAAAGAGTTATTTGAGAATCTTGATCTGCTCAAGTAAAACATTATCAACCTAGAACTGTATGGCTTCTCTTCAGCTTCTTTGCAACCCAAGGATCTGTAAGGACCCAGTAAGCATTCCATGGTCATGCTTTCATACATGGAACACAAATTTTGGGCACAGAACATGTTTCTTCAGGTTAGAAACTCCAGACAAGGTCTATTATTGTATGCAGAAAATAAACATCTACAATTTAAAAATCATTTACAGAAATGTGAAAACTAAGTTAAGCTTGAAAACCAAAAGTCAAAAGAAATTATCATACCATGTGTATACTAAGACATTGAAAAGGGATTGTGTGGCACTCAACCCCTGTAGATCCATCTACAATGGCCAGATAAATTGTCCACACTGGGTGCCATTTATGTTGACTGTTCTTGCTTAAAGAAAGATCAAATTTATTCTATAGGCATGGATTTCATTGTTCACATTCGAGTCCCATGTACTTTGGTATCAGCTGTCTGTCTGTATACTGGATGCATGAAGTGGCATGTTTAACTTTTCTAAGAATGTAATTAAAATTTTATTTGATAAGTCTTTTGAATTCCCAAATTATACTTCTCTATATAAAATAGTAATAGCATACATGGAAACCACCACTGACGACCCTTTCCATCTCATTTGACTTAGACTGCTTTGTCTGTCAACAATTAGATAAACATAGAAAATAAGAAAAGAATGACAATATTGAAAGCCCACTGGGTGGGTCTGGAAGCAGGGCTCTGCTGAGAATGCTAAGAGCACTTGTCCTTTCACAGGATCTAGCTTTGTAGTTGTACAGAACAATCTTTTACCCTCAATTTAGTGAAAGAGAAAGGAAGGATAGAAAGAAATTTTCACTGCTTTTGCAAGTGGCCTTGATATAGAAAGAGAGAAAGTTAGAAATCTTCACAGCCTCTTTTAGGCTGTCCTAAGCTTGAAGAGGGCTAGCTAACAGTGAGTCAGACTAGCATTTCAGCTCACGATCTGTAAACTCAATCTCTCCAACCTTTGTTTTTTTAGGAATTATCACACTAATGATATCAACCCAACCAATGAAGCACCAACCAACATCCACCCCTACTCATGGGGCTTTAGACTTTCTATCCCCTAAGCCAAAAGTTCCCATCAACCCATGAGGCACCCAATCCCAAAAACAAGCTACAGGTGCCAGAACCATAGCACCTAACCAAATCACAGCCACCTGCATCAAGGATTCCAAACTGAACTCATAAACAACTATCTCACTGCTAGGATGGGAACACAAACGTAATCTAAATGCCATTTTATGTTTTTAAAGACATCAAAATAACAAAAACTTCTTCCAAATGTTCCACTACATGGATTATGTTTGAGAAATCTGTAGTAAAATTCTCTGAAAGAGAAAAAGGAAAAAAGACAACACTAGAACAGGAAATGAGCTGCCTTTCTATGGTAAATTGAAAAATAATTATCAGTCTCTGGTATGTGCATTCAAAATCCCATCCTCTTTTAAAAATAACTTATTTAACTATTTTAGGGATAAATATGAGAGATTTTTGTCTTTCTTTTTTTAATTTTTTTTTTTAAATTCCTTACTACGAGATTTTTGTCTTTCTTTTTTTAATTTGTTTTTTTTTAATTCCTTACTACAATACATCCCTTTTGTAGGATGTTTGAATTAGATATTTTATAGTTATTATGGGATCACACTCCTCTGTACATTCTGTATGGGGGAAGGGTGCTTCCTGATGCCTTGCAGCATGTAAAGGACTTGCTTCCTATACCTTTAACACCTCTGTGCTAAACACAATGGAGTAGCTCCCCAGATCCCACTTTAACAGGCCATTTGTTTGACCTCAAAGCAAAGGATGGTTCCCTAACACCATAAATGTTCTGCAGATCAGAGAAAACATTGACTGACCCCCAGCTTGGACACCTGCTGGGATAGGTGGGGTGGGGTGATTGGGAGGTTCTACTGGCAGACCTTAAGAAGTGTTAAGTTCCATTCATTTGTATAACTTAGGCTGTGTGGAGGAAGGAGGGATTTTTTGAGTGAATAAAGCACTTAGGGGCTGAAGAGGGAGAGAAAGCAGAACCATGAGCAGAGTGATGTGAGGAGGCCATGGGAGTGGATAGGGCCTGAGCTCTCTGCCTAAGCCTCCCGGGGGGATTTGCATCCCTGAGAGTTGTCATGGCTCTATATTATTATATCGTGTCTTATTAATAAATAATACTTTAACACATCCTCACCCCATCCTCCAGCCCCTCCCCTCCTCCCAGCTACCCCTATCTCCCTTGTACCCAGATCTGTGCTCCCCATCCAACCCCTGATTCCCCTCAGAAACAAAAGGCCTCCCAAGGTTACCAATCCAACAGATTATAGCAAGCTGGAACAAGGCCAGGCATGAGCTCTTATGTCAAGGTTGGATACAACAGCCCTGTAGGAGAAAAGGGGTTCCATGGCCAGGTAAAAGGGATAGAGATCCACCAAACACTCCAACTTTTAGAAGTTCTACAAGAACACCTAGACAGACAAGCATAAGTTATATCTAGGGGTCCTAGCACAGACCCGTGCAGGCTCTGTCTCTTCTGTTTCAGTCTCTATGAGCCCATAAGAATCTTGGTCAGTTGACTTCATGGGCTTGTTCTCAGTGTTCTGGACCTCTCTGGTCCTCAGTCCCTCTGTCACCACCCTCTCTTGTTCTTGGAGTTCATCCTTGCTCTGCCAAAAGTTTGGCCATGGGATTTTGACTCTGCTTCCAACAGCTGCCAGACAAAGATTCTCTGATGAGTGTTGGATTCGCAATATAAAAATTTCTTAAATCTTTGTATTTTATTCATTTTGAAAATGAAGATATTTAAAATAATATGAGCAAGTATTTAATTAAACTAAAATTTTTAAAAAAATACAATAAGCTTAAATTTATTTTGTACATAAGAAACTATTATAAAGATTTTTCCATCATTATTAATTATGAGATTTTTGATCAACATGTTTGTCAACTCTCATCTCATTAGTCATTATTCTTAAAGTAATAGTATCTGTAATTCAAGGGATTGATCTGATTATCATTTTATAGCTACTATAAAAGTAGCTCAAGGGTAAGCAGCATAAATATAATGTGATATAATTTTTTTGAAGCTCTTTCATTTTTGTTCTATATTTAAATTGCTACAATTCATTATTAACATTCTTCATTAGAAGTTGGTTAATTCTGTTATTCCTTGTCATCCACATAGTTGCCAAGATTCTGACTTATTCTTTGAATAGATACACTGGATTTCAGTTCTGGATTTACTAAATACACACTGGCAGAAACAATCCCTAACCTCCTTGCTCTCTGATTTTAGATTAAAGGAAAGGGGTTCTTTAGATCTGATAAGCTGTGTTATTGGTTTTGACATGGGTAGCAAATTTGCAGATAACCTAGTTAATACCATATTATAAAAAAAAAATCATATTTTTGGTAACCAGGAAATGAGAAAATTTTTATAAGATTGAAGTGCTTCATTATAACTTGAAATGATGTGACATATCTATAAAACTTCCATTAACATTTTAACCATTTCAGGCAGAGGAAATTTGGACAAAGAAAAGCATATCTAAAAATGGGGGAAGTATTATAAGATGAATATTGGAAGAAGAAAGGGAGCCGGATGGTAGTAGGAGTACATATATTTAATACTAGCACTCAGGAGGCAGAAGCAAGTGGGTCTCTGTGAATTCGAGGCCAGCCTCACTACAGAGTGAGTTTAACCAGAGGAACTTTAGCAATAGAAATGGGGCTGCTGGTACAGTCTGCACTATTGTGCTCACTTGCCTTGGTTTACAGTTTCAGTTCTTAGGGATCAATCAGGAGATGTATTTTGTTTGCCATCTCACACCCTATAAAAGGGCAGCAATTTCATTCCTAGACACCATAGTCTCTAAAATATTGCAAAAAGCTAGGCATGAGTTACCTCTAATAGTTTGTGGAGTCTTAGAGTTATTCTAAACATCGCAAATTATTGATTTTAATTCTCCTCCAGAATTTGATGGTAAGAGTCTGTTAGTGAAGACACTACACACATAAGTGATAGGACATGAAAAAATTCAAGCTGGTACTCACCTGGAAGTTTCATCCCTCCTGTCTATCTTATACAGTGATAGAAAGTGCCTCACATGCTACCAGAGAAGAAAGTAATCACTTGTTATATCCATCTGTGAACTATGCAAACTACAATAACAACCTTCGTTGCAAGGTTAAGTCCACTGTTGGTATAGCAACATGAACGTTATGGGAGTAACTACTATTTTCTGATTGGATTTAAAGCCTGCTCCATTCAATGGTTCAACCCATGCTTGGTATCATTAAGTGGCCCAATAAGCTGTTACTGACTAGATTATAGACCACAGAAGTGAATTTACAACTATTATTCTGCCAAATAAACCTAGTACTAGACTACCCCTTGAATTCTTGTCTTTATATTCATAAATGAATGCATATCTTTACCCTTAATAGTGAAACTTCTAATTTTTTAAAAAATAAACTGTAATTGATGAAGAAACCCACAACAGGACAGGTCACAGAGAATAAGAGACTGGGCCATGTTCAGCTTTAAATGAGATGTCTCTATCACACTGCTTTCCCCAACTTCAGGCTTAGGTAGCTTTAAAAATAGCAATAATTCACCCTCTCCCTGAATCTATTAGTGGAAAATAATCTATCACTGTGAGCTTGGGTGCTCTGAGCCCCTCCTTTATCTATGCTTGTCTGTTGAAAGACCCATTAATATGCCTTGTGTCGATACCTACAATTACTTGGAATTCATGTTTTGCTTAAGTTATCTCGAGTAAATGCCATAATTGTAGATGCAGATGTGCCAAATGTAGCTGCTAGTTCCTGGCAAAGGTGGTTTATTCTTTTGTCTAATTTAATCCCTAGTCCTAGACATGGAGTCCTGGAGCTATCTGCCCCTGAGCAATATACTCGTAAGCCTAGAACTGGAAGGCTTCAGCCTTCATACAGTCTAGAACATTTAAGCCTCCATTGCTGACTGAGCCTCCCTGACTAGTTCCCTCTGAATTCAGATTCTTTAGACTGCTTCTGTGTCTCTGTGAGTTCCCATTGTTTCATTCTACAGGCTGTAATGGACTCTTCTGTAAATGACTCTTCAGCCTGCTTCTGTAACTGACTCTGCTGTAACTGATTCTGTAACTGATCTGTAATTGACTGACTGTAACTGAGTCCTCTGTTACTGACTGCTTCGGTAACTGAACTCTTTGACTGACTGTAACAGACTCTCTCTGAACTGAGAGTCTGCCTTACATATCTTGAAAGTGGGACATGTCTTCACTCTGACTCACTCTCCAAACTCTTCCTTTGATTAGTCACTTTGTCTGCCATTCACTCTGACTTATCTTACCCTTCCTGTGTGTTACTGACTCCTTCTGAGCTCTGCTTCCTGTGTCTGTTTCTGTCAGATTCTGTTTTCCTTAGTGATTAAAGGTGTGGACCATCACTGCCTTCTGAAAACTTGGATTAAAGGTGTGTCTACATTGATCAAGACCAGACAGGCCACTGATCGTAGACCCCTGGAATGTAGACTCTTCCTAGCTTTCAAACAGGCCTATTCCTCTACACATGATAACTGGAAAATCAGACTAATAGCATTTTACCTACTCATTGCTTCTTCAATTAGTATAATTATAATTCATAATGAATAGTCTACCATTTATATTATGTTTCCCAGTTTTTCTGAGTGGACAATTGACATTTGAGGCCTTGTCACACATTGTGTACCAAGATCATGTATCACCATTATTCAGATACATTATAAATTGTGTACATGAGTGTGTCAGAATGTGTTAGTAAGTGGTTAAACGTGTGAGTTCCAAGTATTCACTATGTGAAAATCTGTTGCAATTGAGGGTTCTGGAAATTCTTGAATAATATCACCAAGCATCCACTTCTCATAATGGCAGCATTAAAGAAACACCTACAGAGAAGAAAAATTAAAACTTTCGAAATAGCCTAATTAGTGCAAAAACCCATTTCACTTGGAACCAAAATAGGATTCTCATTTTAATCCCTTATTAGGAGTCCTATTTTATGAATACAATCAGTCAGCATAGTTGTGAGCCAACTTAGAAATTAAAAAAATCAAAACACTCAAGATACATTCAAACAACTTCAGATATTTAACCTTTAAAAAAAGTCACTTTGAACACTCCCGACAGAGCACTGCAGCTGAGTGATAAGAAACCAGGAGAGACCAGGGAAAGGCGATTGTCCAGTGCTAACAGCTCATTTGAGAGCTTCTCCTACACTCAGTAAGAATCGTGAGTTTGAGTTTTCAACTTGAACGTGTAAAACTCATACTGGGGGAAGGCCTGATGACTTCAAATCACTCTCTTGTTGACAATGCATTGCTTACTTTACCAATGTTTATTAAAACCGAGATAATTTAAACTGACAATCCTTAGTTTCCAGTTCTCTAGTTGCACATTTTTGCTGGGTTGAAACCTGCTTTTCTTTCTCAGGTATGATGGTACCATTGAGGAGTATCCCCTCACAGCACTACTGGCTAGACCACGATCATCATGTGGTTTTCTTCCTGTTATCCTTTGCAACTTAAATGTCCTCTAAAGTTTAATGTGTAAAGGCTTTGTCTCCCAGAATGACGTTCTTTAGAGATGCTGGAAGCATGGAAAGCTGTGCCTAAATGGAAGAAGTTAGGAAATTTAAATCTTTTTAATTTAAATCTTATTTAAATTTAAATCTTAATCTTTAAAAAGCCTTGCTCTTTTATTATTTTTACTTTCTTGGCAGCCAGTACATGAGATGGTCCTGGACATGATGTTTAGTCACACCATAGTCCTAAAACCACTGGACCAAATGATCATTTGCAGATATGAAAACAGTCAAACTGAATCACCTTTTATATTGTTTATATCGCATACATTGTCACAGAGACCAGAAGCTAACATATGTCTGTGATATAATGTCCCCCCCCCATATCATGTATGTTATAGTGTACTTAGAGTGGTATGAAAATGGAGCTAGTATTTCCCAGTCTCTATTTTAAGGACTTGCCTGCATTTTCAGTTTCTGTGATAGAAGGAGAACTTAGAACTTTGTTTATATAAAATGTCAATTTTAGTGAATCTTTAGCTGCAGACTTTATGACTATTTTCTATGTAGTAGGAAGCCTTTGAAATTCATTAAGATATAACTAACCCTGTGGGGCAAGTGTTCTGTTAACTCTCTGTGGAAAAATGAACAGATAGCTGTACAGGTGATAGATCAAAGAGATGAACTACCCAAGTCTAGATGGCATATCATTGAGTTCATTATGGTTACTTAAAGGACTATGAGTGACTCAAAGGCTAGTGTGTTACTGGAAGTCCCATTCCAGTGTGAATAAGGAATCAGAAAATCTGTACTCTTGAAGCTCACTGTCCAAGTAGCAGGTTGTTCCACTGTAGTCTCTTCTCCTTAGCTAATATACATTGCCTATGTTCCCTCTAGGAGGAAGCCTGTGAACCCTGCAAATTTCTCTGCTTCCCTGCCTTTATGTTCCTCATCTTCTCAGTGTTTTTTATAAGCCCCTCTTCCCTCCTAGAGAGAATTCTTCAATTCCAGGGAAGTAGCCACACAATCCAGGATGTTGTTAATCTTAAACCATGAATTATCTGGGGATAGGCTTTTCTTAATTTTTCAAATAAAGCAAACTCTGAGAGTAAAATGGAAGGCTTTTTCTCGAAGCATTGGCTTTTATCCTTTTGCCGACTCCTTAGGAAGCTAGACACAAGCAGAAAACTTTACTTATATATGTCTTTTGGAATTTAATATTGATATAGGACATGCTTTTGCCTCCATCTTGTTTGTCCATATAAATTTCAGGCTATGGTTTTGACACGAAGTTCCTATTACTGGACCTTAAGTTTCCTTTGTCTCATGCAGGCTGCCATTTAATGTATGACCAAGAACCCTCTTGACATGCTGGAGGCATTTTTCCATGATATGGACATTCTCACAGTAGTTACCAAGACCATGGTAAGACCTGGTGAAAATGTGGCAAAAGTACTTACCAAGTCAGAACTGGCCCTATTTTCTCTTGGTACTTTAGACCACTTTTGTCAGTTCTAGATTTTTCTGTCCTTCAAGTGTTTTGTTTGCTTCCTGAAATTATCAGGAGCAGCAGCCCTAGTCCCTGCAGGGAATGTGTGATATTTCCTGCTTAATCGGTCTTGACTTTCTTCTCTGTGATGTTCTACAGCCTGGGAAGAAGACGCTTGGCAATTATCAAACTCGGCTTCTCATTCCATATACAAACTCTAGCCCCTTCTAGACTGTCTCCCATAGCAATCACTTAAGTTTTTCTGGGAGAATTTCTGTGCAATTCACCAAGCAGCAAACATCCTTTAGAAAGGATTCCAATAAGTGAGACTGCTGGTCAGGATTGGTGTTCAGTTACATTTTGATTGCAGACTAAAAACATCATGGGTGTACACAGAGATATGTTATACTACCATTTGTATATACAAAACACAGTTGCAGACAGGCACATCATGGATTAAAGGAAAGAAACTCTAATGGTTAATAATAACTCACATGGTATGTGCTGGTTGGTGAGTATTCAAGCATAGAGCAGATGGTGAGAACTCAGTTGAGGGCATTGCAACACTGAATACCAGCAGAGGAGCTGACATCTAAGGAATCACTGAGATTCAGTCTTAGAGAATCACCAGGACTTTGTCCAACATGGCAAGACTTCTGAGTGGTGATCAATGTAGCCCTGAATACTTCCCAATTCAAAGTATTTTGCAAGTAACTGTTAGAGGAGCTGATTTGGACACTCAGCACACCCTTTAGAAGTCTGGAAAAGGCTTCTATTGAGCTGTTGTCCTCAGTTTTAAACACAGTAATTCTAAAAAAATGGCAGCACATGTATCTGGAAATAATGTCCTAGTGGTATCATTAGGTAAATGAGGCTTTAATTCCAATAAACAAGAGTTTTGAGCACAACTGAAAGGTGAAAAGAGCAGCCAGTTTGGGGAAAAACTCCTATTTTGATATGTTTCATGGTTGAATAAATTTACTAATTAAAGCAGAAGCAGTCTATTTAACTCTAAGGTATTTTGAAGATAGCGGCATTTTTTCTCAGATGCCACAACCTTAGTTTGTATCGCTCTTTATAGTTTAGGCTACTCTACCTAGCAATGTGACATCTTGCAGTGTGTGTCTAGGGATAAAAACTATATCCAAGGATGGAAGGCTTACAGTCACTGCACAGACTTGGCTTTTCATGAGCATCATATTTCTTTTGTTTATCTGGTTAAAGTTGTTGGCTAGGATCAATTTACACTTGCATATTCCTTGTAGAGTTGTCACTACAGTCTCCTATGGAGGCATTAAACATGCCCACTGCACACATGCATTGGGCCATGTAATGCAATAATAGGTGTGCTGTCAAGGACTTTTATGAATTCATATTCTCATGGCTCCTTTACCTTCTTCTTGCCTCCCTCACACAGTTTCCGAGTTCTCTATCTCAGAGATCTGAGGGTAAAGACAGGAGATTCATGAGCATCTGTGGGTAGCACGAGGGATTTCTCATCTGGACACAGGTGTGCTCTCTGGGCTAAGATGCTAGAGAAGGGACTGTCGCTGTGCCCAGCATCCTTGGTCACTGACATCCCAGAAGGAGCGGTCAGCTGCTAGGCTGTACCATTTCTCTCATACAGCAGTCAGCCCTACTTTTATTCTATTTGCTTGTTCTGAAATGTTTCTATCACATATCTTTTTGTCTGCTCTCCCACGGCCTTTCTTTGAAGGCAGTATTTCTGACGAACCCTGCCAAGGACTGAGAGGTAGTTAACAGGGCTAAATCTATCACTACGAGGTAGAGCAATAAGCTGGACAAGAGGATTATTTTTGAAAGTTTTAATGAATTAATAATGTGTAAGTGGGCAAGCACACACAGAGACACACTCTGTGTGTATCTATATAAGGTAAGTTACATGCTTCTAAGGATATGAGACAGAGGACAAGTTTGTATACTTCATTCTCTCCCTCTACCTTTATGTTTGTTCCATGGTTTCGATTCAGGTCACCAAGGCTGCAAGGCAAGCAATTCTACCCACTGAGCAATGTGTGTCTTAAAATCATAAGTGGTTAGGAACAACTCCCCCATCCACAAACACACTTTGTAATCTCTATCAGTGATCAATTACATAGCAAAAAAGGGAGGCAGAACACTTCTCTAGAAGCCTTCTGTGAAATTAGAAGAATAGAAAGTTTTAGTGGGACATTTGTTTCAAGGTATTAGAAACAGAAACAAACTTAAGTTGTAGAAGGGTGGTTCTGGGTGCGCCAGAGTGGTAGGAGCTCAGAATCCAAGAATCACCTGGGCCAGGTCCTCTCAAGTTATTTAAAAAAGTCACAGGTCATTTTCCTTTTCTTTTCTTTCTTTTTTCTTTTTTGCTTACTTTTCTATAAGACATTTATTTCCTTTCCTCATGTGCAATTATTTATAAAACAGTAGAGCAATTTTAAAACCAGTAGACAATTTCAGTAGTATGTAGAATTTGATGTTAAGTAGTTCATTGAAATCAACACTACTTGCTCCAATTATCAACATTGTGTGCAAGAAAGTCAAATGGATGCCTTTCCTTCACTTTATCCAACTGTTTATGTTCACTTTAGTTTACGTTCTATCTCAGCAAGCCTTATCAGTTGGAGGATTTTGAGCAAATGGTTGTCAGTCAAAACAAGCCCAGGTAAAGCTGACAAGCAATGCATCTGATTACCTCCTTCTGCTTTCTTGAACATCATGGCATTGCATACTTATCAGAGCGAGGGTTCCGAAATCAGGTGACATGCATTCAAACCTGATTTCAGGTCTGCTTCGTAATGGGATGACAGGGAACCCTGAGCTGAATTATCTTACCTTTAGTATTGACATAATGACATCCTCCTTCTAAGCTGTGCTGTGAAGATTTAATGCGTCTCTACAGGAAAAAATATTGTTCAGTTTGAAAATTGATGCAGAGCACACAGTCAATTGATTACAGTTGTTCTTATCAATGGAGTGAATATTACTATGAAAAACCCACCAAATTAGGCAACAAACGGAAGGGTTCTAACTGGTCCCCTCTTGAAATTATTCAGGATGTTAGATATTCTTATTGCTTTCCTTTTATATGCATTATGAAAAACACAAAGTTATTGTGACAGGCCCCTTGCCCCGGAGGATCAGAAGGCCTTAGGGAAAAATAACTTGAATGTAGAGCACGGAATAAGTGTTACTCTGTTCTATTTCAGGTGGTCTTTTGCTTCACTCTCAGGATTTCTGCACACGTCTTGCTACAAGAGGAGAGAACACAGCAGGCATTTTTATAAGGGCCCAAGGGAGAGCTAGAGGGAGGAATGGAAACAGCCAGTGAACTGGGCACTCAAGTATCAAAGCAGAGAGCAAATTTCCAACCGAGCTTTGAGTTACTATCTCAGGAGGGAGCCTGGAATGAAATATGAGGGAAGAAGGCTGAACTTCTGATGAGCTTTCAGGACCTTTGCTGATTGGCCGTGTTGACTTTTCCCCATGACACCACATTAACATTCCTGGAGACCTTATGCAATAGTCTATGTTTGGCCCTATGTTCAACTCACCTCATACAGAAATATGTATGATAAAGCCTCATCCCTAACTTGATGATATTAGTATGTGTGGCCTCTTAGAAGTGTTTTGGATACAAAACAAATGCTTGGCCTACATGGATTCATGCCCATCAGAAACCAATAGCTTGTTCTAACATGTGAGGCAACACTGAGAGGTTGGTCATATACAAATAGGAAACTGGTCCTGTCCCACCAGATACAGAATATGTTGTCTTATTGGCATTGCACTTACCAGATATCAGAAATAAAAAATAAATTTTCAAACTCTCCATTTTCATATATGTTCTTCTAGAAGTGCAACTGGACTAAGGCCACTTAGGCCTTAGATTGACTCTGGACATTGTACTGAAGTGGCTCCTAAGTACATGTCTTATAGTACATGCCTTAAGTCTTATCAAAGAAAGTTCTTTTTTTTGCAGTTGATAATAATTAATACTGAGACTTAAAATTGGTCAATACACATATAACAAAGAGAATGTAGAATGTGCAGTTGCAAATGATATATCTATACCAAAATCCCCCTTTCCAAGGCTCAGGTGTCACCAGGAAAGAAGGAGGAGAGATTTAAAGAGCTGCGGGTAGTTGATTACTGCAATAAAATTATGTTTTTTAGGGCATGATAGAGATAGAGCTACTGCACACATGAGTTGACAGTGTCTGTGGCTACATGTACAAGACCTGCACAAGATGAAGCCAGCATGGATGGGAGAGGGAGTGATAAAGTTGCTACGCTTAAATGAGGGGAAATTGACAATTGATGACTGCTGAGAGAAGGAGTCACTTTACTTCAGGGGTTCAGTGCCTGTTCTGCTTGATTGCTTTATTACCCACGTATACACACACACACACACACACACACACACACACTCATACAGGCAGCATTAAAAGTTGAGGACCTTAAACATCTTATTAAGGAGCTTAATTCATCCTAAGAACCAGGAGGTCATTGAAAGAGCTATGTTGCTCGTATGGATATGGTGAAGGAAACTCTGACCTTGGTATAAAAAAAAACTGGAGTGAGGTAGATGTTAAATAAGGGGGAGCAGTGTCTACAGAGCCTTCACAAACAATAGTAAGATGACAGGCGGAAACCAGAACACAGAGAAGGAACATATGTATGGATCACTGGAAGAGAGGAGACATGGCCAGAGCAACTAAAGCTTTAAGATTAAAACTGTGGATCAGAGCACCAACCTCCCAAAGCAAATATAACAAGTAGAATTCAAAGGACTAGAGACTGGGATGAATACATTTGCATTGTAAGGCCAGAGAGAATGTTTCCAACTCCAAAAGAAACAGGGAGAATCAAACAACTGTTCCTTCTCTCCCCTCTCCTCTCTTCTTCCCCTCCTCTCCCGCTGCTCTCATTCCCAACCATATCCTTAGTTATTCTTCTTTCACCCCTTCTGCTCTCCCCTCCCCCTGTCTCTAGGCTTCCCTTCCCTGCACCTGTCCTTCCCTCTCTTCTCTTTCCATTCCTTCACCTACCCTTCCTTTACTCCCACCTTCCCCCTCTCCTTCCCTCTCTCTTACTTCTCTTATCTTTTCTCATAGATGTTGCTTTTCTTCCTTATCTTTAACCTTTCTTTACCTTTACTTATTTTTTTTTTCTGTTTTTCTATTCAATATATTTGAAGGTCTCATAATTTCTGACACCTTTATAACAAATCCCTCAAAAACTACTTGCCACCTGGGGAGAAACATACTGTGTCACCTCTGTAGATGCAGATTCAGGTTCAAAGGCTTTTTTTCCTTTGGCTCATTTAATTACCAGTCCTAGGCCTGTAGCTCTGGTGCATTTACCCTCCATACAATCTAAAACTTTTAAGCCTCTATATAATCTATTCAACCTCTGAGACTTACTGATGACTGGACTACACTGGCTAGCTCCTTCTGAACTCTTCTGATTCGACTCACTCTTGTTCTGGCTCAAACTTTTCTCCATGCTGCCTGGTACAAACTGATCTTCTGAGCCAGCTGACTGTTTTTGACCAAAATCTGGATAATTATCTGACTGCCTTGGACTGAACTGCTCTGTTTGACTTCAACCTGACTCACTCTTCCTGTCTGATACTGACTTCTGTGACTGCCCCTGTGTCACTGGCTCAGACTCCTCATACTGCTTCTGTATCTTTGTTAGCTTTTCCTGCCCCATACTACCTCTGTCAGCCTCTCTGCTTCTCTGCCTTATTCTCAGTCAGACCATTTCCTTGACTCTGTGTCTTGTCTTCGGTGTCTCATCTCACTCTGCCTGCTTATGACTGCTTCAGACTACTTCTCTGCTTCTCTGTGTCTTATCCTCTGTGTGCTCTCTGAGCTGAGAGCCTGCTTTTCTATTCTGAGAGTTGAGCATGTTCTTACTCTAACTCACTCTGCCAACTCTTCTTCTAATTTGTCAATTTTCCTGCCCTTCACTTTTATCTTGGGTATCACTTCCTGTCTGACACTGAATCCAGAATTCTGTTTACTGTCTATGAGTTCTCCTGTAGATTAGAGGTGTGTGTTAGTACCGCCTTCTGAAGACTGGGATTAAAGGTGTGTACCAACATTCTTAACATTCTTTCTACATTCTATCAGGACCAAACAGGCCTCTGAATGTGATTCCTTCATATAGACCCTTGGATGTAATCTCTTCATACAGATCTCTACATATAGACCCTTGAATTTGATCCCTTCATATAGACCCTATCTATCACACAGGCCTATTTCATTACATGCCTCAGTCATTTTTGCTTCATTTTTAGAAGCTAAGTGAAATGTGATAAATCCTAAGGAAGATAAAACAAATAATTCTTTCAAAGTATTGTGAAAACTTTAACACATTATCATTTCTGTGCATAAATGTTACAAATGTTTAACATTTATTTTCTTTTGGGCTGGAAACATTTTCAACCCTAAAGGTTATTTGTAGTTGTAGATGTGGATATGGATATAGATTCACCAGATGAAGATATTGGTTCAGGGCAGAGGACAGTTTATTCTTTTGTATGGTTAAATCACTGGTTCTTGTCCAGAGCCCTGGAGCCCAGGAGATTTTAGGCCTCTTTACAGTCTACTCTTAACACTTGAACTAGAAAGTTTCAGCTTTCTTACAGTCTAGAACATTTAACCTGTGTATAGTTTAATATAATGTACAAAGCTTACCCATGGACATGTGCAATAATTGCTTAGTGAATGATAATTATCACTTTGTAATTATCTAGGCTGATTTTTTTTTTCCTGGAAGGCTTACCTCATGGCATGGAACACTTAAACAAAATTTCTTTCCCACAAGCCATTCTAAATGAAAACACTTTTGAAGTTTTACAGATTGCTTTAGTTATACTAGCTGAGGTTAATGTCAGTGAATGGAGAAGAAAATAATGACTTTAAGTTTGCATAGTTCCCTGGTGACACAAAATCAATCAGTCAGCTGGTTGAATGGAATCTTTCACCTGCTCATTATACATAATGGTAGACAAGACATCTATTAAAATCTATTAACTTGATATTCCTCTTTAAATTGAGAAATGTGTCTAGAATGAGGGAGAAAAAATATTTAAAAAGAAACAATAGCAGAGTTCAGATGGCCACATTTTTCTACATTCCTCTCTCTCATTGGGAGACCTTACTTTCATTGACACACTAAACAGTGCCTCCAGGAGAGAAGCAAATTAATTCCAGTTTCCTTAGTGAATGGCAAGTCCTAGAGTCTGGAGCTCCTCAACGTGGTTTAAATGTTCCTCCGGGTGATGTCCTCCAATTAAAATAAGTTGTTTAGAGAGTTCATCTGAAGCATTTATTTATTTATTTTTAAATTACCCAGTAGTAAAGGCCTTTTGAGATTCTGAAATTGAACTTGGAGAAATAGATTTTTTAAAAAGCATTTATTAGTTGTGAATTTTGCTCTAATATTACTTAGTTAAATTTGTGGACTTTATCCCTACCTATTGTCAACTACTACATTCTTTCCAGTCTTGACATAAGTGTGATTTTTATGATAGATCATAATGAAACAGATTTGTTTTGTAGTATGTTTGTACTTCAAAGTTAATTGAGAATTGCTCTATGATGTCAGGCAGGAGAGTCATTGTGATAAAGTGCTGATCGGGAGAGGACTTGAGATAAACAATCAAAGAAATAAAAATGCATTTGTATTTTTACATTGATGGAGGTTGGAGGTGTTAAAATGATGCACAGAGAGAAGTGATTTTGAGTAATAGGGGCAATGGAAAATAAAACCTTAAGGTGACTGTGATAAAATTGTAGAAAGGATCAAAAAGAAATTAACTTTCGTGGATGTGAGAAAGGAGTACAAGAGGTTATCCTGTAAGAATCTAACCTTGTTTACATTTCCCACCTGACACTCAAGTACATATTTGAATCAAAATGTCATTTTATTACTGGCCGATGGAAGAAAAAAATTTAGTAAAAACACACATGAATGGATTTCATAAATACTGTGCTTAACAAAAAGCCAGACACAGAAAAAACAAATCCTGTGATTTCACTTGCACGGTTTTACAGGAAAGACAAGAATAATTATAGGTGACAGAATTCAGAATACTAGCTACCACAAGAACTAATAGGAATGATATCCTAATTGTGTTGCACTGGGGTATACTCGATTAAGCTTTCTGAGATGTTGGAAAGGTCTTTGAAACTCTACATGTATGCTTGCAAGATGGCCCAGTGAGTAAAGGCACCTGCCACTAAGCATGATGATCTTAGCTGAATCTCCACCCTATATGGTTAAAGGAGGGAATCAGCTCCTGCAAGCTGTCCTCTGACTTTTACAGGCACACCGTGACATGCATGTGCACACACTCACACATGTACATATACAAACACACACCTGCACACACACATAAATAAAGGTAATAATCAGTATCAGTGAACTAAAATGGCTGAATAAACAGAAATCCTTCCCTTTGTATGATTAAGAGCACTCCTCCTATTCTCTGAACTTTGTACAATATTTCTTGAAGATCAAAATTGTAGATTTACCTGTGGAAGTTTGAACAAGAGTAGCTCCTATAGGCTTATTAGGTAGTTGTGTTATTAGACAGGGATTAGGAGATGTGCCTTATTGGAGTAATTGTGGCTTATTGGAGGAAATGTGTCACTAGGGGTAGGCTTTGGGGTTTCAAATGCTCAAGTCTGGCCCACTGTCTTGCTCTTTCTTTTACTTGTGGATCCAGATGTAGAAATCTCAGCTATTCTCCAGCACCATGTCTGCCTGTGTGCCAGCATGCTCCCCACCATGATGAGAATGGACAAACCTTTGAAATTGAAGCAAATCCCAATTAAATGCTTTCTTTTGTAAGAGGTACTGTGGTCATGGTTTTTCTTCACAGCAACAGAACACTAAGACTTTATCTAATCATCTTTCAGGCATTGGTATATGTTTTCTGCAGGGAATGTTCCCTACACTCATATAGTTTTCTCAACTTGCTTCCTAAAACAAGTTTTCCAAATACCTAGAACCCCCCTCCTCTCTTGTGTGTATGTGTGTGTGTGTAACTTGTGGTATTAAAGAAGAAAAAAAATGAGAAAATATTTGTCAAATAAATGATATTTCTTGTCTTAATCATTGTAATTGCAGGATAAGAAAACAATATAAATCATTTGAGCTCTGTTCTGAATATAAAGAAACAGACTTTTTGACACACTGAGTAAGACACTTGTGATAGTTTATATGAATTGATAACTTGATAGGACCTAGAATCCCAGCGGTGAAGGAGCCTGAGGGGATGACTGTGAAGAATTATCCAGATGAGGTTAGTGTGTGAGAATGTCACTGAGAGATTTTCTCATTTAGGGTAACTGATGTAAGGAGAACAACTTAAATAGACATACTAGTACATGGTCTGACTCTTGGACTTGATAAAATTGAGGGAGAGATCAGAGAATCAGTACTCTTCTTCCTTGATCCTAAGTTTGGATGCAATTCTGGAGATGCTGAGTACCTTGTCATAATAGATTCTGCCCTAAAACCTTGTGTCCAAACAAACCATTTCTTCATTGAGTTGTTTTCCTTAGGATATTTTGTAACAGTTGTAGGAAAAGCAACCAGGGAAATTCCTTGATCATGTAGGTTAGATGGAGGATTAAAAAAAATTACAGATGTAAATACATGATTCCAGACCTATGTAGACTGTATCAGACAAACACTTTAAAATATTGTAAATTTTTACATAGCAAAAGATTATTTCATTTCCACTTATTCAAACATAGAAATAGTGAAGATTTTTTAAAAGTTATTCCACTTAGTTAAAGCCTTTTTAAAAATCTTATCTTAAAAATGATGTGGGGCAAGTAGGTACTCAATGGTGTGTTGCCAGTAGAAACACTCATTATTTGTACTCTTTTTTTTTTATGCCTTTTGGAAACTGGGTACCAATCTGTAGCCTAATCTTCTCTGGCTAGGAAATTACTATATAGTTCAGACTGCCCTCAAACTGTTGATGCCCCTGCACTAAAGGCCTGAGTGCTGGATTCTTAATGCCTTTTAATATGCAGTACTTCTTGCTAAGAGTCTTAATTTTTTTTTTTTTATTCTACTGAGCGTATAAGCTAAAAGGCATAAAAGCCTGCCTTCATCTTTTGCACAGACTGCTGAATTTGGAATTTTTACTCATTTGATTTTATTTCAGTCCAAAGGAGAGAAGGAAGGAAGAGAGGGAAGAATCACACTCAAATGCATGAGAGAAGCCTTGATTGATGTGTAAGATGAGTGAGAAGGTGATGTGTAAGTCAGAGTGGAATATAAAAAAATCTTCTGATATGAATCTCTTCCTTTTGAACCCAAAATATTTTAATCTTTCCGTGGAACATCTACATTCTTAGCCTCATTACACTTCCCAAGGCATCCAAAGTGACTCACCTCAATACTCCTTGAGATGGCATTTCATTTTTCTCTTGAAGTCATTGAAACCTGGGCGGTCTGTGTCGGAGGACATTGAGTGCTCATTCTCTAGCAGTTAGATCAGTGAGGAGGGCATCCTTCTGTACAGATTCCCCAGTGGTGATCCAATAACATGAGTTTAAATCATTTTTAGGTGTATACTGTCAGTTATATCCCTCCCAGACCTTACATGTACTATATAGGCAGAAGGTATATATTTCATACGTCAGTACTCCAGTCATTCAGGCAACAGAATTAGTTTGTTAAGAAAGATTTAGCCTAGACTTATTTTCTTATTATGCCTTTCTTAAATAAACCAGCTTTAAAACACAAATTCATGGTGTTTGTTTCTTTTTCCCACAGTTGATTCAACAATGCCACAAATAAGATCAGAGCTGCCTCTTTCTATTGTGTGTGGTATAACAGCAATATTGTGTATTCTATTCTGTTTATGCACTTTCCCTAAGTATACAAAACTTTTTTATTTTGTTTTTACAGTACAGACATAGGCCAAGTTAAAGACTTACAATTCACACACACACACACACACACACACACACACACACACACATACACACACACTTATACACATACATATGTGAGAGAGAGTGAGAGCAAGTGCTGCAGGAACATTCAAGAATATGATAACTCAAATAAATTAATTTGTTGACAATGAAGATGGCAGTGATGTGCTGAGCATCATTTTCCCACAATCCCTTAGTCCATTGTGGATATGGAAATGAGAATTCCTAATAGTAGATGGGCTTACTGATCTATGTCAATATCTGAAGTTATTTTCTGCGTGATATATTTGGCTTATTCAGAATGTACAGTGCTGAGAGGGATCTGGGTTATCACCATTGGAATTTCAATAATGGATCAATTAGGCATCAGAAAAACACCTCCTGGGATTTCAGCAGTTGGTTGAGAATGACAGTACAGGTTTCTATATAGAAGAATTTGAGAATCTGATGCCAAACAGCAAAAACGGAAATTGATTTACATCACCAATACACTGAGACATAATAATATGAACTAAAGGAGTATATGGCAAAAATAAAAATGAAGTACAAAATGTATGTGCCACCAATAATAGCAACAGTAATATAGCAGTAATTTTTAATATTTGATTTTAGATGATGTTATATGTTATAAGAATTTTATATTGGAGAGATTGTTCCCCTTGCTTGCTGAAAAAAGAAAATAAATCAAATATATATTTAAATTCAGTTGATTTCACAAACTCTTCTACCAATCCCCCATCAGAAAACAGTGTGATTTCTTTTCTTGTGAAAATTTATCAGGAAAAAAAAATGGCTTGGCTTTACTGAGTCCTTATAGCTACAGCTGTTCATTGGAAAGACAAATTATTTTGCGCTGAATATCCTCACGGTTTGTATGCATGTGTTGGTGTCTCTAGCATAAGGTATCAACAAACACTGACCTTATTTATTCTCTGTCAAAATTCAGAATGTGTTCTGTCATATGATGTGTAAACATTGTTAACACACACCGCATGATTCAAAGGGAAACAAAACAATATTTCAGTGAGATAAAGCATAGAAACTTCATTTTCATTGAAAAATCACTTTGGGAATTGAGTAATCAAAAAGCAGCTATCTAGGTAGCTTGTGGGATGTGGACTGCATGTTGCTTCCTGTCTGGGGACCTCATAGAGCCTCCTTTTTAATCTGATACAGGCCATGCACTAATTTCCTGAAGAAGACATACATGGAACCACTAAATAATCTCTATAGAAGAGGAAAAATTGGGGGAAAGACTCTTAACTCATCTAGCAGGATCACAGAATGCACTTAGAGGGATTCAGAACTACTGTTACATATTCATTCCCTGACTCTCCAGATCCTGTGGCCAAAACTAACCTCTTTAATTGGTCCTTCCAATTGCTAATGGGTTTGATTTTTCACTTTTTAACTTACTAATTGTTACTTCTTGTGGAAAAAAATAGTTTAATAAAAATGAATACTTTAAAATATTTTAATGAAGCAAAGTATGCAGTATATCTAATTGCTTTCCTTTCCAGCCATATGTTTTGTTTATTTATTTTCAATTTAAGGTGTTATATGTCAGTGATTTTGTAGCTGGGGTGGTGTCCCAGTCACAACACTGGAAGCATTGCTTGGTTATAGGAGATGGCCTGATCATGCTTCCTACCCAACATTACTGTGTCCTTATTAGAGTCACCATCACAGATTCCAGAGAATTTCCACTGCACTAGGTCTCCAGATCTCCCCCTAAATGTCCTCTGATTCTTTTGGTCTTTCCCTATATTCTCTCTCTCCATCCCTTTCCCCCCATCTGGTCCCTTCTGTTGTTATTCCCATCCTCTCCCAGTCCTCCTGAAACATCTGTTCTGTTTTCCTTTTTCAGGGAGATCCATGAGTCCTCACTCTGACCCTCCTTGCATACTCTGGCTGGGTCTGTGGATTGTAATACAATTGCCCTTCGCTTAACAGCTAATATAAGTGAGTACATACCATGTTTGTCTTTCTGGGGCTGGGTTACCTCACTCAATACAACTTTTTCTAGTTCCATCCATTTGCCTGCAAGTTTCATGATGTCATTTTTTAAAGAGCTGAGAAATATTCCATTGTGCATATGTGCCACATATTCTTCAGTTGAGGGGCATCTATTTTGTTTCCAATTTCTGGTTTTTATAAATAAAGTAGCTATGAGCAAAGTTGAGCAGGTGACTTTGTGGTATGATGGAACACCATTCGGGCATACGCCTAGGGGTAGTATATCTGGGTCTTGTCATGGGCAGCTAATGGGAGCAGATGCAGAGGTCATGACCAAACCATGCAGAGCTTGGGGAACCCTGAGTAAAAGGGGGAGGAGGGATTGCAGGGACCAGATGGGTCAAGGACACCAGGAGAACAGGTCCCACAGAATCAACAGGCCAGCACTCTTAGGAATTCACAGACTGAAGCAACAACCATGGAACTTACATGGTCCCCTACATATATCTTATGGTTGTCTGGTTTGGGGTTCTTATATAACTCTAAAAAGTTGGAGTCCAGGTAAGTCTCTTACCCTTTTACCTGTGCTTGGGACCCTTTTCATTCTGCTAGGTTGCCTTGTCCAGCCTTGATATAGGTGTTTGTGCCTGGCCTTGTTCCATCTTGTTAATGCTCTATTAGAGTGTTAACTCTGGGAAGCCAGCTCTTTCTGGTGGAGGTGATGAGTGCATTTAGGGAAGAGGGGGAGAAGGGGAAGCTGGTACAAATGGAGGAATTGGAGGATGGAAGTTGGATGTATTGTATGAGCAAAGAAAAATAAATTATAAAAAAGCTACAGAAAAAAATTAAGTATTATTAATACAGTATTCACCCTCCCCATGGTTGAGGCATTGTATTGGTTATGATGATGACCAGTGTCTTTTAATAGCATGGATGATGCTCTCAAGGAATTTTTTCTCCTCAAACTCAAAGAGATCTGCCTGCCCCTGCCTCCCATGTACTGGGATTAAAGGCATGCATCTCTACCACCTGGCTAAATTTTCTTGTATCTTTACAGTGGGAAAATAAATGAAATAGTTGATACATTTTTATCAACCAATAATAAAAAAAAATCAATAGTCATACTGCTGTTATGTAATAATGAATTTTTAATTATTTATTAATCATTTGCTTTCTATTCTGCTGGTGAATATTTTCCTTTTCTTCCTTGTTCTTTTGGATGTTTTTGCTCAGCAACTCCCCAAATTCAAATTAATAGCTAACAAATGTGAATTCCTTAAAACACACTGTGTTAGTTAGCGATTCTATTGCTGCAAAGAAACACCATGATCAATAAAGCAATTTGGGGAGGAAAGGGTTATTTGGCTTATACTTCCACATCACTGTTCATCAATCATCAAAGTAAATCAGAACAAGAACTCCAGCAGAGCAGGAACCTGGAGGCAGGAGGGGATACATAAACCATGGAGAGGTGCTTCTTATTTGCATGCTTCCCATGCCTTGTTCAACATGCTCTCTTATAAGAACCCAGAACCATCATCCCAGGAATAGAACCACTCACATGACTGGGCCCTCCCCGACCAATTCCTAATTTTAAAATTGCCTAACAGCCAGATTTTATGAAGACATTTTCTCAATTAAGGCTCTCTCCTTTCAGATAATTCTAGTTTGTGTGTCAAGTTGACATAAGACAACACACACATAGTCAGAGAGACCATCTATTCAGAAAGCCAGCTTAGCTACATCATTCAAATGCATTTTAAAGTCATTTTAAGCATTGTTATAGGAAACAAAATAAGTTCAAACTTAAGAAACTATCTGCCTTTCAGCATTAAGATATCAGAATTTACAATACATTTTTAAAAAGCTATTCTATTTATTCATAAAACATCTTATGTAGAAAGGCTGTTAAAACCACTGGGGTGACCCATGCCTGAAATCTCAGCATTCTGCACTGTGAGGTGGAGGACAAAGACAAGAAAATTTACTGCAAGCTTAAATACAGCTTGGTTTGCAAAACATGCTGCAGGCCAGATCCCGCAACAGCAGAAAATGTCTCAAAAAGCCAAAAACTAAAATCAATCTCAGAATTTTTTGCAAGTATTATAATTAATTGTAAACAAATTCTGGTGCACTACTAAGAATCAACACAAACATTTTTTTTTTCTACTGATAAAAAGTTTGAATTCAATGATTTATTTGAACTACTTTTACTTTTTATTTGAACTATGATGTATGAAAACACCATAGTAAATAACCTGTTTTTTTATACAACTAATAAATACTATCACAAAAGGTGATTGATTGTTAAATAGATATCTTTTCATTTTCACTGAAGAATAGTGCAATGGAAACTCACAGGAATCTTTGAGGGAGACTCTAGCCAGGATCCCTAGTAACCAGGGATAGGGAGCCTAAACAGGCCATCTCCTGTGGCCAGGCAAGGTTTTCAGTGGTGAGACTGAGACACCATTCTATCAACAAAAGCTCTGACTTATGGCTTATTTCCCCTGCAGATATCCTCATTGACAATGGAAAGGTAAAACTCCATGACAAAGGAGGGAATCCCTGCCTGAAACTACAAGACAAGCCAGGAACTAGAGACTGGATAACCCAGAGAAAATTCCTTAATGATGTCACACTCTGCACATAGATCAGTACCTAACCCACTCCTTACAAAAAAGGCTCCCTCCAGCAACTGAGAGGAGCATATGGAGAGACCCAGAGTCAAACATTGCACAGAGATGGGTGAGCCCCATGGAAGATGGAAAGGAAGGTTGGTGGAAACCAGAGGAGCTGAGGACATCAGGAGAATAAGCCCCACATTGTCAACTGACCAGCACTCTTAGAGGCCCACAGAGACGGAAGCCATGGACACAGAACCTGTAAGATCCCCTAAGTAAATCACATGGCTCTCTAGATTGGTGTCCTTGAAATACTCCTTCAGGCTGGAGTGTGAGTACCTCTGATCATTTTACCTGCCCTTAAGACCCTTTTTCTCCTGCCAGGTTGCCTGGTCCACCCTTGTGGATGGTGAAGTGGGGGTAAATCTGGGGGAGATGAGGGAGTTGGGGGTGGAGAGAGAGGAGGAGGGGATCAGGATGTATTTTATAGGTTGTATGGGAGAAGAAACATTTTAGAAAACAATTTAATATAAGATATATGTATATATATTCCACAGTGGGAAAAAAAAGTGTTTCACTTTCATAGTTCTCGTTAAATAAAACAGTAGTCCATTAAGCTGTCTTAAAATTTGCAAGGCTATATGTAACATCTAATCATTTTGAAAAAAAAATATAGTAACAGGATTTATATATGATATATACTCATACACATACATATACATATTATATATGTATATATTGAAATGCATAACATACATATATGTATATGATTTACAATGGAGTGGATTGTACATACTCAAGAAGTAAATGTGTAGGTGAGGAGTTATTTTCAGTATCTGTCCAGAATTTATGTTTCAATACACTTTAGTCATTTTCTGTTTATTGGTGTAAATACTAGAGTCATGATACTATGCTGGTATTTCAGAATAATTTGAGCCCAAAGTATTGTGTAATATGTTAACCATTGATACTATAGTTTTAATTTTTTTTCAAAAATTAAAATATATAGGCAGTTAACGTTGGAGAAATTTATGTCTAGTTATGTTAATAATAATTGTTTTGTACATTGTAGGGGGCAGGCAGGTGTTTGTTTTATATAAAAGATATTTTATTGCTCATAATTTGTAACTTCTCAACTTCTCTCTGGAAGAGCAAGAATAAAGTTGCTGTGAACAAATTCTTGTAGTCCCTCTCCCACAGTCTCCAGAAACAAGGAGAGAACACTTCCCTTAGGCCTTGAGTTCTGTCACCATAAACATGACATAGCTAGTCTGCTAAAGGATTGTGGGATGAGACTAAGCTACAGGTTTCCTTCATTATGCAAATAGGCCTTTGAATGAGGGTGCAGAGTTTTTGTATCAGTAGAACACCTGAGGAACTCCTGTATCAGATGATCAGGGTTCCACTGTCCAGTATGGCACTTTCCATGACAGATGGTTCCCTCTGCTGAGGTATGGCAGGGTTTGCATCTATGAGAATGTTTCCTTATAGTCTTCGTGGACCTACACATTAGCATACTGAGATAAGCTAATCCTCAACAATTTTCCCAGAGTATTAAGCGGCTTTGTGATTGTTGTTAAGTACTTTTAGGTTGCTTGAAATTTTGGTATGCTGTCGTTTCTATTATGTAATTCTGGGGAAAATTCTGGCTCCCGATTGAAAGTCTTGAGTAATCATAATGTACCATACTCCTCACAACCGGGATTGGTCCAGAGATGGGCAGATTTGCTAAAGGAGTCGTGGGTATCTATCTCAAAGCCAATATGTGGATACTGGCCATCTTTCACATTGCTGAAATTTCTCAAGTGCAGCTCTCATGTTCATTCTTCATCCATCATATGGGGAAATTTTTCTATCTGAGGGCAGAATTAGACCGCTTCTAATAAACAAACATGAAAGGAAATACATATTAAAATAGACGGTTTTACCTAGATGCCATGAGGCTGCAGACTTCTCTCTCTGTAGTTCTTATCCTCTTATCTTTTATGTATGTAAGCTATTCATCCCCATGGCATGCATGCTTAAGAACACAAAAGTTTCCTTGAGATTCAAATGACGTTTTAACTGGACATATTTCTACCTCTTAAGTCTAAATAATTTTGTTTGTTATAACGATGGTAAACGCATGGTGCTTCTTTTGTTTATAAATGCATAACCTTTATTAAGCGTAAGCAAATACCAACTTAATTTAGATTGGCATCATTATTTTTCAGATATGGACTTTTCTGCAATGCTGAATCAAGATCCTGAGGGATCCTGAGGGAATCAAGAAGGGATCTGGAGGTTATTCCACGTGTCTTCAAAGCTTTGTTTGACTAAGCAAGGTGAGTTGACAACATGGAAAAATATGAGGCAAAAATCTGAAGACACTTGAGATTCTTTCGTAGGGGTGGATGAATAAATTATGAAGGAGATTTAACAGAAAGGCTTGAAAAATTCATGCCACCCTGAGTGATCAAGCTGTTTCTGATATGATGTAGAGCTATTTAATTCTGTTCATATCAAAGGTGTAAGCACCATTTATATTATCACAAAGCATCTGATAACAGCCTTTGAGAACAGTATCACTACATACCACTCATAGTGGTAGCATATTTTCCAACTATACCTCAGTGGATAATAGATAAATAAATTTATTTTTCTAAATAAAGAGAACTTGTCAACACATCATTTTGATGAAAAATTAAAATGATTTGCTTATCATTTCTACAATTTTTAGTCCTCTAAATTGATAATTACAAAAAAAATTTATCTGTATAGAAAATGTTCATGAAAAATTTCTAGTGAAAGCAAGTGAAATAAAAGCATGTCACTGTGGGGACTGGAAATATGAGTCAGCACCCACATGGTGCCCCTTAACCATCTGTCCCCCTAGTTCTAGAGGATCTGGTGTGTTCTTGGGTACCAGGCACACACATAATGTACATACGTATATTCAGGCAAAACACTCACATTTGTAAAACAAAATAAGTAAATCTTTAAAAAAGTAAAATTTGTAGAGGTATGTGCCTTGGATCGCTTGTCTCTCTAGGACTTTTATCTGAAGAGATGTTTGAATTTTTTCAAGTCTCTTTCTGCACATAGTGAGATGATCATGTAGTTTTTGTCTTATGTTTTGCACATGACTAGTGCTTGCTAATTCTAAAAATGCCTGATGCTAGTCATAGATTTGATAGAGAGGTGGTCAGAAAGCATGAGACCCACTCCTGGTCTGACTTAGTACAGAGTCACAAGATGAATGTAGAAAGTTCATTTGAGCAAATCTGGACTTTCTTGCCAATCTGGCATCAGGATGAGAAGAGCAAGCAAAGTTGCTGAACCAGTGTGAAAATTGATTGTGATGAGTGTGTGATGATGATGCCTGTACTTATACCCAGAATGTTCTCTTCTGAGATCAGATATCCATAGCCATAGGTAGCTTTTGAGTCAATTTAGTGAGATAAAAATGAAGAAAACAATTAAGTCCACAGTCCTTCTGGATATTTGAAAGAAAAAAAAAATATGAGGTAGATTTTACAGAACTAAAAATACCAGCAAAAGACCGTGGGAAATTATAACTTAAGGATCAAAGACCAGATTCTAAGTGCTAAGAAATTCTGGTATCCAACAATGAGGTGAAATAGACTCAGTGACCTCCTTGGAGAAACTGTAGATGAAGGTCATCAGCTCTGAGGTCATTATCAAGGCAGTCAATCCTAATCTATTCGGATTTCTAATAGGGTTAAAATTCTGCTAGTAAAAGTGATTCGGAAAAGGCAGAGTGTGGTAAGGTTTGGGACAAATATAGTGAGAAAAGGTGACGTGTGGGTGAGACAGTTGGTAGTTGAATTTGGAAGTGTCTTTTATTTGACTATGATAGTGAAAAAATGTTAAATTAATTTTTTCCATGGGTCACTTTTATAGTTCTATGTTTTACTTTTTTAACAATTGCTGTGTTTGATTGAACACTCTCAGGAATGAAAACTCCAAACCCAGAGTGAATCACTCTGTCCCTGTCCAAACATTGTATTTTTGATCATGCCTTGATATTGAAAATAAATAAGTCAAATCCATTTGTCTCTTTTGTCTATCTCGTGAATTCCAACTATTTCATTTTTTCAGCTGTCTCGAATGAGAATTAATTTTTATTCTGCTTTCTCATAGACTGAGGGTAGAGTATCTTAAAGCATGAAATTTCTTCAATTTTTTTCCAGAGTCACCTTCTTATTGCTTCTCAGTTCTTAAGGTTTTGAAGGAAGGACAAAAATGTTACAAAATCAGCAGAGACTCTACCAGGGGAAACCCTGGTATCTTGTGTATTCTTTCAGGAAAGAAACAATGATTTTGTTACCAAGATAAGCTTAGGCGAGGAGAGTTCATGTCTTTCCATTGTCTTCAAAGTCCTTGAGAATGTCTGGACTATATTCAAACCAAATAAAAGAAAGCTCAACAGTTCAAATAAATGATAATTCACCTTTTCTTCCTAAACTGCATCTTTTTGTGAAAGGTATATATATATATATATATATATATATATATATATATATATATATATATATATATAATCTGCACTTTGTGTCTCGCAGACTTTTAAAAATATATCTCCTAATAGTTCCTCTATGGAAATAGAAAGAAGAAATATTTTTAAAAGGAAGGAAATACATTAATCATTGTATCTTCTTGAAAGTTTTGTGAGTATCAAGTAAGATAATGTATGTAGCCTTGTCTACCGTCTTATATAGAAACGGCTGTCAGATTACTCAATGATCTGATCATTCAAATGGGAATAAAGGCTTATATAGTCTTGCCCCTAAGATATAAAAAAAACCCAGCAGATTAGAACATAGAGTTTTACTCTTGTTCTCATGTCTTTTTCTACTTGTAGCTCAAAGTCAGGGCTGCATATCAAAGAACAAATTAAAGACAAATATAGCAGAATTGTAATGGAATCCTGAGCCCTTAGGAAAAGTAAGTTACATTAATATATCAAAGTGAAGAATTTAGGTCCAGTCCAATAAGTATCCATCAAATGACTGTCTTGATGCAGAAGTGTGCTGTCATACATTTGCAACCCAGAATTCCTTAGGAAAGAGGAGAATGGTGTAGGTATCACTTGAAAAAAATCTCACAGGTCACATTCAGTTCCATAATGTGCCAGAAAGGTGACATGGGGAAGAAAACTGACAGCAGCATGGAACACTTTCACATGAGAGTTCAAAATCCTGTACAGACAGTGGCCCAGAGGGAGAGGTGGGGCAATACAGCAATGTGTATCAAAGACAGAGAGTCACATGCTCAGAACTGATCTTGAAGAAGGGCTTGGTAGTGACTACCAAAGGCAAGTGTTCTCAAAGTGTATCCTTAGATATTTACCATGAGCACCACCTTCAAAATTTCCAGAAGATAATATCTTTCCACACATTTGCTACCTTCAAACTTAGATAGTCTAGGGTTCTAGTTAGTTCATCATATGGTTCTGAGCGAGCTAAACATTGAAAACTGCTAGAAGGAGTAGAATAACAACTGTCAATCAAGGTCAGCTATATTCAATGGGAGACACTGACAGTCTAGAGATATAATTGCACCCAGAATCCCTTCTCTCTTTGTAGGGTCTGCAATACAATGCTGGTGGTAGTATAAAAAAAATTAGTACAGCTGTTTAGGAGATGCCTCAAATAATTAGAAACAGAATTATTGCATGTATGATTTAGCAACCTTTGTCAGTTAACCTGCTCTGATCATCCCTTGTACTGTACATGTATTGAAATGACATGTTGTACCTCATTAGCATATATAATTGCCATGTCAAAAATAAACATATATAATTTTTTAAAATATGCATTGCCTTTGAAAAATAGCTATTTTAAACTAACAGAAAATGTTTTCTACTTTGCCTTTTTGTAACAGATAAACAGTCCTCATAGCCATATTTCATTCTAATCTCTCTCTTTTTTTTTTTAGGGATAGGAACTTAAAGGTAATTCTAATTCTATCTATAGGATACAACTTAAGTTCAATAAGGAATTTTCAAGGTCCAGGGCTTAGTGAACTTTCTCCCTCCCTTCCAAATGTTCTATTCCTCCCCTAATGTAAATGTTATTTGAAACATGTGTATGAGAGAGATATGTAACATTAAAAGAATGCCACAGGATTCTTATCAGTATCAACACTGGTGCCTTAGGATAAATAGCATGTTCCTGAATGTGTGTAACTGTTGAAATAAGTTAGATAAAATGCCTTGGGTCTTAGGAGAAGGGAACATATGGTAGAAATTGAGACTCTTATCACAACCTCTGCACAAACATGAGTTTTGACTCAGCAATAATGAAAAGTATGGTGTTAGTGCTAAAAACCTTGAGTGAGGAGCACTAGTGTATGAGACTGACACCTGATTACTGTTTTCACATCTACAGTTTTTCAAATCTAAGAAGATTCTACAAAGACCATTTTTTGATATTTTCCCATGAAGGGCTGAAAACTCAAGGAGATGAGTTACGAGGAATATGAAAGTGTGCAAGGAGTGCATGTGAGAGCTAGGGTTCGAATTCAGAGATATCTGTCTCAGTGATCATTCCTAAAAGCCTTAAAAACTTACATTTTCTCATATGTCCACGCTAGGGGCTGGTTCATCTAAGAAGAGTTAGGAAGGTTAGAACAGGTTTGAGGGGATTGAAAATATGTGTTGAAAATACATTTTGATAGTGCATGATATATGCATGTTATCAACTTAAGGAGAACATTAAGAGTTATTAATACTGCATTTGACCCTCTTGAAAGTTTGTCTCTAGTGGGTCTTTCCTATATTATCAATAAAAAAATTCAATTGTAGGTTTCTTGTGTTACTCTCTAATTATTTAATGTGAATTTACACCATTTATGCTAGACCATAATCTTGCCCTTTTCACCAAAGCACTCTACACCAAGAACTTTGGTAGTCCTTGTCCGGTCTGATCTGCAGCTCCATTACCATAAAGCAATGTTCTATCTGGGGTTCTAAATGGGGTCAGTGCTTCTTTAGCTACAGCACACATGGCTGCAGTGATTGCAACACTAAAAGAAACTATGATTTTTTTTTTTTGCTATCCAATTTTTGTGGATTAATAATTCTGAGAAATATATTATTTAGAAAAATAAAACTATTGTTATTCATCAATAGATGTAGTATATATATTAATATTTTGCTAAGATAGTTTAAAAAGGGCTTACTTTCAAGTCTGATACTTACCTTGTCAGGACTTGGTAACAAAAACAGAGCCAGCATCCATTTCTGCACTAAACTGGATGGCACTGATTAGTGCAGTTCTAATAAGTTCTTAGTTTACACTATCAGAATAACACTGTGAGAGTGAAGATGACCCTTGAACTTCAGAAGAAGATAGGTCGGACATGTAGGGTCATTAGTACCAGAAAATGCTTGCAAATATGGAAGTGAGCTTTCATTCTTTGCTATGTGAATGAATACAGTGTTTTGAATTCCTCTTTCACCTAGTTTTTTGGTTACCTCAGTAGAGTTTAGTCTATAGAAAACACTTCATAAAATGCATAATTATTCTTCATTGTTTTCAATAAAAGGTTAATTTTATATTAATTTAATCTTGGGCCAATTGCACAAAAAAGACAATTGGTTAGAAAAAAATTCTATGTAGGCTATGACCATGGGGTTAAAATAAAATAAGGACACGTAAAATTTACATATAATTGACCTAGATAAATATAGCATTTCATTACAATGATACACAAATATACAGTTCATTATTTCCTGTTAAGATTCATAGAATACTTTTTAGTCTAACTTTTTATTTGTTTCCAGTGAAGGGACGGCTACTGTGAATGATTTCACACTTTGGGGCAATAAAACAAAACTCACATACTGAATATTTCAGTGTGATTGTATGTAAGCAAGGGAGCACCAGCATTCATCAAAACATCAAATCATATATGGAATATTTTGACAAATATCAGATGAATCAAATGAAAATAAACAAAATAACCAAGAGCTTTTACTTTGTCTTACACACTTCAAAGAAACAGAGATAAATGTATAAATTATGCATATCTTATTATTACATATATCATGGTATAAATACACAAGCAATAATGGAGGAGAAAGAAGAAACTGTTACTAGGAGAAAAGTAGATTTCATGTAAATATGGGTGAATATTAAATAGATAGCAATATGCATTTAGTTGCAGTATCAACAAGATACTGTGAGCACACACACACACACACACACACACACACACACACACACACACACACAAATGTTCACCAGATAATGACATGTGTCAAAATTTCCAGAATTACCTTTATCATTCCTGAAGATATATTATGGTATATGACTACCATCAAATTAGCCACAAAAATATAATTGAAAATAAAACACATGTAAAGTCATAAATACTAACCTTGCTATATAGTAAGCCAGACTTTTAAAACACTAAGAGAAAAAAGAAAAAAAAACAATTAATAACAAATAACAATAAAAAGATGAATTGTTCATTCATCTTTATGTAATGGAAATAGATAAGGAATATGGGTTTGGCAGATTAGGATTCAAATAGGTGTATTAGAACAATCATTTGTTTTTCTATAACCTTGGTCAGTTCTGGCATTCCTATTTAGCTCAAAGTTCTTGGTTTTAAATGGTGATGATGGAATTGACATGGCAGGATTATTTATTTTTAGCTTTGTAATTTAGAACTACACAAGTTAAAAATGTATTCGTCTTTCTAATTCTTTTCAACAGTCAATGTATTTAAGATTTTTAAACCAATCACTTTTTTAATGTATTTCCTCTTAATTCTTTTTCTTTTAGTCATCAGCAGCATTAAGCTTTATCATTTAAATGGATTGAAGGCAATGCTTCCTAAGAGGGGATTGCAGTCTTTTTAGATGCTTTGTTTCATAATGATGGATTATTACTACAGAGGGGTTAACTGGAGTGATGGAAGATATTGGCTTCCCCTGGGAGCTTCCAAGAGACTGTAAGAATGTAGCTGTTACCACTGATTTCATCTAATGTCATACATTGAGAATAACCTCTTAGTGTGTTCTTTTCAATTGCTAATCCATTTGTCTTATAGTGGTTTTTCATTTACTCATTAAAGTTGTCTGCACCATTATCTTGATTTGCTAGACAGATGGCAACCTAGTAAGATGTGTGTAGTTGGTCTCTGGAGTCTGACAAGAAGCCAAGTTAGCAACTCTAATTTCCTGTTATATTTGGAGTTTTGTTTATGTAAAAGTTATATTACAGTTTTTGTCCTGTTCTATTCCTCTATTTCTCCCTCTTGACAATGATGAGGGAAGGAACTCATGAAGAAATTTTTGTAAGAGTTATTTATACAATAATGTAATCTAATATATAATCTTTAGGCTTCAAATATCCCTTTGATAACTAACTCACATTAAAAGCCATAAAACATTCTGGAAAAGTTTATATTAAATGACTTGTTTGGTATTTTGTATAATTTTGTATTCACATAGATTATTATAAGTTTGCAATTCATATATTTTGGTCAAAGAAAATATATTGCCATGACAAGATAAAACACAACAAATCCCATTTTGAAGGCATTATTATGTACTCACCTCACCAAAGAGATGCAAGATCATGTAAGAACACAGTAGAAAGTAAATGTCACAGCTGATATCATAAAGATTATTTTTGTGTTCTCTTCAGTTCTTGCTGCTTAAGTATTTTATTGAAATATCCCATTGTATCTTCAATTGCCTCTCTATTTTAAATTTAAAATAACTGTACAATAGATGTTTGATAATCTCTCTTACCAAGTAGTAAAGAAAAGAACATTATACCTTTAAACTTACCTACCATCATCATAAAATGAATAGTATTTTTATTAGTCTTTTGAAAAATTGAAATTACTATAGAAAATGTAGATATTTCTCATGTTCTCCTGTAAGAAGAAACTGGACCTGAAAAATGACAAGCAAATGAAATGAGATACAGGGAACATAGATCTAAGGAGATATGAGGTGAGTTATTAACTCCCAGTAATCTACTTAAGACTGATTTTAAAAGATCAATAGAATCTAAAAACAGAGAAAAGAGAAAAGTGACAGAAAGGATCAGAAATAAATGTCAAACTCTCAAATATCATCACTGAAAAATCTGTTTTAGCTAAGAACTATGATAATTCTTTGCTATTCTTTATCATTTGGGAATAATTCTTATGTGGGTGACCTAATATAATTCTCCAACAAATAACCAAAGAAAGTAACACAATCTATAAATAAGTAGTAAGAAAATCAATGCTGAGGAAATGAAGTCACATATCCTGGAACCACAAAACAGTAATATCTTTTATCATCATATTTTTGTTGATTACTTGAGTTCCATACAATGTATCTAGATCACACTCTCTTCCCATTCTTCCCTGGTCTAACCCCCTCCCCTCAAAAAAAATAATAATAAAATTGAATCCAGTCTGTGTGGCAAGAGTATGGATCACAGGCATCACCAAGGTTTGTGGATGCAGCAGGCTGCTCCGATCATGAGCATTCACCCAATCAACATTAGCCTGAAATCAAGCATGACCAAAGTCAACCTGAAGCTGGAGCCCACTGCCCATACATGCAGGCACCAGGGCACCATACATGGATCCTGACTTCCTGTAAGCACTTGGACATCTTGCAGACACCAGGACATCCTTCATGCACCTGGGCATAGTACAGACACCCAGGCATCCCACAGATACCCTGATATCCCACAGCCACCAGGTCATCACACAGGCACCAGGTTATCACACATACCCAGACGGTATGCAGACACCCATATATTCCACAAGTGCCAGGGCATCCTGAAGGTGCCTTGGCACCCCACAGACACTCAAGACATCCTGCAGAATCTAAATTTTAGAATCTAAAGACAGGGTCCCACAGAAAAATTGCAGGAAGGAGCAGAAATAATTGTCAAACTCCCAAATATCATCACTGAAAAAATCTGTTTTAGCTAAGAACTATGATAATCCTTTGTTATTCTTTATAACTTGGGAATAATTTTCATATGGAAGGCCTAACATTATCTGCCAAAAATTAACTAAAGAGATAACAAAATCTATAAATAAGTAGTAAGAAAATCAATGCTGAGAGAATGAAGTCGTATTGCCTTGAATCACAAAAAGGGTTTTTTATTTCTGAAGCATGTTTAATTTCACACCAAGAGCCAGATACTGTCTTATGAGATTTAGGAAGGCCTCTGTCAATGGATAAAATAGAGTTTTATTAGATCTGCAGAAATGACATTCAATGTATTCCTTAATTACCTCTGCTATACATCTGTTTTTTAAAGAACTCTTTAAGACAATTGCAATTTCACTATGATATTCATGATCATTTGTTCCATGGACTTCACACAGGTGAAGTCATCAGAGGACTCAAGGGACAAGCTTCTGAACATTATGTTGACATTTTAACAGGACTGTCTTTGGATACAGGTACATATATAATTCCTTTACATTGAAGACACCATGAACAAAATTTCAGTTTTTCTTTTCAGCACTGTGTGGTCCTAACTACATCCCTAGCTAAGTAAATACAATAATATTACTACCTAGAGTTTTATATAAATCAGTGTTTTTTACTAGTCATGGTGGCAGAATGTAAACTATGGATTATTGTTGCATCATTATTTTTCTTATTTCTCTTTTTTTTTGACTATTTTGTTTAAATTATTTTTTTCTTCTCTCATGCAATACAACTGAAATGCAATGTCCTCTCCCTTTCCTCCTCCCAATAACCCCTATCTCCTTTTTCCCTCAGTTCAACTCCCCTACTCTGCTTCTGCTCAGAAATGAGCAGGCCTCTCAGAGCTACCAGTTGAACAGGGAATAACAAGACAGAATGAGGCTTGGCATGAACTCCTACATCAAGGTTGGATAGGGTAATCCAGCAGGTAAAAAAATGCACCAAGTCATACAACCATAAGATTTATGTACGGTACTTTAATCTTTCCTTCCATCTTCACTGGGGTTCGCCAAACTCTGCCCAGTGTTTGAACATGGGCATCTGCTCTTGCTCCTCAACTGAAGGAGGAGGTCAATCTGATGATGATTCAATTAGGCACAAATCTATGAACACGGCAGAATATCATTAGAAATTGTAGTCAGATATCTGGTTTGTTGCTCCTGGCCAGTCCTGGAGTGTCAGACATGGGCTCCCTCCCTTGGCAGGAGATTCTGCCCCTCTATTGGCCCAGCAGATCCTGCAGAACGAATGCATTATAGGTCAAAGATTTTGAGACTGGGTTGGTGTTCCAGTCCCATCCCTGGAAGACTTGTTTGATTACAGGAAATGGCCCGTTCAGGCTCCCTATCCCCTATTAATAGGACTACTTCCTAGGTTGTCCCTTGTAGATTCCAGAGAACTTCCACTCTACTAGGTCTCCAGAATACTCTCTAACTTCCCTCAATTCTGGTCATGTCTTCCTCAATCCCTCTCCCCTAACTTTGTATTCAAGGGACATTCAGTTTATTTTCCTGAATTAGAAAAATATCAAAAGCAGAGAGAAGGATGAAGTTAAGTTCCTAATGGAAAGGCACAATTGATCTTTGTACAAAGGCTTTGGAAGAGAATCTTTAGGTACTGGAAAATCACCAATGTTAGCTTTTATATCCGTTATTCATGGTGGGACTCTTGGATTCTATTTGTGATTATGATGAGTTGTGGTGGATTCCCAGATAGTGTCAGGATGTGAGGAGGTGGAAATGATCAACCATGTGAGTTAAAGTTTAGACGTGTAAGACAAATGATAGACCTCTCTGAGAAACAGAGGAGGCAGTAGGAATGAGTTCAGTCATGCAATTATTAACAGATTCAGTTATACCTATATGAATAAACCATAGTAAAATATTGAAAGCAGATGTCTTGGGTTTATATCATGGTTGATGGTCACATTCATGCTCCTCTGTGATAAGAATATGATTCCACAAGTGGAGGACTCTTATAAATGCCAAGAGTGCTCAGGACCATGCACTGTGCATCTTTGGGTCATCCTGAACTATATCCCTTATAATAAAATCTGCAATTATGGGCATAGAATGTTCTTGAGAACAGTGATGTTCTAATGAATGTGAACATCTGTTTGATACTCCTGCTGCTACAACCAATTGGATTAGAGGGTCAGGTTTTCTGGACATCTGAACATTTAGCTGGTGGATCAAGTAATGGATGTTTTGTTTGGAATTATGCATATGCCATGAAAATCATGCCTAATTCTAAACACTTCACACTGTAATGATTGGGGACAGTTTACATTTTTTCAAAATTATTTCTGAAGATTGAGTTCACCAGTACAAAATATTCAGTAAAAAATGTTCAGTAGATGACAACTAATTTTATTTTAATATTTATTAAACGCTCTGGTGTATTCTTAAAAAATGCACCAAAGAAAAGTTTACTTTTCCTATTTCTTGACTTCTTTATACACAAAAGCAAGTGATTATATGCCTTATCCACCACTTCCCTCCTTCCATGGTGCAGAATATCCTTTAGCAATCAGTTCTATTGGAACTTGCATTATTCAATAAACATGCAGTTATGGGACACTGGTCTAGGCACCTAGGAATACACTAAGAAACACTGTAAACAAATTTTTCAGGAAGTGTGGTACAGGAGTCACAAGTAAACAGAGAAAAAGCTATGAGACCTGTTCCATGGATAACCAATTGTGAAATGGTGGACATTGTGGGTAGCAGTTAGCCAAGCCTCTGAGAACAAGTGACGCTCCACTTAGGACAGACTATTAAGGAAAAACTCTTCGTGAAAAGGGCTGAAATGAAAGTTTTCTAAGTATAAAAAAACAACACTTGAGATGTCTTTGGGTTACTAATTTGTCTTATCAGAAAAAAATTAACAAAATGAAAAACCATTAATTCTCTAGCCCTCCCTGACCTACGAAATAAAGTCTTCTCGATCTTTGAATATTTCTGATTTATAAATAAAACATTTGGACTCACATTAAAACAGCAACAAACAAAACTCATTTACTGAAGAGCTTTTTGAATTTTTCTATTTTAAAAACTGAAGTAGAGGAAAGAGAAGGCCATATCAAACATACAGAATTCTTTCACTCTGTATGTATTTTACCTATAGAGAATTGCATGTATTTGTTTTAAATGATATTGAGTTCTCAGAAAACAGGAAAATCACAAACACACACACACACACACACACACACAGACAAGGTAGAAAGGAAAACAATCATGTCAAATGTCTGCCTGTGCTTACTTTTACCAAATTCTCAGACTGTACTATTTGAAATGTGCAGCAGCAGCACATCTAATTCACATTATTTCTCAGATCTATGCTATTCTCCTGTTCTGTATAGATAAATTTAAAATTTTCAGAGATAAGGCTTGGCTCTGAGCTTCTAAATGTTCATCAAAGATAACATCAAAAAATTCAATTATGCTACATTTTTTTTGCCCCAAAAGGAAGAAAACCTTGCCATAATCAGTGAAGCTATTTTTAAATTGCAGGAGGGCACAGATGAAGGTACAAATTAATGAGCTGATGTCATATTAATGTAGTCTTTTTGATCTTGTAATCATGAGCTCTTTACAAATCATGTTTGGTTTCAAGATTATGATTCGAGACTCCTGGTTGCAGACGTATAATTTAAATACCATTAAAGGAAACTCCAGATGTTTCAAGGAAACATTTCTTGTATTTAAGAATGAAGACACATTTAAAAGAGGTCTCAAAAAAAAGTATATACTCTTACTAAGTGTGCTTTCATGGGCTGCTTGCTTCAATTTCAAGACCTTGGTTAGATGCTCTGTTTTGATTGGTAGACTTTGGATCCTCTTTCAATCTTGATATAGCAGGACAATTATACATGGTTGATAAATCTAGAAAAGTAAGTTACAAAATAATGGTCTCAGGAAAAGGTCCAGTGATAGATCCCAAACTCCTAATATAAACAAGTTTCAGATTGCACTTTTATTTTTCCCTGTACTACTTCAGTTGCTATGAGCTCCATGCTCTTATGCCTACAAAATCAGAATTATGCCTACAAAATCTCAGGGTAGGTCCTGCATCTCTGTGATGAGCATGCACGGGCAGCTTCTCTGAACACTCATTCTGAACTCTCAGGAGCCCTTGATCATGTGGGACAGGATTCTCCTCAAAATCTGTTTTGCTAAATGTAGAAGAAAAAAATCAGTTAGATAAAAAAGGGGAACTGAGCTAATAACAAAAAAGCCTTGACATTTGAAAGTGGTCTCCAAAAGAGGGAGAGAGAGGGAGAGAATAAAAATCATAACTGAGACTATGCAAAATACTAGATCAAAAATCCTAGTAAGAAACAGGAGAAGAGATGAACCACAAGTTTCCTTTTCAAAGAAAAAAAAAAAGAATGTTTTAGTAGGTAAATGCTATTTATTTATTGAAAGTCAGGATTTTTAGCTCAAGTAGTACAAGAATTAAGTAGAACAAACACTACTACTTCTTAATAGATCACTGAAAGAATTTTCCCTCCTTCGCATAAATACTTTTCCTGGTGCTTTTTGGACAAATATGTGGTTATGAATATTTATAATATTGTCAAACGTGAAAATAAAGTATTCTGTTGCAGCTCTAGAATGAAATGGATTTGCTTTTGGAGAAAACAGAGATAATGAAGAATTAATCATCATAAACATTTTTGATACTAAATATTTACTTGGAATTTTTAGCATTCTTCCTTTCAGTGGTTAGAAATAGACAGTTTTCATTAATCTCTCTTTCTCCTTTCTCTCTTTCTCCCTCTCCTTGACTCTCCTCTCTCCCCTTCTCTGTTTTTCAAATCTCATATTTCCATTTATCTTTGAAAAAATTATATTTATTAGTGAAAACCACTGCTAATGAATGTTGCCATGGCAGCTCAGCAAGGAGACACAGAGGCATATTCATAGGTTCAAACCCTGTCAGGCCTCAGCAGAGGGAACCACCATCAAGGCAAGAGCCATCCTGACAGTGGAACTCTGAGCATCTGAGCTCAGATGTTTTTATTGATTCAGAACTTCTCAGGTTCAGACCATAAGCAATCAAATATACCCCACAGAAATCCCACAGCTGCAGACAATACAAAATGACAAGATCTATGTAGGCCCTTACCTAACAGTGCGCAAAAACATTTCAAACATAACTAAAAATAAACTTCTACAATAGATCACTGTTTCTTTCATATGTAGTCTATTAAAATTTATAGTCAATGGTCTACTCTTACTTCCAAATAGAATTATTGTCATTCCAAATATAAATAAAAAACAACTAAAATAAGAATAAGAAGATGACTATACAGTGTAAATTATTAGACAGAATCTTAAGTTACTGACTTGCAACTTCCAAAAATCTAAGGACACAAGCCTTTACCTACAACTTTATTCCTTTATTAAGGAAAAGCATATGATATTCAGCAACCTCTTCCATAGGAGGCAATAATATTTGTTAGACATACTTGTTTCTGGGTAAACACAACTCAGTTATAAATGTTACTTTTCAAAGAAATAAATTTCCATTTGAGGAAATAAGAGTCATCCCTTTAAATAACTGATAAACAAGCTATAATCTTAGAACCAAAGAGGTCAAGAGTAAGGGGTTGAGGGAGTTGACAGATAGATCTCCCTAGGAAAGCAAGATTGGATAGATAATTATGGATGGATAGAGGTGGGCAGCACTGGAAAGTGAGGATCAAGTTGGAAGAGGGAAAAAAGAGAGAGACAGAGGAAGAGAGAGACAGAGACCATCCAAATAGGAATGTAAATTAATGCCTTTTTTGAGATTATAATATACTTACATCATTTCTCCCTTCCATTTTACCTCTCCAAACCTTCCCATATATCCGCCTGACTTTTTCTCAAATTCATGGCCCTTTATTTAATTAATTGTTGTTACATGCACATATGTATATGTACACAAACATATATCCCTAAAGATAGCCTCCTCAGCCTGGACAGTGTTACTCGTATTTGCATTATTTCAGGGCTGACCATATTCGATAACCAATTGGTTTTCTCTTGTTTAGAGAAGACTCCTCCTCTTACCATTCCCTTTTTAGTTGCCTTTAGTAGTTCTTTGTATAGGCTTTTGGCCTCCTAGGACTTTTCTTGTCCACATTAATATGTCTACTGATGTTTGTTACTTCATGTTCAAAAGCATTAATGCTCCTGTGCACTCCGGCTAGCTATCTTACGATGTATTTTTCATTTGAGATATTCCTTATATGTTGTTACTTTACTAAGTTAATTAACTTTCAACTTTTATTTAAGGTAACTTATACAAATACATGAGTTATCAAATATATAACAGCATGAGAACTAAGGATATTTGGGAAAGAGGTAAATTACAATGATGGATTCAACACCACCAAAAATAATGATGCTAAACACTGGACATTTTGTATTTTTCTCTTTTTCTGGTTCTTCCTCTATTTTTCTGTCTTCACCTTATTTGAAATTTTAGAGTATGTTATATATTACTGTATTCATTATTATTTGTTGTTAGTCTTGATTTTTAAATGTTTTGAAAATAAAGTTTCATTAGTAAATATGTCATTAAATGATTTGTGTCTATAAAAACAAGACATGTGTGCCACCCTCAGTGATTTATTCAGTTAGCCATGAATTTATGATATGAACCTGCCACAGAAATAACTCTTCTTCAGTACACACACAATTTACAATTTAATTAAAGGTCTGACAGCACCAAGTTATCAGATAGCTGAAAATGTAATCTCAGCTAAGACAAAAAACAATATTTACCTGAATTTCCTTGAATGATTTCTTCAAAAGAAACTGTTAAAGTCAGTCATTGCAAAAACCTCAACAGAGCTAGTCTGATTTCCCAAGAGGAAATAATTTTTCTAATCTGGGCCAGGAGAGAATGAAAGGATAACATTATGCATTGGTATTAATCATTCCAATAATCTCTAAGTTACTCTTATTTATTTTAAAGTGAAATTGGATGAAAAAATACTGAGGAAGAGGGAGGGAATCTCTTATCTGGAACACAATAACATAGTAGCAAAATACACAGTTGCTTACAGAATCCTTTTGAGGGCCTGTGTTATCACTGGGCTCTAAGCAAGGGCATTGCCAGACCTGAGTTCCTCTTTACTGTGATCCATACTTTATTGGGGTACAGCTCATTTGACCATTTTATTGCTGGTTTTCATTTATTTATTTTTAATTTTTAAGATTATAATTTTACAATGTTACCCACTTCCCTTTCCTGAACCCCCAACCCTCTTATTTACCTACTTCCCCACTCTCTCTTTACAAGATTTGTTTGACATCATATTAAGTCATGTTCCTTTGTGACTAATATTAAGTTGTGAAGAATCTGGATCTAAATTTTTCTTTGGTTTCTTAAAAAGAAATATATCCACATCCTCTGTTCAACATTTTGTTCTTTCTTTTTCCCTCTTACAGAGAAGTACTTTTTAAAAAAAAAATGTGATTGGAAACATTAAAGACGAACAAACATAAAACAACTTTCATTAAAATCAGTAGACTTGGTCTGAGTGTCTCAAAAGAAACTTCTTTCCTAGACTGTTGTAGTTCACTGCTGTGGCTCACCAAGAGGTACACGGTGGCATTTTTCATACGTGGAAGCCCTGCCAGACCTCAGCAGAGGGAATTACTGTTAGGGCCAATGCCATACTCACACTGGAACCCTGAGCATCTCAACTCAGGTGTCTTATTGATTCAGTACTCCTTGGGTGTTACTGATACCATGTGCAATTAAATATCCCCCACAGAAATACAAAACCTGCAAACAATTCAAAATACCAAGGCTTATGCATCTTTTTTTTCCAACAGTGCACAAAAAACAATTATTTTATATATAACTAAAAATTAAATTTTCCCAACACTAGATTCTCCTATTGTTGGGTTGTCTGAATCCTGAACTTTCAGCGTGACTAGTGGTATTTTTGACCACAGGACCAATCTAGATATTCTATGGTCATCTTCATGGTTTTGTGTGGAAAGATCCAAAATCCAAGAAATGTATGAGCCTCCTTCAACTTCATCCTTGAATTCTGCTGGCATCCTTTTTTATCCCAGTGGTCTCCCCCTTTAATCTCTGCTATGATATGTAGACAGAGAGGAACACTTTAATTCTTATAACAACAACAACAAAATGCTAAAACCTATTATACCTCATTTAACTCAAAATTTAAAAACAGAAAATATCTATACTGAGTGATACTTTACACCTGAAGACCTAATAATATTATTTTTAAAATATGTATACTCCTCTTATCTCTGTATTTCACTTCACTTCAATCAGTTTTTAAAATTATTTTCTTTTTACTTTAGAATTTCCTAAAATGGAAATTTTACTTTTATGAAGATGTCAAGAAATTAAAAAAAATACTCAACTTCTTTTGAAATCATATATTCATACACACAAATACACATACACACATATATCCATACGTCTGATGAATGGCAAAGATAGAGTTATAATGATATACATGTAGATATAAATATGGATAAAATATAAATTATATGGATATAAATATTTGTTAGCTTTCCTATCAGGACCTATATTAAAAAGAAGTATTTTTGAGTCTCCTTAATATTTACAAAACCCAATGTGTGTGTGTGTGTGTGTGTGTGTGTGTGTGTGTGTGTGTGTGTGTGTGTAGTGGGGTACCTAATGTAACGGAAGACATACTTTAAGTGATCTTTTTTTCTTTTCTCCATGAAAAACAATATATTGATGAATGATTTGAGAAGAAATAGAAAATGAAGGAGAGAGAGAGAGATAATGAATCTTTTCCTCCCAGCCAACAGAGATGCTTGTAATGCCATTAAGAGATTGAATGTTAAGAAGGTATGAGAACAGATTATAGTCCCTTTCAGCTGGATATTGCATTTTATCACAATGCAGATTCTGAACTTCACTGCCACACATGTCATACAATGCAGTTCACATTTGAATTTTAAATGTGCGCATGGTTGGCCACATTTATTATGATGGTTTGGCTTGTCACAGCTCAGAAGGTCCCCATGCTCCAGATCAAATACTGTCAACTGCTCATTTGATCACCAGTGTATTTTTATTTAAATAATCGAGCTTTTCCAGTCAGTACTTCTGGAATCTGCCCCCCCCATTATTGCAATGCCTCATATTGTGACAATCGTCTTTAGCTCTTGACCGAGAAGTATTTATATCCTTTGTCCAATATACATAATCCAAGAATGAGAATCTTTATTTAGAAAGGGATCTTAGCATTCTTGTTCTGTCTACTGTTTCAAATAATCAGAGAAATCACTCTGTGCTTGAATTACTAAACAATTAACCCTGGTAAAGGGAAAAATGGATGAATTGATCTACATGCTGCCTTCTGTGATTTATTATTGGCAAAGCTTGCTCAATCCATCTCCTTCCTGTATCTTTTCCTAATTTTGATGTGATCAAACTAGTTTTGATTAAGAAGTGGCATGTATTTCCTCACTCATTAAATTTCTTTGGTTTTTAAGGACTTCTTTTCCTGCATCAAATGTAGTGCTCAGAATATTTTGACAATGGCAGAATTCCAGTCGTCCCCCTGCACTGGAGGATTTATGTACATAGATAACAGGGCCATCCTGCCTGATCCTTGGTTAGTCATAGACACTAGCAGGAACCTTTTGTGTGAAGAGAAACATGACTGAGAAAATCTAAATTTCCAGTTCACAAAAACGAAACTTCATTATTTTAATTCATTTTCATTCATCTTTCTAGATACACAATAAAATAGGTAACTGATATAAATCTTTAGTCCCACTTTCCAATAAGAGTTTCCTTTTCACTTGGCTTAGATATTTAAACAGATATAATTTTGCAACCTAACCAACCTCCATTGTTTATTGACTTTCAACAAATTTCCTTAGCCTCTAAGTAGTTTTACTCCATCATTCATTCAAGAAATAAATAACTGAATTTCTGCCTGGCGTCTGTCACTGTGTGAGGAGCTTTGAGTAGGGAAATGGTGAAATAAAATAACACATCATTTATATTGTTTCCACTCTGGGAAATTCTTCACGTGTTCCTATAGGGTTTCTATTAGCTGATAAATATGTAGCTATAACACATAAGCACTTGAATGATGCTTCACCACAATCCTAAAATTCCATAGTCTCATCCAACAAACAAATGACATATTTAATAAGAAATAATTTCTGATATAGAGTTACAAGAAGCCAGAGTATCAATTTTAAAAGTAGACTTAATGTCACTGTAATGGAGGTCTTTGATTCAGTCAATATCACCTGTTAGCATTTGTTGCCTGTTTCAACTAGGTTCATGTTACAGGTAGATGCATACATGGACAATATTGGAAAGAGGTTTTATCTACACTAAACTGGTATGCATATTTCCGCTATTATTTCTCTTAATGACATAGTAAGAGTTATTTATATAAGTTATGCTATTTTATGTATAATCTAAGTGTGATTAAAATATATACAAGGTCATAAAGTACATCAAAATACAACTCCACTTCATATAATTATCAAGAAGTTTTATGGATTTTAGTTTACAAAAGTCTTGGCAGCAAATTTCATGTATACCATGCAATGGGTAGACATAGTCTCTCCAAATTCTGTTTTCTATGCAACTTAACTGAAATAGCACTTCTAAAATAGCTTATCGGTATGTATCATGTCACTTGACTCCAGTTTGTTTGTTGAAGATTATATACCTATTGTGGAATCACTGCAGCCATTATCGTTTCCAATAAATTAATCTTCTAGGAAACTGCATTACAAATGTAGGACAGTGGTGAAATCATCTTAATACAGCTTTACTCAAGGCTTGTAGATACATATGAACTCTTCCCTCTTTCTGGAGCTGTAATTGATGCTATGAGCCAGTTCCCATGTGAATTTCACAGATTGCTAACTTGAGCTGGAACATGAGTTAGAACATCCAGGAACTTTGCAGATCATTAGTCATTTCATGGGGGAAAGCAGATGGCTTCCCTAGAAGAGGGAGATTTTGCCTCCCACAGAATCTGGACACCATTGCACAATGAGATGCAATTGTTCACAGAAGCAGGTGAGAATAACTTTGCTACTGAAACTTCTGAGACTCCCCTTCCTCTCATGATGCATACAAGCTTACATAAAATATCCCAACTGGAGGACCACTATATCATCAATGAGGGCCATTTTCTCAGCTCTCATCTTCTGCTGATCAGAGCTCAATAGTGTACAGATTACTCAATACATGTTGTTCTCAGGAAATATTTTATTGCAAAGCAGCTTGTATCATAGACACTAACCATCAGAACTAGCTTCTTTATCTTTGAAATGATTGGTATTTCAGTCTCAATAATTATTTGATAAGAGGAGCTGCCTATTACATTGTAATTTGTTTGCTGCACACCTGACCTTAACCTAATAAATAGGAGTAACACTCTCTCTCACTTGAGGAAATGATGTCTCCAAGTAATACCAATTGTTTATTTGTTGCCCTTGGTTAAGAACTATTAATATACAGGCATATCAATGTCAAAAAAGAAAAGAACATGTGCTCATTTTAATCGTAACGTAAGAAAGGAGTGAAAGCAAATGCAGGACCCAAGTCCATTTTCTAGACTGGTACATCTTAATATCCTTTACTATCCATTCACCTATTGGCCTCCATGTACAAGCTGCTGGGATGAGATCAGGAAGGAATGTAAAAGTCTTATTTCTTTCTCCCAGATGAACATATCCTCCCAAGATATATCATCAAATATAAATTGTCCCTGTTTTACAAGGGACATCACAAGTAGGATGGAAAAAATAATAGGTGCTGTATTGAAAGTGAGAGTGAATTGGCAATTTATGTTGACATAGTAAATGATACTACCGAATTATTATTGAGTTTTAAATCCTGACAATTATCACTGTAACAGTGTATGACACTGGAAAGTGTATGTCACACTGTGTTGATCTTCAGGACAATCATTACAAAGTGTCAAGAACTGTATGAATAAAATATAGGAATAAAGATTTGTTTTTTGTTTCAGGTTTTTTGGGATTTTTTTTTGTTGTTGTTTTTTGCTTTTTTTCCAGAATTTTAAAGTCTAAGAGTCCAAGGGGAAGTTTGGCTGGGTTTTTGTTTTTGAGTCTTAACTTCATTAACCCTGTATTCACATCATCTCCAATTAATTTCTCTGTGTCCCAATCTTTAGTTATAGAACACCTTTCATCTAATTTAGTGACCTTGTATAATCTTAATTACTGAATTGAAGATCCTGTTTCAAACAGTAGCCACATTCTGAGATAATGGGGTTTAGACTGCTAACATATAAACTTATATGTTGGGAACACAATTCTGTTTGTATTATCTCTTCCTTAGCCATTCTTCCTCTCAATAGCATAGCATGCCATAATGCATTCTTAATATGAAATTGCTGTGACTTGCTAATTAAGTGAAACTCTCTGTCTTTCTCTTTCTCTTGTCAATGCACTTACCAAAGTGAGAAAAGAGAAGCAAGTCTACAACAAAACAGTTGTAATAATATCACGACAATTTCATTTTATTCTGAGTAAGTTAAAATACTAAAGAGAAAGTGTAGAGGAACATTTGGAAGAAGTTTTTTTATTTTGGTTTCTTTAAAAATACAAAATGGCATTTAGATTAGGTTTTTGTGCCCACCCCAGCTGTGGTATAGTTGTTTACAAGTTGGGCTTGGAATGTTTGATGCAGGTGGCTATCATTTGATTGGGTGCAGTAGTTCTGGCACCTGTAGCTTATGTTTTGGGATTGTGTGCTGCATGGGTTGATGGGAACTTTTGGCTCAAGGTATAAAAACTCTGAAGTCTGAGTGTCAGGGTGGGCATTGATTGGTGGTCCATTGGTTGGGTTGTAATCGTTAGTATGTTAATTCTTAAAAGAACAAAGGTTGGAGAGATCGAGTTTATAGACCATGAACTGAGACACTTGACTGACTCACTGTCAGCTAGTCCTCTTCAAGCTTAGGATATCCTAAAAGAGGCTGTGAAGATTTCTACCTTTCTCTCTTTCTATATTAAGGCCACTTGCAAAAGCGGTGAAGATTTCTTTCTATCTTTCTTTTCTCCTTCCCTAAATAGAGGGTAAAAGATTGTAGTGCACTGCTACAAGAAAGGGCACTCGTCTGATGTGATGGATGGAGCTGATGCAGATGGGAAGTCACTGCAAGAGAGAAGGAATGCAATTAGGGAGAGCAGAAATAAAAGCAATGCACAAAGATATATTTGGGAAGTCAATAATATTTTGATTATGATATCAATATTTTTTAATGTTTAAAAATGGGTCTTAATTTTTTCCTACACTTGATATTCTCTGAAAGTTGTCTTTAGAAGTTTCTCTCACTTAAAAATGTTTTAGTAGGCAATTTTGTGTTATCATTAGTCATATGCTTTGATATTGGTATTGTTGAATGTCCCCTGTAAAATAGCAAGAAACTGTGGCAATGAAGATAGGAGCTGGAAGAAGACATGATATGGTGGAGGCTTCCATGGTGTAGATTTTTCTATTCGCTTGAAGAGAGGGAGGAGTTAGCTTCCTCTAATACTAATCAAGTTGAGTAGACCAACCAATGAACTGACTAAAGAACACATACTGTTGGTCCTAGATATTTCCCTTCCCCTACAGAACTGAGGAGTTGTGGCTGATGACATGGCAGTGCAAGAATAATGCTATTCTTTGTTCTTGGTCCCTTTACTGACTGCCAGTAGAGTGGTTTAAATGAAACAGGAGGAAGTCTCAAGTTGTTGATTTCATATAAACCTAAAATGCTAAATGTGCACATTCATATTTATATGCTTATGCTTTGTCAAATATACTATCTCATAAAATACTAATATGAGTTGATGTCTGGAATTTAGGTCAAAGAAGCTTCATCTTTATATGCCAGTCAATTATAACTAATACAAGTACTTCTAAAACTATGTATATATATATACACATATATGTATATATATACATATATGTGTATATATATATGAAATCACAAGAAGGAATTACAAAGAAGCTACTTTTTGTGATACACTAAAAGCCTCTTAAACTCAAGGTTTTTCCACCTCGCCCTCCCCCATTACACCATGCTGGCTGTTTTGGCTTTGAGATGGGATCACATTCTGTAGCTTAGCATGTACCCTAGTCTGGTCTGTAGTTGTGGTCTTCCAGCATTAGTCTCCTAAGTGCTGAGACTTTAAGTATAGGGCACCATTCCTTGGTATAGGTTTTATTACAATTCTTATTTTGTTGCCCCCATAAATTCAAAACTTTTAATGGTTTGATAATATTGACTGAATCAAATAAGAGCTATATAAGTTGTCCTCAATTTTGGCTATCACCCTTCTGATCACATTACTTAGGAAACAAATCTATGTGAATTCAAGGCCTGCATGATATATCTATATCTATCTATATCTATATCTATATCTATATCTATATCTATATCTATATCTATATCTATATCTATATCTATATCTATATATCTCTATCTCTTTCTCTCTCTCTCTATGTATATACATATATGTATATATATATATATATATATCAGGTTCCAGATCCAGAATAAACAGTAATACACAGTGAGATCTCATCTCAAAAATAAAAGTAACTAAAAATAATTCTTCATTTTATACATGTTAACCAATGTATTCCCACAGATAACCCCCCAGCAAAAATCATTGGCTATTGTCATTTTTCTTTGATTCCCTCCAGAATGGATATTAAGACCCTATAGCTGAAGGTACAATATTTTTGAGTCAAAGAAATGATGAAATAAAGCTGGACCAGTATGGAAGCATCATTTATAATGGCTAGCTTTTTTATTACTGAAAGGTGCTATGAAAATATTGGAATAAAGCAAATTGTAAATCATATCTATGTGTGATATGTAACACATATCCATATAACACTGACTGGACTTGAATGACATGCTCACTGGTACAATAATGACAGGAACATCAAAAAAGAAATCAGCCACTTTATGATTGAATGTAAAGTTTGACCCACTAGACTAAACCCATACCTGTCACCATCATTGGGCAAGGAACTTATGGAAAGACAGGATATAAGCACTGTGACAGAGCCTACTTCATTTTGCTTTTAGATGGGTATAATATCAAATTGACTCTGAATGACATTATCATATCCATAGATAGTGCATTTTGCAACTCTCACCCAAGAAGCTTCTATTTGCCATAGATGATGATTAATACAGAGATCCAGAACTTGCCAAAATGAAGAGAATAAGACCATGGAATGTTCATCCCCAACGGGGAAAGGTTTGCCAGACAGGAACCATTGAAGAAGAGGGATGCAAATAGCATAAGAACCAAAGACAGTGGGTGTCTAAAGAAACTGCTTCTGGTCATAGCAGGGCAGCAACACATAAATTCACAGCAATTGCGATATCATGAAAAACAACTTAACAAGCCATAGCCAGACCAAATTCAACCATGGAAATGAGACTTGAACACATAACTCAAGCCCTAGCTCTGGAACTAATGACAATTGTTAGCTGCTGAGCAAGGAAGAGTCAGTTTTCTCTAAGCAGGCAGTACAGGTTAAGAGACCACACTACAGTGAATGACCACACACCCAAAAACACTTGGACATAAAAAAATGGTATTGAAAGATTTTTTTTAAGGACACAAAGTTGGGAGGGTAGGTAGGGGATAGATCTGGGAAGACTTGGGGAGTGAATATGATCAATGCATGGTGTACAAAATTCAAAACTCTAAATAGACTAAAGTTTTAATAGGAATTCATTTTGGACATGGTTGATGTTTGGTGCTACCTAAATTATATTTTTTAACTTCCCTAATTTTGTCTCTCTTCCTATAAAATATAACTCATACTTAATATAAAATATTATATATGAAAATTAAATGAGAAAATAAATTAGTGATATGAAGTGAAATATTAGTTTCATAGCGGTCTCCCAACACCACCATGTCTCTGTCTCCTTTGCTCTCATCTAACATGGATAAACAAATCAATGTCCACTCATACACAGGAAGAGAGAAAGTTACATTTTCACATAAACAAGTTTCTGATAATTTATTATAACTTAAGGACAGAATTTTTTATGGGAACACATTTTAAATTATAATTTTGTTTCATATAGCCTGGGAACTCTAAACACACCATAAACTACAAAAACAAATATTTACAAAGACAGATGCACACAACTGTTTCCATTATCACTGTCTATCCCCAGGGAACTCACCTGACCTGGAAAAGGTTTCTATTCATTTCTAAGCTGAGAGAAAACATATGAATTTTCTCCTGAAGGTATTTAAGAAAACGTTTCCAAGATGCCTCACTGGAAGAAACAGAATTCAGTCCTTCGGTGTTTGGGGGTATGTACTGTGTTGTGATAAGGGTAACATTTGGTACACTAGTCTTTCCCTTACGATGCAGCAAACTCCAACACACATTTTGTAAAGTGTAATGAGTAGCAAAGAAGAATTCTAATAGTAAGCAACTTTTCCCTCACCATTCTTTTGACTCTCTTTTTTGCTCATATTGTCTGTCCACATTTTTGACAACTAATTGGGCAGCTGATAATTGTACTAAATATTTCCATAGAATGAACGAAGTTGAATTTTCTGTGGTTATCCAGCATGCTCATGTCTTTAGATATGACAAGTACAGTCCTGTCCTAGTTTGGCTTCTGTGCCCATGGCAAACACCATGTTCAATACTAACTTGGGGAGGAATGGTTTTATTTTAGCTTATATTCCAGATAACAGTTTATCATGAAGGAAAGCCAGAGACAGAGCTCGAGTCAGAAGCATGGAAGATGGAACTGAAATAGAGATCCTGAAGAAGTGCTATTAAGTAACTAATGCTGCTAAAAAAAACTCCTGTGAGCTTTTCAGCTTGTTTATTTATAAGTCTCTGAGACACTTGACCAGGGACGGTTAACCACAGTGCTCAGTCAACTACTCACGGTGGATTGAGTCCTCCAACATCAATTGTTAATCAAGGAAATCCCCCAAACTACACCTACAGGTCTATCTGGTGGTAGAATATCTTCATCTTAGGTTCTCGATTCCCACAGGACTATAGTTTGTATCAAGTTGACAAAACCTTGCCAGAAGAAGACCTCTGTGTTCATGACATAGAGTTTACCTCTTCATAGATATCTCTTAAGTAGGAGCTTAACAATTTGTCTCAGATTTGGAAAAAAAGAAATATTCTCAGACTGCTTTCTTATCAGTCTTGGCTTTACAATATATAAATATAAACAATTTATTACCCAGATTTGAAACACCTTTCTACTGGCTACATTCTAGTTAAAACCCTACCATTATGATACTTAGATAAGAGAAATTCTAATATAGATTAGTGCATCAGTTAAAATTAGGCTTAAAATATTCAAGCAATCTACAAAATTTTACATCTAACAAGAGAAGGTGATGCACTTCACTAAAGCACCTCCAGCAATTCTATTATTAACAACACAGGTTCAGAAGCATAAGGCAAAAACTATAGCTTAGAATATGGAACTGCACCCCAAAAGTGAAATTTTCCTTGCTGATAGTTCTTGGTCCCAGTAAGAAGAAGTTTCTTTAAATCTCCATCAAGTTTAAACATCTATCTGTAAAACTGCATGGCAACAGAAATCTCCATTTGCATTTGCATTTATTTCAGTCCGTCTCAAAGGATTTTGATGTGAAAATACATTCTCTAAAATTAAGCTGGGACAGGATATTGAAATACAAATGAAGACACATTGAAAGAGAAATGGAGGCACAAAATTGATTTGTGCAGCACAGTCTCTGGGTTCCCTCCCTTAATGGTTCTGTCTACTCTTATTTTTCATTATTTGTCTTGCCTAGAAAGCTTTTTAGAATTCTCTGTGGCAATGATATTATTTCAGTAAAGACCTACCCTACTTATAACAATGTGTCTGAAAACCAAACAGATAATGATAAAATGGTAGAAGGCTGAGGGAGGCTAATAAAGATGCACAGACTGATAGCAAAACTGGGTGGGTGAGTCAGTTTAGTGTCAATAGATTAAGATGAAGCCTCACATTTTTCTTTCATCTTAAATAGGGTGATTTGTGGGAGTAAATATATTTCATGGAGGTATGAGAAGCCATAGCACAAAGAACATTGGGAAACGAACCAGATACCAGGGAAGAATCTAAGCCTGGAAGGAGGCAGGCATCAAGGAGCAAGGACTGAGAAATCCATGCAACATAAAGCATGGCATTTTCTTGGTAGATCACTGCTACAAGATGTAATTTAAACCTAGGAGCATCGTTGACACTCTATGACCCAGACACTGTCTCTCTGCCCAGTGTCAGTGTTAGCCGGTTTTGTGTACCTTCCTTAGTCTGCAAAATTTCATAAATATGTATAATTTTTCTGAGATTTATGATTTTTATATACTGTTTCCACTACCCATACTTACATTCTACGCCCTCCAGAGACATTCAAACATTCCTGTATTCTGACATTTTCCTTAGACTCCTCTAAGTAGATATAAAAACATCTCTTCAATGTTTTCTTGCTCCTTGTATTAACTTGCTTTATAACATAAATAGTTTGTTTGAGTGAATATGAAAAAAACAGGACTATTTTTTTAAATTCATGCATGTTTTTACCATAGAAAGTGTTATAGGCTCGATAAATAAATCTTCTGTTTGTCCAGGTAACATGTCAGTCAACATTGCTTTGCTTGTTATATTCTTTCTTTTTCTAGTGATAGGCATTACTAATCTACCTAGCAGATTTTTATTACATCAATGGAGTGTTCAAGAAAGGACTCTTAATCCATCATCAATTACAAATTTGTGCAAACCAAGCTCCTGACAATTTCTAAAAGCAATAAACATTTTAAAATTGCCCAGAAATCTATCAGAGGCCCTAACAGCAAAATGTTCCATTGCTACTTCTGATTGCTCATCATAACTAGATGGTAAGAACCTATTGCTGAAGACATTATGTACTTTGGATACAGATATATTTTCTGAATTGGCTTCTCTTGAAATATGAGGGTAATATTAGGTAAATCCTTTACTTCCTAAGTTTCTTCTGGTTTATCAAAGCAACAGAGAAATAAAACAATGCAGTGTCTTAAAAGCATTCTCTACAACCTGGAAAGAAGTTGTAGAACTTTAAAATTTTTCTTCTTTTGAGAGTGAGAAAATTGCAATGTTTCTGGATGATCCTGGAATTGAAGGATCTTCTAATAAAATGTGTATATGCATATATTCCTCTTATCCATCCATAGACATCTTTGAATCTGTGGAATTTATAATGAATACATAAAAGGTTTGTGTATGACATATATGATAATTGTCCTCAGCCCTGATAACAAGTCAGACTGAGAATTGTATTGTGGCCAGACAGTATCTTCTCTCGTTTCCATTCTGAAGTAGATTTGCCCATCCATGCCCATCCTAGTTTATGGTGGCTGACAATACCAAACAGTGACAAAATTCATCTACAATCAAATAATGATGACCAATAAAAGTTCTGCAGAGAACAGATTTGAACATTGCTGGCTTTAATCAGTGAACCAATTATTTTCTAATTCCTGCTGGTGCTTTTAAGGTAAGACGAAAGATTACATTCACTACTACGGTTGATAAATTCTCTGGAAGGTTATCTGTTTTTTTTTTTTTTTTTAAAAAAAGAGCTGATTATTTCATTTTAAAAGTCTGAGTTTATAAGATCATTTATAAGTACTAAGTAAAACCACTGAACCATTATACAACCTGTTATTCTCAATAGTTTATTCTAACAGAAAATGGTGTATAATCACTTTCACAAATATAGAGTAGAGACACGTTTTTACTTATTGAGAAATTGAACTGTGTACTGACCTAGATATGTACCTAGCAAAAACCCAGAAAATCTTCTCTGAAATTATCCATGGGTTTTTGATTTCATGTGATTATGTTTCCAGCTGTGCTCTCTAATACCACTGAAGTAAAGAAAGCACAGTCTTTTCTATTGCCGAGAAGAAAGTATTGAAATTAATGCAATAAAGACAAACAGTTCAAAGTGCAACTGGGAAAGTTCCTTACTGCCTCTGGATTCTAGTTGTGCCACAGAGATTCGATGTCAAAGGCACATGAAAGACTCTTTTGTATCAGGCCTATGTTTCTTGGATCTTGCCAGTCTTCAGCTAAGTCATCTACTATCAAGCTCCTGTACTTCTGGTACTGAGTTTTTATTTTCAGTAAGTGGAATTTTAATCTGATTAGCTCCTTAAAGGAGTTGGAGTCTTTTCAGTTCCCTCTAGCATTATTTTTTTTTTGTAAGAAAAATAATGATTTGGCTACTGTCAGGCATTTCTTATGACATGAAAGTGTTGAAAGCACTTCTATAACTCAGATATAGATGATCTCAAATTTGAAGAAGGGAGGCAGAGCTGGGCAGTTGTGTTGTACACCTTTAATCCCAGCACTCAGGAGGCAGAGGCGGGGGGCCGCTGTGAGTTCAAGGCCAAATTGATCTACAGTGTGAGTTCCAGGAAAGTCAGAGTTACAGCAGAGAAACCCTATCTCAATATCCCTCCCCCTAAAAAATGAAGAAGAAAAGAAAGAAAGGAGGCAGAGATAAATATCTCAGAAGAATGTAAAAGAGCTCTATTGTTTATACTATAAAGTCAAATAATAACACCCTTTATAGATCAATGCATCGAGGATGATTGATAAAGTAGAAATTGGGGATTTTTGCCTCACATCATTCTAATACATCAATCACCTTTTACCAATTATTAAGATAATTCACAAAGTCATTGCCAAATCTCGCAATTTGTAAGTAGCATGTCTTCACCAAGCATCTCCCAAGCTTCCACACCCAGAAGAAATGCTCTGATTCATATCTGAACTTAGGAGAATATAATGCCACATGGACTGAGTGTCCTGGATAGATCTTTGTCTTTGCCTCTGAGGATTTCATTCCTGGCACGAATATATATATATGGTTTTGGTTTTTTTGAGACAGGGCTTCTCTGTTGAGACTCTGTCAGTCTTGGAACTCACTCTGTAGACACCAGGCTGGCCTTGAGTGTTCTCTATAACCAGAAATATTGACAGTTGTAGAAGTATAAAAATCATTCTTCTTTTGAGCAGTGAGAAAACTGTAATGTTCCTGGATGATCATGGAATTGAAGGACCTTCTTAAAAAAGCAAGTATATGTAGATATTCTGCTTATCCATCCATTGAGATGACATCATTTAATCTGTATAATTTATAATGAGTACATAACTCAAATTCACACAGATCTACCTGCCTCTGCCTCGGAGTCCTGGGATTAAAGGCATGCACCACCATCACCTGGCTGAAAAATTTTTAACAGTTGATATTTAGATTATTTATGGGAAGTCTGATGTAATATTTATTCTATAGCACAAGAAACATTGGTGTCTTATTTAATTCCACAGTCAATGGCTAATTTAGCAAAACATTAAATCGAGTAAAGCCATAGAATGCTTGGAGGATGCTGAACATTGAGAAAGGACAATCAATGATGAACGATGTATTCAGAATATTTATATTTTTATGATATAAGAAATGTTAGGAAGAAATTCAATATGTGTGTGTGTGTGTGTGTGTGTGTGTGTGTGTAAGGGAACTTATTTTGACAATAGCGGGATAAATTCATTATAAACTTGTGTCTAGTAGATCTCAAGAATATAAGGGCATGCTTACCAATGGAAGATGAGGAGACTCACTATTTGTAGCTAATGCACATTTTAGGTTCAATGGTACATATTGAGAAACATGAACATGTCTTCATGGAAGTCTTAGTTCATTAACAAATGAATTTCCTAATGGACAGAATCAGAAAAACTGGGAAATGTGAATTGAAGACAGAAATAACACTGTATAAAGAGAAAGGAATTATTGACTGGGTAGCAATCACAGCGGGAAAAAGTTTGAAGTCCCAATTCCTAGAAATAAATGCTGGAAGAACTTCTCTAGAGAAAGTTAAAATAATGGGTTTTCTGTGGTGAGCCTTATTCGAGGTCCTTTCATCTCTCTTTTAGGGGTCCATCAGCTCCATTCCGTCTCAACACCATCACTGTACAAAAGCTCTGACCATCTCAAACCGTACTCTCAAATTTACTGGGCTCCTTCAGAGATAAATTTAACACTCACCTTGCAAAGCAAAACTGTGTTAAGAATTAGATTAAGAAACAAAACAGAAGAACCCAGGGGTATATAAAGCTGGTTACAACATGAGTCAAACATTAGCAAAAATCCAGTAGCCCCAGGAATAGAAAGATGTATGCTGGATTTGTAAATTTTAGTTTACTGTAGCCTAAGTTTCTGCAGTGTCTGGCAATTACAAATAGTTATCTTTGTAAGTCCTAGCTAAAGGCAAGGCTATTACTCAGCTTGCTTGATCCTTAAGAAATGTGTATTCCCTATGTTATTTTTCTCCCACAAAAATTAATAATTCTCTTCTCTGAATGCAAATAAATTTGAATATTGTTTCATTATGTTTTATTTGGGGGGACTACATTAAATTGTTTCTTCCTATTGAGTATATACTGTTAGATACTACAGAGACTGTCAAGAAGCATGCAAATATTTAATGCTCTTTCAATTCAAACATACTTAGTCATAATTAAAGCCAGTGGGCTGGCTTTTAAAAGAAGTTAGTTGTTATTATGATTGGCAGTTTTCTGTGCCTTTGACGACATCGAATGATATATGCCTGGGTGGTGTACAACATTGACAAATCCTGAGATTTATCTTCTAAGATCTCTTAGTAATGCAGTGTGATTAAGTTGAATCCTCTGTTTTCAGGATGTGTGCTATTACCCTTCATTATATAAATAAGAATGATAAATGCTATTGATTTTCGCTAACTATAAACCATCTTAATGTTAGCAACATTCAAGTGATTATTTTAAAACATAAAAATGAATACTGTCTGTTAGGAGGAAATATACTGGGGAACATATGCTTCATTTTTTTTTTTTAAGTATTAAGTGACTAAATAACATGTCTTCCAAATTCATGAATATTAGGAATGAGAATGAGAAAGACACCAGTCTAGTGTCAAAAGCTTATAGTATGCTCATCAGCCCAGATGGCTATTTAGCAAGCAAATTAGGTTTCTCATTTCTATCTGGTAAATAGAGAAGAGTACTTAGTGTATGCATCAAACTCTTCATGACTGTAAAAGATACCTAGAAGAAGCAACTTAAAGGAAGATGGGTTTATCTGGGCACGTCATGTCTTTAAGCAGTATCAGTCCATTGTGAATCATTAGTCTGCGGTTCACATGGACTCTTGTTTCTCAGCCATGGTCCAGCAGGACATCATGGTAGAAGGAAATGGAAAAGCAAGATGCTCACCCAGTAAATACAAGGAAATGAATATAGGAGAAAAAAAAAGAGAGGACATAATACATATTTCAGAGTATGTAACATGTGATCTTCTTTCTCAGATGAAGTCAAAACCTAAACAATTCTCCAAGTACAGATCATTTAATCATATTATTATTTCTCCCTGGAATTAGTTCCCTGTGAAGGTCTGAGATCTGAGGTTCCAGTCCATTTCCAAAATCCTATCAGATTAAAAAAACAGAACAAAACCTGACTTCTAAATTATGCTTCAGAAAGCATAATGGAATGGCCAAGGTGTGATTATGACACAGAATTTTTCTAAATGAAAAAAAAAAAAAGTTATAGAAGAGACTGCCAGACTATGTAAACTTCGATCAATACTCAGCAAAGTTTGATGAGGGATGTGACATTTAAAATGGGGTTATTTTGAACAGAGAAGAGAAAGATTGTAGTCACATAAAGTATTCAGCAGACTTGGTAGCACTCAGTCTGCCTAAAGAAGAGTTGTACTTTCCGTCAGCCAGAATGTTCCCCAAGGCCAGGAACAAAGCCAGCCTGAAACCTGAGGTGAAGATCATTAGCAACACTGCAGCAACCATCTCAAATTCTCTAGGTAGCACCTCCGAATGCTTCAGCAGTGGTGACATCATGAGCTTCTCACGGTGTGCAGTGTGCATTCCAAGTGGACGTGTGGATACACATCTGTCAATATTCTCAGGCCCTTGGGAAAAACTTACTTCCCAAAAGTAGGGCATAGTCTTGACATCCACATGGCAGTGGCTAGAACAAAGAAAGAGTTCTGCTATCCTATGTGGGTAAGATTGGATATCAGAGGAAACTTGCCGTTTGTTAAAGCACATTTGATATTATTCCAGGCTTTGAAGAGGTCTTACAATTGAAAAGAAAATCTATTTAAACATGATTCTTGTGTTTAAATACACTTGCTAATAGAGTAATCAGAGTAATTATTACAAGGCAGCTCTCTTTTAATTATTTATTTTTATTAATTTACTTATTTAATGAATTCCCATGTTTAAATGCACTGGCTATCAGAGTGGAATATACTCTGGAATTTGTAGTATAAGAAATACTTGTTCTTATTGGAGGGAAAGGTGGAACAAAATATGCCAATCTGAACCTAGGTTATCCATTCTTGACACTGGCAACCAGAGCAGCCGTTGATGTCTCAATATTGTGCTTTGTACATCTTCTTTTCCCAACCATTTACTTTATTCTCTTCTACCTCAAATCTTTACTAGATCCTCTCCCTGTCCCTCTGTCTCATTCCCTACCTCTGTCTGCACCTTGTCTCCTCCTTCTTTACAATCTTTATAACCACATATTTCATAGGAAGATTCAAAACTCTTGTTCCATTCATTTAAAAGTTGGAATGCAAAATTTACTACCACTCACCGAAATCTTTGGAATCAGGAGGTCTATGGCATAGCAATTGAAGTGAAAACTCCAGAAATTCATAATGGAAAAATTCTAAGTTTTATGCTTTTAAAAGAATTTATTTTCATGATTGATGAAAAAGCAATAAAAAGGCAGTGGCACATTGACAATCATGCAGTTGTCAGAGCAATCCATACTACTTTCTTTGACTTTTTTAAAGAGAAAAAGTTGGCCTTGAAAATAGTAAAATTAAACAGGAAGATGACACACCTGAAATGATATTGGAATGATGTTTTTGTGTGAACAAACAAAGCAATTCAAAATAAAAATCTTCAGTTTGGAATTACGGCAAAATATTTAGGGGAGAGGGAGCTTTTGTGAGGATCAATTTCTCTTAGAAAGGTTCCATTTGGTTCTGATTCCACAGAATAAGGTTACTCTGTGACTTGATAGCTCAGAATTTTAGAGCATTGAGATTCTTATGACATGGTTGCAGGGGAATATTCTTACACTATTTTTTTCTTGAAAGCAGACCATTCACTGCCTCTAATCGGAAATTCTGTTTAGTTGAAACGTAATTTTGGTTATTGATTTTTGTTCTAACAGAATACTGTGGTAAAAGAACAGCATTGTATACTTTTAGCCTATCTATCAAGGTATACCTATCTATTCTTTCATGACTGTGAGTTGGTCTTAAGATTTTCTTTGAATGTGATAGATGTGACGTTGCTTTAATGTCAAATAAAAGTCTCAAATACAATTGTGATGTTTTCTCTTCAGGACCATCCTTCTATAAATAAGACTAAGATGAAAGACCATGCGGAGGCAAGGATTCTGTAATTGAAGGACCTAACCTCTCGCCCAAAGAGCCAATCACATTGCGCTCCCAAAAAGCCAATCAGATCTTGCCCCAAAGAGCCAATCAGAGATTGTGCCCCAAGGAACCAATCAGAGATCGTGCCCCCTAGCCCACCAATTCCCTCGTGCCAGAACTTGACAGAACAGAACAACACCCAATCTGTAACCACTGGGTTAGAAACTCCCACCCCTTCCTGTAACCTGGATTAACACCACCACCATCCCTCCCCCCAACCCCTCCCCACCCCTCCCCCCACCCCTCCCCCCCCTCCCTCCCACCCCCCCCCTTAACCTTGGCTTGGCGCTTTTCTGTCTGAACCCACAGCCTTTGTGGATGCAGAGAGCTGCTTTTGGAGTTTGGAGTTTGGATAAAAGACTTTTTGCATGTGGGCTTGGGCTCTCTGGTGGGCTCTCTGGTGGTCTTCAGGAACCTGAATTCTGGCCACAACATAATCTCAGCCATCCTGGCAATTCGAGTTGACATCCAAACCTTGTGAGTCACGTCATTTTAGAATGTGCTGTTCCAGTTAAGAAAGGAGCTGAATGAATGATGTGAATGAACACTGTGAGAGCAGCAAGACAATTTCCCTGTCTCTCTTCAGTTGGTGAGGACTCAGTTTCTGGTAAGTTTGATCCATTTAGTATTGGGATGGGATGAACATACCATGTGGGACTTGAATATCATCTTCAAAATTAACTTAATCAATAAACATGGTATCTTAAAACATTGACAAAATTGTTGGAAGCTGTAAAAAGCAAGTTGAAGACAAAAAAATGCTTTTGCTTTTTGTTTTTATGTACTTTTTCATTAGAGGTTACAGAAGATATAAAAGAGAGTTCCATTTGGAAGTATGCCAAATAAAACTTGGGATAGGATTTTGACAGAAAGACTTTCATTAAAAAGTGATTGAACAATTACATGGAACATGCATATTCATTTACTTTCCATACCATAAATGTATATAGATAGTTATGTTCTAACTTTATAAATATAAGGTGTTTTGACAGATGCGACACTTACGTATACATATATATATATCTATATATATCTATATATAGATATATCTATTTCTATCAGTGCTTTAAAAACTGGCATGCTGTCTGCCTATTGGTTGCATTTCATTATTTTTTAGTTATGCCATACCCTAAGAACATATGCATTTTATTTTTAAAATAAGCAAACCATTTTGCTTCCTGTTAACCTCTGACAGTGCAAAGTAAAATGATTCATTCAGTACATACTCTATGATTATTTATGAGATGCTAAATAGATGTGTGATGTGCTAATTATTAAGAAAAGTACATTTGAAATCTGGCAAGGTGGCTCTTTAATTCCCCCTTTCCCCCAGGTGTAGTTGTTCTCCCTCTGAAAGGACTCCAGAGTATTAGACCACATTTGCACTGTACTCCAAGAAGTTTCATAATATAACTCAAGACAGAAGTGTCTGATTGCTTCTATAGTAACTACAGAACCCGGAAGGCACAGGCAAAAGAAATGATGCATGTTCAAGAACAACTGTATCTACACAGTGAGATTATGCCTCAAAACTAAAAACCCATTATAGATTTTAGCTGAGAAAATGCTTATTAAAAATAAGGTAGAAAGAATAAAATAATGATGTAAATTTTTAAGTCATGGCATAGAAATATTCAACACAATTTTAATGAAGAAAAGAATTTACCACCCAGTGAGAGCTGTGAACAGCTTGATAACAATGTTGAAATAAGCAAAAGTTCATCAAAGGATGGAAAATGATCCATCAAAATAGTAATCTGAGGATAGCAATTAATTTCATAATTTCTTCTGTGTTTTATATATTTCGAAATTTTATATGAAAGAGATACTTTTCAATTAAAATAAGTCATTAGTGTATGAATTAACAGACATGTATGTTACATTCTATGAAACTTTCACAAGAAAGCATGCTTCTTTTATTTTTGACACTAGCCTCATTGTTCACATGACAGCAATCATGGTCAATGTTCCTGAGATGTGGCTCACATCTGTATTATCCCACATGCTTGTCGAAATCGTACTGAGTTAGTGCAATATTTCAACAGCCTCCTATTGGGTTCATCTATACCCACTCTTCATCTTTAATCATTTTAATGCTTGGCTGATATTTCCAAAACAGCGTTCTAATCATATCTCTCTCTGTTTCCTTAAAATGCTTGCATCCTTTGGTATTAGTCGCAGAATCAAGGCAAAACCATGTATATGTGTTCGCCAGAATTATATTTGATCTGGCTTCTGCACATGCCCACACCCTTACTCATTACCTTATCCTTTTCCCCTTCTAACTAGCATAATGCATTTCTTTAGGACCCTATGTAGTATTCCAGCCTATGTAATATTCCAGTGTACCTTGATATTGTTATATTGATTTCTCTCAACCTGGAATTCCCTTTGTTAAATGAGTATCCAATCTCAGATAAGCTATGCCTCTTTCAAATGAATCTACATGGATTGTCCTGATTTTCTAAAATTTCTCTTTCCAGGCCTCTATAATTTCACTTGTGATGCACTTTTTTTTTTTCCTGAGAACATTCATTTTCTTCTCCCAGCAAATTCTGAAGGATGATAAAGATACGTTCTATGGCTAACAATATATGAACCCACACTGCCATGACAACAACACCCAATGTCTGGTGTGTACACTGCCATAGAAAATTGATGCTATGCATATTATGAATTTTTTAATGATATGCTTCTAACACTACCGTACTGTATAGAATACTGTCTCATCTTAAATGTTTACGTGTTCTACACCTTGGTTTTCTCCTACCACCAAATGCTATACAACCACACATTGTTTTGTACGATTAATTTTGTCTCCTTTTCTAGAATGTCATGTAATTGGAATCATATAGTGTGTAGATTGTTTTCATTCTGGTGTCCCTTTCTTAATATACGTATAAAAAACTCATCCATGTTTTTTTGTGTCTTGAAAGCTCATTTCCGTTTAGTGCTGAATAATATTTCTCTAGATGTATTACAGTTTTATTTGTCTACTTACTATTGAACATCTTGCTTACATCCAGGTTCTTATAAATTGTGACTAAAACTTTTATAAGCATACATGTGCAAGTTTTTTTCAATAAAAATACATTTTAAATTCCATCAGCAAACAGCAAAAGGCATCATTGCTGGTTCTTAAGGAAACTTTATATCCAGTCTTATTATAAATTACCAACCTGTCTTCCAAAACAGCTTTGCCATATTTTATTCTACAATGAATGAGAACTCCTGTTATGCTTGCATTCCCCAGCCTTTTGTACCATCCGTGCTCTTGATCATAATTACCTTACAGCTCTGTAGAAGTCCTTCAGTGTTGTTTGATCTTAGTCTTCTTAAAAAGTGTAAGGTGGGCCGGTGTTTCATGTCCTTTGAATCAGAATATCTTCTTTGAGGAAGTATCCATCCAGGCCAGGTTTGGGTTTCTTTTTTGTAATCATATTGTTTGTTTCCTTCTTGTTGAACTCTAAGATGCCTTTGTGCATAAACACTTTGTCATATTTACTTACATATATTTGTATAACTTTACAGGATATTTTAAAAACAAGAAATTTTTATCGTCAATAGACTCCAAGTAATGTATTTTTCCTCTTGGGTGTTGTGTTTGTTATTAAATGGAACATAGACGTGGAAACATAGACTTTCTAGTCCAATTTTCCCATATTGAGCATTAATTTCCATTGACCAAGTCTAACTACCTTTTGTGAAGTGTCCATCATAAATGTCTTAATTCTTGTGTGTGTGTGTGTGTGTGTGTGTAAGGCTGCACATTTGCTCTTGTATGATTTGCTGAAAGAACTGTTTGCTCTCCTCCATGGCCTCTGAGGATTTGTTGTAGGTCATTGCACTCTATTTCTGCCTGCTTCTAGGAACTGTATTATCTCCCACACATTCATGCTTTACTTAATAGTATACTTTTTTATTTTTTGGTGATTATTATAATTTTATATTGTTTACTGTATCTTTATAGTGCTCTTAAACTCAGATTGTGTCAGTTATCCAACTTCCTCAGTATGGTATTTACTGTTCTTCTGTTTATTTTCTCTTACAAATATTAGACTTACTTTTTTGTTTTTCGTTTTGGTTTATTGAGACAGAGTTTCTCTGTTGTAACTGGCTGTCCTGGAACTCACTCTGTAGACCAGGCTGGCCTCGAACTTACAGAGATTCAAGTGCCTCTGCCTTCTAAGTGCTAGGATTAAAGGTGTGGACCACCACTACCTGTATAGAGTTACTTTTTCATTGTCCACAAAATAAGATGGTGAGATTTTGATTGAGATTGCATCAAATAAATCAGTTATTGAAAAGTATCATGGAATCATCATCAACTTACTTTATTCTTTTGTTTCATTTCTTCCAACACAGTTCATCTACCATTTTTCCTCAATGCACCAGTTAGGTAGAACTTACATGGAAATTATGTATGTTACCAATTAACAAAGTACTGTGATTCTGATCTGTGTGTGAGAGCTTTGTGTTTCTTATCACTGAATAGAGAATTTGTAGATGTTTCTTATCAGGTTGAAGTACTTCTCTTCCTTCTCCTCTACTTCTGTTCCTCTTCTTCCTCCTCCTCCTCCTTCTCCTCTTATTCTGCTGTTTCTTCCTTTTTATTTTGTTTGCTTCTTTATTTTTTCAAGACAAGGTTTCTCTGTGTAGGCCTAGCTATTCTGAAATTCACTCTGTAGACCAGGCTGGCCTCAAACTCCGAAATCTGCTTGCCTCTGCCTCCCTATTGCTGGGAAAAGGCTTGTACCACCACTACATCATTGAAGAAGTTCTTCTTGATAATAGTTTACTGAGAATATTTATCTTTCTCCTGTTAATATAAGATACAGTATTTATTTATTGTGTCTCTTGATACGGTATGGTATTTAATAACTTCCCAGAGGCCATGAACCCTAACCTGAAGAAACTATGACACATGCCTCCTGAGGCAAATAGATCAGGCCAACTCCATGGTTCCCTGCAATTCTGTCACTTTTATTTTTTAATTTCAGTCTATGCAAGTCAATATTTAAAGCAGGCATGTAGTAACAAATCAGTCTCAAGACTATAGTGCTTTCCACAATGATCAATAACAACAACAACAAAAAAATCTCAGACACATTCCTATGGACCACAGTTTAGAGATCCAATTAGGAACAGAAAATAATAACCAAAAAAGCTTTGCCAGGATTTGTGCAGCAATGGAGAAGGGCAATTTATGTAACTTCAAATGTTAAATAGTTAATATTTCACCATGCAAGGCTTGAACATCAATGATCAAATGGTCATGTGATGATCTTTGCTTAGGGAACAGTATTATTTGCAATGGTGGCTCCCAGGATCTCAGAATCATTGACATAAACAGGAATGTTATTCCCTTTGCAGTTAACAAAGTGAAGCACAGGGAAATTGGGCACTTAACCCCAATATGTCTCAGCATAACAGATGCATTCAACAGAGACAACATAGCAAAGAGCAGCAATTCTACAGTCACGTCCTTCCCCTGCGATTTCACCAAGTAGTTTTCCTCAGTTACTAGTTTCTTTATCTGAGTCACTGTTGGTAGAGAGACTCTGTTCTTCTTGGCTCAATGGCTTCATTGTGCAGTTCTTTTCCTTGTCTTCAGGTATAACCTCTGTAGATGCCTTAGAACTTCTCTGTTCATCTTCCACAGTTCAAGTCAGTCTATCAGATGTCCACACAGGCTTTTCAGAACCTTGAGGTTCTGAAACACAAACATAGCCTAAGCTCCAGTGAATTACTGTATCCAGGTCATATAATTGACATTACATTTCTCTAATTATATTTCAGTTCTCCAAGGACCATGAACCTGAGTTGTTTCAGAGGGACCTAAAAATGTAAGTAATTCATCCTTGCCCAAATTTAAATTTTTTAAGTATATAAAATAAAAGAACACTACTAAATAAAATAAATGATAGAAGCCATACCACTCTATCCCTCCTTCATTTTTAAATATCGTTTAAATTGACCATTGTGTGGTTTTGTTTTGTACTTTTTTTAACCAAATTTTGACCTTGAGGGAGTGCTATATGAATTGTCTGTGAAGTAGGTTACATCAAACTGTGGGCAAAATTTCTGAAAAGGTTCAACTGTGTATGTAGGAGCATTGTCAGTTCTTAATATTTCACAAGGGTCTAAAACAACACAAGCCTGTGTTAAGTCACCCAAAGTATTTAATAAAAATTTTAATTATTTTCATGAGGAATATAAATACAAATGTAAGGATTAATCCAGCTTTTTTTTTTTTTGTAAGCAGACCTTTTAGGATTTTATTATAGTTAGTTGAAGGAAAATATAATCTATATAATGCATAACATAAGCAAGAGGAAACAGTTCTCTAACTCTCTTTAAAGCAGTAGTACCGAACTTTTGGCACAAAGTTGGACCATATGTTGTTGCTCTCTTTTTTTCGTTTGTCATTGTCGTTGTTGTTGTTGAGTGACGGCCAATAGTTGAGGCATTGTCTGCCCTTGGAGAGCCACACCCGAGTTAACCTTTGAGTCTGAGAATGTCCGATATCAGTACAGACACAGATGTAATCATTACTATTTCCTTTTTGTTTTCAAAAGGTGTGTATGGCAAGCTGGTATGCAGGATTAGCATTTTCATATGCCAGTTGCTTAAATTCTGCATTTGCAGTTATCATCAGGCAACTGAAAACCTTCACAAGACAAGAAACAAAATCTTGATATGTTTCATCAAGTCCCTTATCTAATTTTAAAAGATTCCTCTATCTTCTGTTTTGTCTTTCAGAATTTGGCAACTTACACCATATTTGTAGTGTTAAAACATTTACTTGTCCATAAGGCTGAGGAGGGTAAATAGTTTGTCATTGAACAACATTGTATGTGCCTTCTCTGGCTAACATTTCAAAAGTTATGGGCACATTATTATTAATTTTTTCTTGTATTTAGTAGATTGGTCCTGACATCTTTCTGAATAAATAGTCTTCCACAGTAAATATTTACCCCTAGTAAAGCAAGCTTTTGCTAATCCTCCAGTCAGAAGGAAAAAAACAACCCCAGAAGTAGAATGTAGGAGAGAAAACATAAAAAGAACAGTTGGTCCATATTGAGCATGATCCTGATTGAGATCCTTCAGGGTCTTAAATAAAATGAGTATATAATTTTTAGCTCATTACCCTGGGTTACTAGGGTCAGGCTTGTCACTCACCAGTAGAAGAGAAAATCCTTTCATGTGTTTCCCATCTCTTGGGCTTGATACAAAGTCTCTTGGCCTAGGAACCTGTACTGTTACTTAAAAGGAGTCAATTCTCTTACCTCGCTAACAGCCTCAGAAAGAGCTGAAGCAGGGCAGTGAAAAAGTTTCCGTGTTAACAGGACCTGTGTTTGATGGATAGAGTTAAGAAGCAGAGGAAACTGGGACTGTATTGATTCAGACAATTGTCATTATATTCTGTTTCTGAAAAAGGTATAAAAAAAAGTCTTACTGCTCTGTAAATTCCACATGACTTTCATTTTGCTATGTACTGTCCAACTCAGGCATGGTATTAGTTCTTCAACTGGCCATATCAGGTAACCTTGGCCCAGTAGATAATTTGGGGAGCTTACCTATAGGGATGATTAGTTGAAGATATTGTGACTCTTAAAGTGGTATCTGCTAGGTACTTTGACATTTGAAGTAGATATGGGTTCTGGGAACAAACTGATAAGCTCTTGGAAACAGAAACATTTACATATAAGTGCAAAGATTTGAGACTTAAGAAACTTTATTAACTTTGATATCCAACCAGATATAAACTTGTAGATGGTTTGGAATATGAACTTTTGAGATCAGAATATCAATTCAGCTTCATCATTTCTTATCCCTGTTTTCTTGGGCAATTATTAGATCAATTTTGATTTCAACTTTTCATCTGTAAATGAGAAGTGATAAGTTTGTAGTGATAATACTTAGCAGCTAGGGCTGTGGAGTATTTGTTATAGATTTTCATATAATGTGTATGTGTGTTTATAGCAACTCATATTTGTGTATATGCATAAATCTCACCCAGAAACACTCTCCACTGATCATTCTTGCTGAACATCACACAGGACCCTTTGAAAGACTTCCTTTGCACCCAGAATATTGTTTCCAAAGAGAAGTCTTTAACAGTGATTTGATGGGAATTAATTTTTTTTTTTACACCCAATTTCATTTTTCCCTAGAAACAGATGCCATCAAGACTCTCAGACAGGGTCCATGGGCCTGTACCCCACAGTGACAATAGTTATCCCATTCACATATCATTACTGTATTAGCTTCCTGTCTCCCCTTTATTGATAATCTCTCACTAGAGTCATGTGAGATAATTTCACAAATACACTGCTTGAATTCAGGTGTTTGTCTTGTCTGGTTATGGGAGAACTCAGATAAATAGACTTGTTAATGAATGTTAGCTGCCATTATTACTTCTTAGAATGGTGTTCATTTCTGTTGATGTGCATTCTATATGAATCATCTAGAAAATATATGCCCCATGTAAGGCCCTGATGTTTCTTTTTTTCTTCACTTACAAAACACTCATAGAGAGTTAATAATTTATCCATCTCAAGCTTATCTTGATATTACAGATCTTTGTCTTGTCTGTTGGAGTTTATGGTATAGTTAATAGGAATGTTTAGGTGTGGTGGACTAATATTTTTGGGGGACACTTTTATTTAAATATTTATTTTAATTTTTTCTTTACCTGAAATTTCATAAAAGGAGATTCTAGACTCTATGGAAAGATTACTGGTCAGATTATATGTTGCTTATCCCTATGAACATAAACATATCTTTTCCAATTTTAATTTTTTGGCATCTATTTTTAGCATATATTTCCCTCTTCAAGTCCTCCTTCCCAACCAAACTTCATATTCTTTCTTTTTCTCTGTCTCTCAAAAAAAATGAGTATCAAATCAAATAAAAAATACCAAAAAAATACATACACAAAAATAGACCGCATTTTATATTAGCCTACTACTCCTAAACATGAGGCTTGTCCTGGAGTGTAGTTTATTTACCAAGTGATACTCTATTGCAAAAACTTTCCTCCTTTCCCAAATACAAATAGATTCTTGAGTTTCTGTGAGTCCATATGTGTATTGGTCTTGTTGTGTCTGGAATACATTGTTTTTAGGGGATATCTACCTCCTTTGGTTCTTATAACCATTTTACTTCCTCTTAATCCAACTGAGCAATAATCATGGTGCATGCAGTTCACATTCTAACAATATGATATATTTTCAGTACTAATACATACAGATACATAAATAAAAGATAGTACATAGATAGATAGATAGATGGATGGATGATAGACAGATGATAGATAGATAGGATCGAGTTAACCAATAATCAGTAACAATACCACAATAAGACACTGCAGGCTAACAAATAAGAAGTCCTGTCCTAGGAATAGCTTGTTCCTTTTGCAGTTATTAGCCAATGCGATCCTAAAGAATTCTAAATATTACAGGGTATTACAATGTTTTTCTTCTCCATGGTTTAATGACAAAACTGGTAAATTTCATTTTAACAAGTCTTCACTTGATGTTGTTGCTTCTTTACAACAACACTTGAAGAGCCACTGTGTCAGGCAATATTTTGCATTTTATAATGATGATACTAATGGAATGTTAATGGGATGTTAATTTTAGTTCCAATCTCTTGAAATACATAAATTACTTCTAATTCCTCTTTTATTATGTCTTCAAGATTTTGAAAATGTTAAGCCCAGTTTTATCTATGATTTTAGCTTGTTACTTGAAATATTCTTATGTTCTATAGCTATCGGACCAGTTACTATCTTGAGATTACGCTTGTTTGTTTAAAATATAGATAAACATAGTGCAAAAAATGTTTTGGGACTTTTTTTGTGTTTGGTATGGCCAGTAAAAATTGCAAGTAGATAAAGTTTGCCTTCAGACAGACCATATGCTCTTACTTTATTGCCTAAATGTGGCATATTATCTGATTTAGCAAGAACAAACTACTATTTAACACTGCACTTGTTCCAACATAATCCTTGGGGATTTGCTTCTTCAGGAGCATGCTGGATGACAATTAGGAGGTGAAAAAGTGTCTTTTATATGTATTATAACAAATGGTTTTGTTTGTGTCTGTATTTTCAACTTCTTGAGAAATATCCAGCCAGTGAATAGTGCACAAAGCCATTTGCTAAGTGAATCATTGAAGGAATGCCGTACTTTTATCTTTCACATTATCAAATTCCATAGGATATTTAAACACTAGAACAAAATGAGATTTTATTTTACCCTCACTGCGTGTTGCTGTGAAGAAGGGGTTTGTTGAGAGCATTACTGCAACCTTCCTTGCTTGTGTTTTTTTTTTTTTCATTTTTTTTCTGGATACTCAGATGATTATGTGAAATACATACAAATACTTCTGTCTCTGTACGTCTGACATAATAATGGAGAATTATTGAAATAATGGGGTTTAAAAGCAGTTTCACATATTCTATTAAATACATGGAATTTCTGATGACTTGGGACAGTGATATGACTTCTAAATTTTTTTCTTCTGCATTTTGGGTATAGTTTCTATGTAAAATGAACATAAGAATTTGAAAGTAAAGGAGCTGCATTACAGGTATTTGTCTTTAGCAGGTTTAAAAGTTATCTGTAGTCCTTTTAAGAATCTTGTAAGGAAGATATTTCTATTTCCATTGTATAGAGAATAAAAGCAAGGCTGAGAGACATTAGGTGGTTGTTCAGGGTTAGGTGGTTATGAAATAGTAGATTTAAACAGAAAGAACAAAGACAGTAAAGATCTTTTTCATCTCACCTGTATCTTGAATAGTACCAGTAAAATCCTTTACCTAATTAGACATTATTGTCTATAAAAATAAGTAGATGAAATAAAAATGATTTTTTTTTCAAATTAACAATTTCATACTATGTTCTTTAGAAATAGTCTATGACTAGATATAATTGTTTATACCTGGGTGTAAAGGAATAGGCCTATGTGAAAGCTAGGAAAGGTCTATATTCCAGAGGCCTTTTTAGTCTTGTTGGAATGAAGACATACCTTTAATCCCGGTATTCAGAAAGCATTAGTAACAAACCTCTTTAATACCATTATTTAGAAAGCAGACACTTGAAGCAGAATCTCAGAAAGAGTCAGTGTTAGAAGTGACAATTAAGATGATTCAGAGTAAAAAACAGGCAAACTGACAGATCAGAGGAAGAGTTAACAAAGTGAGTCTAACAAGTGTCTATTAGAAGGAATTTTGAAAATTACACAAGAGGATTAAAATGAATAGGTAGATAAATAATAGCCGTGCAAAATCTTAATAACCTACAGAGGTAATACTAAAACTTCATGAGCTAAAATTTAGAAAAAAAGAACTTAACAGAGTTAATAGAAATGAAATTTCTATGTTAACTCGTAACAGTTAGTAAGTAACTGAATGCTTGGTCTTATTAGGAAGAAGTACTCTTACTTCTTCAGAAAAATAAAATTGAAACACATGACATGCTGTTGTATGTAAAAAAAATGAGCACAATGTTTACTGTTTTCTGCAGTATTATATCAAGTTAAAAATCACCCAAATATAGTAGTGTTACACTGCAAATAGGGCCTATATAAAATTTTTACTACAGAATAAGAGAAATAAATAAATTAAAAATGCATGAAATACAAAATACAGTTGCAGTAGTAAATCTTGTTCCAAAACCAGGTACTTCATTCTGTGTGTGCAATATGACTGTTTGTCTTTCTGTACATGTGTGCTTGTGTGTACTTGTTTGTTGATGTGCAGGTCTGTGTGTGTGTGTGTGTGTGTGTGTGTGTGTGTGTGTGTGTGTCTGTGTACATATACACACACATGTCTCTATGCTTGTGTGTATTCATGTGTGGTGAAGGGAGTAGGTGAGATTTTTCTATTTGAATCTTCAGTATATGTCTTCCCTGAGAGCAGGACGCATCCCATAATTAGCAAACAAAACCACTAGTCTGAGAAGTGAGGAAATCAATATGCTAAACTGCTTTCAGTGTTTGTATTTAAGGGCTTTCTGTCAGAGGCACGGACTTGTGCTTGTTCTGCCCTCTGTGCTCTCTCCTTCTGCTTTGATTATTCTTGGCAGCCCAGTTTTATCAAGTCTTTCTTCATGAAGTCTTGACAATCATATAAACCCGGTTTGCATCTGTCAAGCTTAGCTTGAAAAAGTCTGAATTCATGCAAATGTTGAATGTCACCCTTTGAAAACCAGAGAAGAGCTCTGCTTCAACAAATGGGCAGATAAAGATCCAGAGCTGATGTTTCCTTGTTTCAGTAGAAAGTGAGTTTAGTCATTTACTCTTAGCTCTAAAATTTCACATTTTTATTTTTACTTTAATATTTTACTTTTATTCCTTCATATGCTATATCTATCCTGATTATGCTATCAGTAGAGATGATATGATATATTAGAAAAAGCTCAGATTTGGGCATTACAGGAGATCCTAAATGTAAGGTGGTGTTTCTACATGCATGGTTGGTGAACTGCTTATTTCCCAAGGGACAGTCTCTTCATGTCTTAAGGATCCTGAGTCTGAATTGTTAGTGATCTAGAAGAATTTTTCTTCATGACCCCTTTTCAGTTTCTGTATTTCTGCCCTCATTTCTGCCATTGACTTCCAAGGTGCTTCACAACACAGGACATTTCCAAACTCTATTCATAGCCTATGATGACTCTTATTCCTAGCATTCAATAACAGATGATATCTGCACTTCATTGAGATTGCATTGTCTTACTGAACAACATTTCTAATGAAGTGACTTCCGTATATAATCTGCAAGATATGCTAGAGCAATGGTGGCACAGATCTTATGGGAGTAACCAACCAATGTCTGATTCGATTTAAGGTCCACTCAGTGATATAAAGTCCATACCCTACACTGCTTGTGTGACCTAGAACCAAGACTAGATATCCCAGAGACCTTGGATAAAACTGAACACTACTTCTCTAACTAGAAAATAGCAATAAAATGGTTCATAAATAGTTTGCTATACCCATAGATCAGTGCCTTATTCAGCTGTAATTAGAGAAGATTTCTCCCAAAGCAGAGAATAAAAGATGCAGAGACCCACAGTCAGACATTAGGGGGAGAGTCCTTGGAACGCATAGCCTTAAATGGGATAACTCCATCAATTTCCTCTATTCAGAGCTCAGGGAATCCCACAGAAATAGGTGGAAAGACTGTAAGAGATAGAGGGGAGGGAGGACACCAGGAGAACACGGCTCTCTAAATCAACCAAGAAATGCTTACATTAACTCGAAAGAGTGAAGCAACAAGCACATAGGACTGCACCAAGTCCTCTGTGTGAATATTAGAGATTTCAGCTTAGCATTTGTACAGGGCGTTGAATATGTGAACAGAGTAAGTCTCTTATCTTTATGCCTGCTTTGGTGAGCTCTTTTCCTTCTGTTGGTTTGTCCTGTCCAGCCTCGATGTGATGGTTTTTGCTTTACCCTATTATATTTTATTTTGTCATGTTTTGTTGTTATCTCTTAGAAACCTGATTTTTTTTTCTAATAAGAGACAGAAAGAGGGTAGATGGGGGGAAGGGGTGGCAAGTAACTGGGAGGAATTAAGGAGGGGAAACTGTAATGAGGGTATAATGTTTGAGAAAATAATGTATTTTCAATAAAAGGGGAAAAAATGCTATGGCATAAAACAAATATTAATATTGCTCGTGGGCTCTGAAATTTTTCTTTATACTGTTCTGCAATTATATTTTACATTTCTGTAATTGAATTAAGTTATTGGTAAATTATGAATTGTTGGGGTCATTTAATTTTATGAGATACATATTAATAATTAGATTAATTTCTGTGTCTAGTTTTTTCAATGTAGACATGTGTAGCTACTCTCCATATTTTTTTTTACATACCGGCTTAACATATCAAGTTAGCCTAAATTACTACTTGCTTAACAAGAAATAGGGTCAAATTTAATTATAACCTTTCTTAAATGTTAGAGAGGATCATTAGATTACTCTTTAAATTATTTGAATAAAACAAACTCAATTTCAGGCATACAGTTATGTGACCTCATGGAAATCACTTAAAGTTTTAAATCTCATTTTTATCTATAAAACAAAAGTTTAAATAAAGTGTTGAAGTTAATTATGATATGTTAATTATGATATATATAATACCCATATATTTATTATGTTATATACTCGTATTTTTTAACTGTAGGCAATAGATCAAGCAAAACTTATATATGGATCATAAAATTCTAATTGTAATAGTGTATTAAAATATGAATATTTATACTTTGAAAAATAATGACACAAAATAGTGTATTTTTTGTTGGTTGACTTAAAGTCTTTCCTTCTTAATTATTGGTAACATTGTCAGCATAAAATGTTTATTTATTTATTTTTTATTATTTTATTTTATTTTAATTTTGCTTCTCTCATACAACCTATAGAATACATCTCGGCCTCACTCAACCAACCATCTCCTCCCATCTCCGTCAGACCTACCCCTATTACCACCCATTAACACGCCTTACTCCCCAGAAAACTGTCTCCCCAGGATTTCACCACAATCAGGGCATGGCAAAGAGGGATGGAAAGAAGCCAGGAACCAGTCCCTACATCAAGGGTGGGCCAGGCAGCCTGGCAAGAGAAAAAGGGTCTCAAAGGCCAGTAATATGGTCAGAGAAACTCCCAATCCAGCCTATCTTTGATTTTCAGGGACACTAATCTAGACAGCCATATGATTTATTTAGGGGATCCTTCAGGTTCTGTATCTATGGCTTCAGTCTCTGTAGGACCCTAAGAGTGCTAGTCAGTTGGCAATGTGTGGCTTGTTCTCCTGGTGTTCTCATCCCCTCTGGTTTCCACCATCTCTCCTCTCCTTCTTCTGTGGGGTTCCCGATCTCTGTAGGATGTTTGGCTCTAGACCTCTTCAGATGCTCCTCTAAGCTGCTGAGGTGGGCCTATCTGGTGAGGACTGGGTTAAGTACCAATCTATGAACACAGCTTGACATCATTAGCAATCATCTCTGAGTGATCAATGTCTAGTTCCTGGCCTGTCCTGCAGTTTCAGCCAGGATTTCCCTTCTTTGGCTTGGAGTTCTGCCTTTCCATTGTCAAGGAAGATCTTGCAGGGCAGATAGGCCATGAGTCGGATGTTTTGTGGCTGGGATGGTGTCCCAGTCTCACCACTGGAATCATTGCCTGGCCACAGGAGATGGCCTGTTCAGTCTCCCTATCCCTGATTACTAGAGATTCTAGCTAGAATCTCCCTCATAGATTCCTGTGAGTTACTACACTAGGCCTCCCAATAGCCTTCCAATTGTCTCCCGTTTCTTATCGTCTCTCCAAATAGTTTCTCCCTCCATTCTTCTCCTCCTCCCATTTGCCTTCACTCCCACTCCCATCCTTCCCCACCCCACCTACAGCCTCTATTCAATTTCCATGCTACCAGGGAGATACCCTCCTTCCAACTGGGACCCTTCTTGCTGCATAGTTTTTCTGTGTCTGTGGATACTAGAAACTTTCTCTTATGCTTAGAAGTTAGTATCCACACAGATATGAGTACATACCATGTTTTTCTTTCTGTGACTGGGTTGCCTCACTCAGGGTGATTTTTTTTTTATTTCCATCCACTTGCCTTCAAAGTTTATGTAGTCATTTTTTTAAGCTTAGTAGTACTCCGTTGTGTAAGTGTACTATAATTTCTTTATCCGTTCTTCATTTGAGGAGCCTCTAGGCTGTTTCCAACTTCTGGCTATTATGAATAAAGCTGCTATGAACATAGCTGAGCAAGTGTCCTTCTGGTAGGATGCAGCATATTTTGGGTATAAGCCCAGGAATGGTATAGCTGGGTTTCCTGGTGGTCAATTTCCTAAGGAATCACCATATTGGTTTCCATAGTGGCTGTACAAGGTTACATTCCCACCAGCAATGAAGGAGAGTTCCTCTTGTTCTACATCCTTGCCAGCATGAGCTGCCCATTTCTGTTATTGATCTCAGTCATTCTAACAGGTGTAATATGGAATCTCAACATGGTTTCTCTTTGCATTTCCCTGATGGCTAAGGATGTGGAACACTTCTTTAGGTGTTTCTCTGCCATTTGAGATTCATCTTTTGAGAATTCTTTGTTTAGATCTATACCTCACTTTTTAATTGGATTGAATTGTTGTTTTCTTGGTGTCCAGTTTTTTGAATACATGTGTATGTATGTGTATATGTATACATATATATATATATATATATATATATGTATATGTATATATGCCGTCTATCAGAAGTGAAGTTAGTGAAGATTTTTTCCCATTCTGTAGGCTGCATTTTGTTTTATTGACAGTGTTCTTTGCCTTATAGAAGCTTTTCTGTTTCATAAGGTCCTATTTATTAATCTTTGACCTTAGTGCCTGAGATATCAGTGTTCTGTTCAGAAAGTTGTCTCCTGTGTCAATGCATTCAAGGCTCTTCCCCAATTTCTCTTCTAATATGTTCATGTGTCTGTTTTTATGTTGAGGTCTTTGATCCACTTGGACTTTTTGTGAATGGTGATAAATATGGATCAATTTGGGTTTTTCTTCATATTACAGTTAGAACAGCACCATTTATTAAACATCGTTTTTTGTTCTACCATGTATTTCTGGCTCCTTTATTGAAGATCAGGTGTCCTTAATTTGTGGATTTATGTCTGGATGCTTTGGTTACATTGATCTACATGTCTGTTTCTATGCCAATACCATGCAGTTTTTATTACTATAGCTCTATATTACAGCTGGAGATCAGGAATAGTGATACCGCAGAGTTTCTTTTATTTTTCAGGATTATTTTGTCTATCCTTGGCTTTTTGTTTTTCCGTTGTCAATATGAAACGTTTATGATTGGAAGGAACATATTATTAATTAAGTGCAAGTTAACTTAAGTATTATTAAATTGAATTAAATATTTTTTGTTAAATTAAAATTTTCCTGATAGGATTTGAGTGCTTGTGGGTATAATGAAGAAAATGTATTATATTATTCTGATAATCATAAAAATTGATATAAACACAATTTGAAAGTATGATCATAGAAGTATATCTTTTCTCACCTTATCAAAACCTTTTTAATTTCCTGGGATTATAAAGTTTCTCATGGATGATAGGATCCTGAAGTTAGTGCACTTATACTTCAGGCTAAAAAATAGTTGGTAATGAGCATCAAGGAGGTCAGGGGAAGTCAAGGAGCTCTTTTAATGAAATTAATTAAAAACCCAGTTAATAAGGAGCTTTCTGATACACATACATGGAAAGTCATCATATCTTAATGTTGGTATTTCTGATTCACTTTATCACTTTGAAATAAAAGTGGTAAAAAAATTTCATACTTATTCCTCAAATCTCTAAAACAGTTACTATGCCCCCTGGGAAAAAGTGAAGATGGAAAATATTCAATAATTTTGCACAGACTGATCAAGGTTTTCTTTATTAAACTATACCTTATTTTTTTAGTAAGATGAGAATTCCAATTATAATAGGATTTTATTATAAATGTTTTCTTTCCAATGTTTTGCAAATGAAGCAAATATCTGTTAACCAAGATGAGGAGTTGAGAGTGCAATCTGCATATGTAACTTCCACTATTCTAACAGTCATATTGTAGTCAGTAAGAACACATATGCCATATAGTTTCCACATAACATACAAGCTTTTGCCAAATAAAGCATTTTATAGCTATCATCAAGTTGGCGTTTTTTTTCTTAATTGCTGTGGGTTGCTGTGACAAATACTTTGTCCATATCATGTCAGGGAGGAAACGTTATTTTCATCTTTATTCCATGCCATTGTACATCACTGAGGGAAGCCAGGCAGAAACTTGGAGGCAGGTTGATTGATTATTTGGACCCCAGTTGGTGAAACTATCCGGGAAGGAATAGGAGGTTTAACCTTGTTGGAAGAGTTGTTTCCATGGGAGGCGGGGGAGCAAGCTTTGAGGTTTTTAGAAGTTTTCTGGCTTTCCCAATGTGCCTCCTTTTCTATGCTCCTGTTTGGGATCAAGATGTGAACTCTCAGCTGTTTCTGTGCTCTGCAGTCCCCTTCTCTATGTGTCATTCATAACACCCACCACAACTTTCCTAGTACTCTCAGGCCAGCTCCACACCACACCTCCCACTGTCATGAAGAACATGTGTTTCGGGAGCATCCAGTATCCTGACATCTTCACTGTAGTCAAGGATTCATTTACATCAGTGGCCTCTCCTGGTTCCTTTTCATGGACTCCAACCTTGCCACACAGTACCAAGCTTCCTTTGCCTGAATTTCTCTCAACACAGTAATCATCCAAACTCCCACAGTATAGCTCAATTATCTCTGAGCACTCACCAGATTTTCCATCTCAAACTTCCAAATATCTCCACAGCCCTAACCCAAAATATCTCAGTTAGGTCCATCACAGCAACATTCCACTTTCCATAATTCTTACTTCTGCTCCAGTTTGTGTTCCTGTTACTGTGATAAACGCTATAGCCAAAAGCTACAGAGATGGGGAAAGGTTTTATTCAAACTTTCACTCCCAGTTCACAACTGAAGTCAGGGTATTAACTCATTGCAAGGAAGTAGTGAAAAAACCTTGGAAGAATGCTGATCACTGGCTTACTGGCTTGAACCTAGATTCATGCCTGGCTAGCTTTGTTATAGAGCCTAGTCGTACCTGCATAGTGATGGTGCCGCTCAGAGTGGTCCCTCCAACATCAATTAACAATCAAGATAATGTACTGAAGACCTGAAAACAGGCTCATCAGATCTGGAAAGTTCCTCAGCTGAGGTTCCTTCTTCCCAAGTGACTCCAGGTTGTGTCAAGTAAATGATAAAACTAATCAACAAAACATATCACCAGATTAAAACAATGGGAAAAAAAACACTTTATAATTTTTATTACCTTAGTAATAAATCTGTGAAATCAATGTGCATTTTCATATACAGTGTACTGTACCTAGAAATAGTCATAGTTTTACTTAAATAGTCCAATATAAATCATAATACAAAGTTGTATATCATAAACTGAACGAAAACTCAGAAACCGCATCCATTGATAATTTAAATATTTAATTCTCCAAAAATACATGGAGAAGCATGTGCTCTAATAGGAGCACATGATAGGTACAAGTGACACTTTTGACAGCTTTCTAAAGGCAGGCAAATCAAACTGCATTTTCATTACAACTCCCCCAACGTTAATGTTTACTTTGATATTTGTGTATCTTCCCATTAACATGTATTCAAGACTTTGTGTGTTTTCTTGAATTTTAAGTGCTTTTGGCATTGCCATTTTTGTGGATCTTGATACTGATTTCAGCTGTGACAATCAGCAAGGTCATTTCTAATTGGCTGTGTCAATATGGGATACCTCCCTCAAAGTTGCTCATACTGCTTGAAATCCTTAGACACAGCAAGGTTAAGTAGGTTCACTTAGCAGTTGACATTTGTGGTAGAAACCATGTTTTATTTTCTTTGAAGTAAAAATGGCTTTCTGAAGTATTATGTATGATAGTTTTGTCTGAATAAATATGGTGCTCAGTGAAAGATGAATCGACAGAGATCTTTATTAAGCTATGACCCTTGAGAGGAGATGGTTTTTTTTTTTGGACTGTTTATTGGCTGGGAGCCAGGATTATTCCAGAAGTCTAGTCTACCATATATGCCTGCTCACTGGGAGTGAATTATTCATATCATGTTTCGGAGCATAACATTGTTCAGGCAAAACTTCGGATAATTAGATCCAATGCTTTGTGAGTCTGAGCCAGTCACCAATTCCAAATGTGACTGGTACCTGCTTTTCTAGTTACCAGAGAGGATGAACTGAAAGGACCAATAAAGCCAATGAACTGGAGTCAATGCTAAGATGTATAGAAAGACAGTGACTCAAAATCAAGGTCACAAACAAATAAATAAGATAAAATGTAATGATAAGGGTGCCTTTCTGTTGTTAGTTGGAATATTTGTTGAAAGCAATTCTGAGAAGTTAACAATGACCACCACGACACTAACAATTCAACATTTGGATTTTTTAAATTATGAAGTAGTCAACCAAGACCAACTTTTTAAACAACAGATGCATAATTCTTAAGCAGTAGCTTAAGAATCTTTGTCCATATTTAGTACTTTCTTACGTTATTTTGTCCTTTCTAAAATTTTATGAACATTTTGAAATCCATGTAAAATGACTGCTTCCTTGTGATTATTTTTAAGTCGTAGACATCAATACTTCCTCCAGAAACATGTGAAGTTTTTCAGTGGATTTTTGGATACGTGTTCCAGGAGAATGAGAAAGACCATTTGAACCTTCTAAAGTTCGTAATTCCTTTATTGAGCACACCATGTCCAAATCAAGAAAGCAGCTATGGTGACATTGCTAACAATGAGTGTGATGTGCTACTTTCCATATTTTCTTAAAAAAACTTTCAAAATAGAAATAGGAGATGGTATTCTACTTTGCCATTTGAACCTCCATGCTCTGAAAGCCTGGTTCATGTAAAGCATTTCAGTGCTGATGGTGATGATGGGAACCTTATTAAACAGGTACACCATACCATAATTAAATAACACCAACCAAGTTGTTGTTAACCTATGAGTTGTTGCTTATAAAGTTGGCAACCAAAATAAGTTGAGATAATGCATTTTTTTAAAAAGATACTACATACATTTGCCCCATTGTATAACAATCTGTTATATGAGTCTCTTTTTATTAATTGTTAATGATACAATTATTGGGAGATATATGCTATATATTTTCAAAGTGTACTGAGGTTTCAATCATGTTCCAAGTTGAGTAAAGTATATAAACAATGTCAAGAACCAAAGAACATGGAAATACGCAGCCATCCATGGATCTTTCGTTCAGTCTGGCCTGGCTGACTAATATTTCTTAGGAGAAAAAAAAATCAAATATTGGTGATTCGTATCACAACCATTGCTCTCTCTTCGTAGTCCTATTTTTCCCATTGTTGATGTGATATTGTCTGTACCAGTTTGTGACTGGCTTTTCTGTCTTGATAACTGCTTGGACCACTGTCTGGGACTACTCATATGATCACTCAAATTACAAGAAGTTGCTTATTCTCACCCAACATGAAATTATCCTAGTGAGTACTGGGCCTGCTAAAGACACACCACCTTTCTTCAGTGAGATAAATCCATTATATTTTCTCTGGAGAGCACCATTCCTGTTATGACCTCACTCTCCCTCACCCTGAAGGATTCCTAAATAATTATTTGCTCAAGTGTGGCAATCTCATTGTTTTCTGTTCTATACCTGTATCCAATTTTTCTTGCTTATAAATGTTAATGGTTTCCTTCCAAAAAGAATTCTTTCTAAAAAACAAAACAAAACCCAAAAACAAAAGCAAAACAACAACAACAAAAAAAACCATCAATAGCTGCCACAAGGCAGCTTTTACAGTGATAGAGCACCCTGCTGTGTTTGAATGGCCCTCTAAGACTCACATGGAAAGGTTTGGTATCCAGGGTATTGACTACAGGAGGTTCTTTGGACACTTAAATGACATGTATTTTAGAGAAGTATATCTTAAAAAATGAAATGGGATGCAATTAATATCTCTCTGTCTGCATCCTGGTTCAGGTATAACAATTCACTCATTCATATACCTTCCCCATTCCTTTGGTTTCACCAAAGGCCAAGCCAACAAGACCATTTGATCTTAAATTAGAATTTTTATTTCCTAAGTAAAGTTTTCGTTGATAACTCTATTGCCTTAGATATTTCATTTTACAAATATAAATATGATATAATATATGTGTATGATTATGTTGATTTTCCTGAAACTATTTCTAAAGCTGGGCTAGGTTCTTACATATTTATATTTCCTATTCTACATTCCTCTAAATACAAATTTACAACAGAGGCTATATATTTTCTCACCCATTGGCAAAAAGAATTTTAGTGTCTTAAACCACACATACACGCACATGATAAATATATGAATAAATAAACAAATGAATAAATGAACCATAAAAAAGTCATATGGTGAATTTTGTTATATATATATATATATATATATATATTTTTTTTTTTTTTTTTACTACAACCAATCATTCTAAGATATAAAACTAAGTTCTTCTTAGTTTTAAATAGAGGGTGGCAAAATATCTTTCATGCCTACTGTATACCTTCCTAAGAAATTCTATTTTATATTTTATTTAAATTATAATAATTCATTATTTAAAATCAGGGGGACAGTGTACCTTGGTGTGGAATTCAAGTGTGCTTTCTAAAGGTATGGAAAATAAAGTTTCTAGTGAATTTATTGTTCCTCCAGGAAACTGAGAGACAGGTAATTTGATAAGATGCCCATGGCTTCTCAGATCCCCAAATCTTTCTTCTCAGTATTGTTGAAACTTTTGGATAACAATGCAAACTTTAACTTCAGTCTCTCTCCCTTTCCTTCCCTTTTTTTCCTCTTCACCCTCATTCTCTACTTCCCCTACTAACTTCATTAATGTTGTTGAAAATTTTCCAAGGATTCTTTTCATAGCTTAGTATGCTGGGTAACTCTTGACAAAATCTATTTTTTATTACTAAAACTAATAGTTATATTCAACTAACACCAAAACCCAAAACAGTTGACAAAGAAGAAGAAAATGATGGCTTTTCATAGACCATATCTGTCTTCTGATATATTGTTCATTGGAAAATTACTACTCTAATATGAATCTGAAATTTTACACAGAATAACTTCTCTTTATGATAGCAAGCCTATCAACATATGCATGTTTTACTTCTTAAAATAATTTCTAATGATTCCTTCCCCTTATCAGTTCCTATAATTTAAAGAGCCCGGTTGGTATAGCCCTAGAGATAGACCCAGGTTTTTGCAAGTTATCAAATCTTGGTTTCTCTTTCACATAAACGTTTTTTGTTTTTGTTTTGTTTTGTTTCTTCACTAGCAAGTTTTAAACTGTGCACAGACTTCAAGACTTCATGACGCATAAGACTGCAGGGATCTTTATCTGGAGGTTGCATTAATTACACTAAATATTTGTTTGTTGAATTATGTATTGACTATGATTTATGGAACATCTCATAGGATACTGGGGAAGCAGACATGAGCATGTGTCCTTCATAATAAACACTGAAAATGCCATGGTAGAAGAATGAATAAGGACACTGGGTGTCCAGAAAATGGAAGTCACAGTTCTTTCCCTAATACCACTTAAGCATTTGTTTGGGGAGGTGAGGATTAGCCACATGTGAGCACAATCAGCCTCAGCCTCTTTTGTGTAGAGATTCTGCTGTGGTGATATTATTCCTTTGTATCTTCATTCAGAGGCTCAGGGCTCATTTATTTGCTTGATTGAAAGGCAGCAAGAGCTTGTGCATGCGTGCAGTGGAAGAAAGCTGGGTCTGACTGAAAACAAAACAAGCAAACCCAATAAAACTTAAAAAGGAAAGAAGTGAAGAAATGAAGAAAGAAACCGAGTCTTACAGTGGGCACAAAAGCTTAGCTCTGCAAGAATGTTAAACCCTATTTCATCTCTTAGCTGTTGAATTTAAAATGAGATTGGAGAAGAGTGTTTTGAGAGGAGTGGAGCAATTTCAAGTGACAGAGTTCAAAGGAGGTGGTTATGCCTCTCTAAACAGGCTCCGAATCTACTTTACAGATATTTTTCACTTGGAAATAAAGAGTTCAGTTGCGACCATCATCTAACTTTTGGAGAAAATGACCTATGCATATGAGATGGAGCATATACCTTTATGGAAAGCCTCCATCATAGTAACTGTGAGCTATATTCATGTGGCATTCCACAAATATTTATTGAATCTTACAGCATACTAGGAGCTACAGGAACAAAACATGGTATTTCAAAGAGATTTAAATGCAATCTATATTGCAAAATGTTACATATTATTAAATATACCACCTTCAAGTATGAAAAGGTTAATAAGTTTGATTTTAAATCTAAGTGTCAGTTTGTATCAAGAATGCAAAAGTTCCTCCTATTTGCATCTTAGTTTATGGTCACCTCTATTTCAAGAGAGTTTGGAGGAAAAAATCATTTGGTCTGGACTCAATCAAGATCTGGAGTTTTATGAGTAAATGTCATTTACAGTGTAGCAAACTATTCTGACATAAAGTGGCCTGAGACAATGATTCATTTCCCATTACAGTTGTGAGGGAGCCCAGGATTTACTGAATAGTTGATTTCCTCATGTGGCATGAATGACGTCATTTGTGAAGGCAGCTGGGAGCTCCACGGAGCTGGAATGTCTGAGATGGTATTAAGTTTTATATATTTAAATTAATTTGTGTATTTCTGCACGTTTATGTGTGTGTGTGTGTGTGGTGCACACACACATGCATGTAGAGGTCAGAAGTGAATCTGGAATGTCATCCCTCAGGAGCTGTCCACCATTTTTAAATAATACTTTTATTAATAAATTGAATTTCATAAAATGTATCTCCATAACACCTTCTTCCCATTCCTCCCTGGTCCATCCAAAGCCAAAGTAACTCACCATGATTTATTCTAGTGTTTATTTCCAGTTCTTTAAATATGGAGAGAGGTGATGGGCAATTAAAAGTTTTGTAGAAAACCAAAGCATGCCTGGCTCCAACCTGTAAAGCAACAGGTATATATGATTACATGTGGCTGGCTCCAGAGAGTCTGCCATACTGGAAAAGCAGGTGTTGGACCTCAAAAGGAACACACATGAATCACAATAGTCTTGTGTCCCAGAATTTTCCTGCACAGGGATATTCTGTGTTGTTAGGATGTCATGTCAAAGCTATGTACCCTGATTTTTTATTTAGAAAACATAGTCACAATAACTACCTAATGTATCTCGTTGCAACTATTATCATCCATTTGACAAACACTGCCATAAACTTGACAAAAATATAAAATTATTTTACTCCAAAAATTAAAAATTAAATCTGTGTTTGTATATCTGTTTAGCTCACAGATAATAGACTAGTTATATTGCTTTATAAGCTATTCTTTATTATAAAAATGTTGATGCATTACTTACAGAAGATTATCTAAATTAAGGAGATAGAATAGGAGATTTGGCTCAGCTGGTACACTCTTTGTCTAGGGTGCATTTGCCATGGGTTCGACATCAGGCACTGCATAAATCATATGTGGTGGCATATGTCTGTAATTCTAACCCTCTGAGCATTAGCAGGTATAGGCAGGAGTTCAAGTTTTTCCACTGTGGCCCAGAAATCCCCCCAAATACCAAGTAAGATGCCACTTGTGACTGAAGCTCTTGTGAAGGGTCAGGGTGAAGCTGTAGCTTTATCTGATTGGCATCTCTTCTTTGGTTCATCTCCTTCTCACTCTACTTTGGCTTGGACAGGAGTCAAACAGCACTGAAACAACTCATCTCCATGTTTTGTTTTTTTTTTTTTTATTAGAGCTTAACAAATGGTAGAGATTTTTACTGTTTTAGTTAAATTTAGAATACATTTTAAAAGATATATTTGACAATTTGATTGTGACAGTACTTTGCAATAATTTACTCAATACATACTCTGATATTTTCCAGACAATGTTGTAAGCAGATGGGATAGAGAGATCTTATTCATGAGTTTCATCTTTATGTTTTATGATGGTTTGATGCCTTACTGGACAAGGCAGAGCCATTGCTTCTGTAGATCTGGCTAATTTCCAAAAATAATAATAAAAAACCTAGTCTGTGAATGACATGTGTATTTGCCAACAAATTAATATTGTGTTGCTACCCTGATATGCTTTCTTTTGGTAGGCTTCTGCAGTTCCAGATAGCAATTGTCTTGTCTTCATACACTAGAACCAGAATAAAGATTACTAAAGAGAACCTCTACTGCCAGGAGCCTGATATAGACATATCATATCATCCAGTTCCAACCTGTTCCTTCTCCAGTACATCCTTTTGCAGTCCCATGTGGCCAGGCATACCTCTTCCTCTTGAGAACTGTGGGTTACAACCTGGATTTCGAAAGGCTGTGTTCCTGAAACTACTAGCCTTATCATATCACAACAAAACTAAGAGCTTGAGGATGTGTCTGTATTCAACCCTGTGTCTGTTGTCTAAGAGGGAAAAAGTAATGAATAGATGAACAAATGATGTTAGAAGATGCTAAGAAAAACGAACGTGAAGGATGTGAAGGGAAGTGGGAAAGCACTAGTGGAGAGTGGGAGCAGCTGTTGTTGGGGTTTCAAAGGACAGAAATGTAGAGACACTTGGCTCCAACAATGCTGTGAAGACAGAGGCATTTTAATGTGACCTGATGCAATTTCGTCTATGGGTTTCTTTACGATTTTTGTTTGTAGGTGCTCTGTAGCCTTAACTCTGTTTGTAAAGATAGACTCTAGTCCTTTAAATCTCAGATGGATAGTATAATAAACACATTTTGATTTACTAAGATGAGGAGCTAATGACGAGCATATGTAGTTTAAGGGAAGTGTTTGAATACGTTGACTTGCCTTAGAAAAATTAAAAATTGTCATTCAAACTGAAAACTTATCTGAGCGGTGACGGGGTTGCTTTGATATGCTATTCAGTCTGATTACCATTTCTGTTCCCTTCCAATGAAATGAGCTAAGATAGCAGGGAAATGTAAGTGACTCTTTCCCCCCTCTTTTGATTTTAACAAAACCATCTGATGAATTTTATCCCAATCATCTTACAAAAGAAAATTAGAGGCTGGCATCGCAGCCTGTGGCAGCAGCCCCTTTACCTAATAAAATACCTTTTCCACATAAGGATGAATAACACTGTATTTTACCAGCCTGAGATTTTTGCCTTTAAAGTGTGACAGACTTGAGTTCAACAGAGGATTCAGAGCTGGTCACAGCTGCACAGGCCAGAGTGATTTTAACTCATAATGAGAAAGTTCGATGTTACAGGAAAATCAGAGCATGATTATTCATTAGAAAGTGCTCAGACTATTATTGAAAATAAAAATAAAAGACTTTTATCTAGAAAATGTAGGAGATATAAGAAAAGATGTCTTGAATCACAAAGCTTTTGTAAGAATAGTAGAGTCATTCTTGAATTTGAGCAGTATGATGACAAGTTCCATGATAACATATTTGTCTAGGAAAATGTGATTGACTTGTTGATCACATTTCATATAATATCATATCCTTTGTTAGACCACGTTTATCTATTATTTCAGACCATTTTCATCCATTATTTCTAATGAAAAATCTGAAAGATGAATTAAAACTTTAGTTATAGGCTATCAGATTATCCAACCTTAATTATTAACTCAGGTGAAATGAAAAGATTTTACACAAAAAATTATCCACAAGTTCCTAGAGCAGTTTCATTCACAAATCTCACCATGGATAAGAAACCATGGTGTCCATCAACAGGCAAATGAGCAAACAAGATGAAAATTATTTGCTATCAGCATATCAGAGTATGAATTAACAATTAACACTTGGAACTACTAGATGTACACTATAAGAATCATTTTTGAGATTCTTATCCTGAGTGAAAGAAACAAAGACTTCCATTCATAGGAAATAAACATTAATTTATGATGGAGAAGTATAGGTAAACAGTGTCTATAGCACTGGGAAAGGAGGAGGATATTGAAAAACCGTACCAATAACCCTTATAAGTGATAGAAATGACTTTAATTATCATGCGGATCTTACTGGCACATTGAGCCACCAAGTGTCATCAAGTGGATGCAGTTACTTTTAATTACGTTCTTTGCATCCAAACGTATGCAAACTAGTTTATTTTAGCTATAAAAATTGAGTATGGAGGATGTAACCAAAACACAGAGGAATTGATCTACTTGTGATGTCACACTAACCCTGAGCAGCAGAGACTTGATGGCAATTTTGTTTGTTTGTTTGTTTTTTCAACCCCTGTATCTTTATCTCTTTCCACTCCATCCTTGGCAGGGAAAACAATTTCTGAGGAATTTTTTTTCTTTGCACTTGTAGAATTATAACCATTTCGCATAGCATTTATTATGCTATTAACTTTCATATTCAGATGTCTTCCAGGTTCCTTTACAGTGCCATAACTTTTAGGTTAGAGACATAAAAATAAGACATTTATTTTGAAAATTCATCTGACAGGAAGTCTTCAAATTTTATGTGTGATTTTTTAGGAAGAAGCTGCTTGGAGAGGCTCATATGATATAAATAAGATATGTCTTGCTTCATATTGGTCTGCTAGAATTATGTCAAGCATAGATTGAATTTCTAGGACATCTCAATAAGTATTTGCAAGTTGAGTGCATGGTTTTCATTTTCAGTGGCCTCAGTAGTTGCTGTGTGTGTTCATGGTCCTTTTACTAAGGCAGATTGTCAGACAGAGATCACAAGGTGCTTCCTGAACTTTCTGTGTTATAAATCTACAGGGACTGAGAGCACACAAATTTTAGCAAGGACTTTAAGTGTTAGGTTTTTCAATAGCAAGCATATGAATGCGTAAATATGGAAAAGACATTCTGGAAGTCTTCTCAATCGGTAGGAAATGTTTAACTACCGTGATATATATGACAGGTGGTTTGGAGACAACTCTTTTAGTCTTTCTTTCCAATTTATATTTCTATTACATAATGGGGATAGTCACCTCATAAGCTCATCAGTATACAGTGAATCAATGAATGGGCAATTTTCATTTCCTTGTAAGGCTTTTTTTGAGATTTTGAATGGTAGTAAATAGCTGAGAATCAAGATGGGTGAAGGAAAATAAAAGTGATTGACTGAGAATGGTGAATGGGATTTAATTGAAAGGGAGTACTAAATATCAGAGCATAGATTAAACTTGGCATGACCTGCTCATCTTTGTATCAAATTCTATCACAGTCTTATACTCCAGTCAAATGCAAAATATGGTAACTGTAAAAAAAAATAACAAAACAAAACATGAACAACTCTCTATTTTGTCTTCGTAAAAGTTTGTGCGGAATGTAATATTTATCATATCCATGTAAATTAAGGAGGCTTAGAAGGCAAATTTACAAAAAAAAATTCTGTGAAGATGTGACTTCACCTGTATGACTTCACATTTAAGATAAGATGTGCATTTCATCTTCTCATTAGATGTACATCATTGGGGATTCAGCACGGAAGGCTCAAACAAGTAAATCTTCCTTTTCTCATACATTCAGTGTTAATAGTAGTCGTATTCACTGCATCTTATTGGGTTTATTAGGGACATTTGGGGTACATCTACATTGTATATATCTTTCTGTTTCTTGCTGTCAAATTTAAATTTTTATTTAATCTCCTGGTTTGAAAGCAATACTAGCATCACCAGTGCTAACAACATCACCAGTCTTTGCCTCATATTTTACACGTGAAATTTAATGTAAGCTTTAATATAATATCAGACATGTAGTTGAAAATCTACCCTGAATTGTCAAAAGGTGAAAATTAAAAGAAAAATACTGTTTAAAGGTTGACCTGTATGTAAACAAACAAAAGAGCATTTCATTCTGAGTGGACTGCTGTCCACAATCCAAACTACCTAATTCCCAGATTTTAGTGCACATTATGCTGCTATCTTTGATTTCTGTTCTGTTTGTGAAATTCAAGTATAATTTGGACTGACATTGTGAGTCTGATTGTACGAAACCCCATTTTCACATGTGTAGTATAAATAGTGTTAGGGTCATATTATATCTACCCTGTTTGCTTGTGAGTATCAACTTATCTAATTTATGTTCAAGTAATAAGAATTTTTTGAACCCCTTTTAAGAGATGTGCTCTTATTTTCATGAATAAAATTAAATTTTCTTATAACTAGCAGCTTATCAAAATCAGCAAGAAGCTTACTATCTGTCATTTTGTGGTTTATTTTGCCACATTCTCTTGCAATTGGAAACCAAACCTACAATCGTTCGTAGGCTCTGCTCAAGTCTTCTTCTCTGAGACCTTTGTCCTTCATGCTACCACACTTCTTATGTTCCAGAGTAATCAATAGGTCCTCAAAAGTCAATATACTGTGTGGAGTAAGGTTTGAGGCCAACCCGGGTTATCCCAAGTGCTGTGTCTCCTTGCTGGTGTATGACACCTCTGTAGCTGCAGCCTTCCTCCACTGACTTTAACAGTCCTTGGACTCAAAGTCTCATTTTCAGTGAGCACATTTTCCTGTCCATTGCAGGAAAAACAGAGCCTCTACTCTTCCTTTCCAGTGAACATTTACCTGGATGCATCATTGAGCTCACAGACTGACAGAAATAAGGACAGGACATAGCATTAGACTTTTGTTCTGGTACGCCATAAAAGCTGTTTTCAACTGTGGTGAAAATATTAAAAATAATAATGTGTTTCTTATGACAAAAAGGAAGAAAATTCATAATTTCACATTCATTTCTGAGTCTGTAAGAGGAATGTGAGGAGAGGAGAGGTTTTTGGAAGGGTTATAGCTGGGCTGAGGCTAGGTAGTATTTTCCCCTTCCAAATGCCAAATTCTTGCCATTGTCCTCTTGACAAAGACTTTGTACAGGGGCTGTTTATCATCCAACTTTCCTCGTTGCATTTCTGAACATTTTTGTCTGATTCCTTTTACATTCAAAACTTGCCTGTCTACTTCCAGGGACCTCTTGGTGACAGCTGAGATTAATAAACATAAACTAAGGTAGCACTGTTCTTTCCTTCATACACTTAGAGCACAAGCATGCACATTTTATTATCAATCTTTCCAACCAGATCATTATTTCTGAAATTCCCAGTCAGCCTCATTTTTCTCCTAGAATGATACCTGAGACATGGAAGTTCCTTAGTAACTATCTGAATGAATAGATGGAATGAACCCATCCACTACTCGTTTGGCATTAAAGGTATCACAATGGAGCTTCTTCTTTACACAGTGGTGGTTTGAATGAAAATGGTCGCCATTTGCTAACAGGGAGTGGCACTATTAGGAAGTGCATCTTTGTTGGAGGAAGTGTGGCCTTAGTGGGGGAAGCGTGCCACTGGGGAAGGGCTAGGAGGTTTCAGATGCTCAATCCAGGTTTAGGATGATACTCTCTTCCTGCTGCTCATGTACAACTATGGACTCTCTCTCCAGCACCATATCTATCTGTGGAGAGCCCATGCTTCCCACCATAATGATAATGGACTTAATTCTGAACTGTAAGCCAGCCCCAATTCAGTGCTTTAGTTTATAAGAGTTTCCATGGTCATGGAAACTAACTAACTAAACTAACTAAAGCACACAGTTAATATCAAAAACCAAGAGCATACACTTAGAATATAGTCATCAAAGAAACAAGCTCTCTCTCTCTCTCTTTTTTCTCTGTCTCTCACATATTATATGTATGTATATATGTATACATATATATTCTTTTATATATATATACTTACATAATTTTCATATATATTTCTATGTAGACTCACACATACACACACATGTATCTATCCATCTATAGATAGATATATAGGTAGATAGATAGATATTTATGTTTAAATCCCTAACGATGTAAACCCAGTGAGAAAATAATCCAGAATTTAAATAGGAAATCAACTTAAGTTAAATGTGAAGTTACCCCTGTGAAGCCACAGCTATACACAAACATTTTTGTAAATTTTCTATAAATATGATATATGTGTAGATATACATATATTACATACATACATACATGTACATATACATATATGTGAATACACATACACACACATATATACAATTAGTGAGGCATTACTGCATTGCTTAATTCAGAGCTTTAAGGGCTTCGTCTGAAGAAACAGCTGAATTTAATCAAGTTTTTCAGGATAAAGTTTCAGTGAACAAATATTATAATTATATGCACATAGGTATACCAGTGATAAATATATGCTCACATGCTAACATACACAAATACTCAAATAGCTACATGAATATGGATATTTTGAATGATCACATACTCTTTTCAGAGTGTGGAATTGGCACATTATTTTTTCTACCTATGTGTGTGTACTGTGTTGCTATGGCTACACAGATTAATTATGGACCTTTTGATTGCAGAATTCAACTCCTCAGGACTTGGGGGCTTTGGCTCTCTTCCACCTGTGCCTTTGATCTCGATGAATAAAATTATATCATGTGATGAAATATTTTCAAGTCCTATTTATTCTTATTTCCAATTTTGATTAAAAGTAATCCTTCCCAAAGCATTCAACTTATTTGTCGTTATGTAAAAACTAAATAATCCATTTGAATATAAGTATTTTTCTTTATATACTAAAAACTGTTTTACTTTCTAATTATGTAGAAAGAAGTGATATTATTTTTCTCCTTAATTTTTAATCCAACTCCCAAAAACATCATTGAATTACTTAAGTGAACTTAATGATTGTGTTAATATTACTAAGGATAACTAATGTGATATCCAAAGACAGATATCTGTCTACATATTCTTAATGTTAACCATCATCTTCCTCAAGGAAGTCCTTCCTATAAGGACTATAATGAGTTTGGTGCTCTTGTAATACATATTTTCCCTATTGTACCATTTCCAATATTAAGTCATCTGTCATAGTTTTGGGCAACTAATATATAAAACTTTTCTTGAAAAAATTCAGTTTAATAATCAAATTTTAGGATGTAATCTTCTCATTTACCAGTGAAGGTAGAAAAACTTTGTAATCAACATAAACTTTCAAAGAAAAAATTAAAGTGACATTTTACCATAGAGGTAATTGGATTTGATCACTTCATCATGTTCAGTAATTCTCTATTTCCTGCATTCTAGATCACACTCAAGAGTAAAAGCTATCCCCTTAGTGCCAGCCATATGTAAATTCATGCCCTCACAAATATCTCCTGTGTTATAAAGGCAATTATTTATTTATGCATAAATATATATGCATAACAATCATTATGGGTAAATGCATATTTATTATTCTTCTCTCAGAGCTAATAATTAGCATGTATTTAATAAGCAAATATGCTTCACAATTGAAAACTCTATTTATGAAGTCTTCAATGAACACCCACAGTGTTGGTGAATCTCCCCTGAATCTCACTCCAAATATGTTGACATCATTAAGGTTACACATAGCTGTCTTTGTAATATTCACAGTTTTTTGAGATACCTGTTAGTATGTGCCTGCCTCCTTATGGGCACCAGCAATGTTTTGTATTTAGGAAAAGCCTTGCATTGGTGAACAAATGCAACAATATTAAGTGATACTACTTCTCATGTAATCCATCAGGCTCAAATTTCTCTTTTTATCACGAAGCATATGAGAAAGATGTGGAGTTTGTTTGTTTTACTCAAATTTGAATTCAGAATTTGTTTGACTTTACTCTTAAATGAAAGCTAACTATAACAAGAAGAATGAGAAAGTCACTCTTTTAAGTTTGACTTTCTGTTAACAGGCACTTCTGTAAATTGTTTTCTGTAAGATGTTTCTTCAGAGAGTCATGACTGGTTTCGTAGAATGCTCTATAAGCATTGCTACACATTTCTGCTGTCTTGAAATCCTTTTCTGAATATGAATAAGGATTAGAACAAACAAAGAAACAGAGACTGGCTTAAAATTCTTGCATTTGATGCTCATATTTGAGTACCACTTTTAAATATCCATCTGTTTACTTTTGACATCTCAAGGAAACATTAAATCAGATCATTAATGCATTTAAACACAGACCAATCTGGCTCCATTCATCGAGGATTCCATTAGGAAAATAATTTAGTCAGTCTAAAAGTGACAGTTACTTTCTCTGATCTGACTAAAAAGCTTTATTATCCTCTTATGATTTCACTGGATTCTTGTTTGTATCATTGGCAAAGCAAAATGATTATATTGATAGTTTTCAAAATAAAATTAATGAAACCTGTTACTGGTGGAAATGAAATAAATGTTATTGTCAAAGGGGAGTCTGGGTCACAGATGATGCAAACATTATATGGCCATAGAGAAATCCCTGTGTTGCAGCATCCTGTCCTGATATACAAGAGGAGACGCAGGGAGGGATGAATTTGATGTGCTGGTGGGTAGGCACTCTTTCAAATGTTTCCAAAAATTAATATTATGGCTTGAGTTTAGATGGGTCTTTATAGCTGCTGAAACATTCTAGTGGCTCAAAGTAACAAAGTGCTGAATATAAGTTTGACAGAACTTGGAAATCAGTGTAGATTTTTGTGGTAAATTATTTTGAAAGGACAGAGGATGAGGTTGTAGCAGAGAAGGAATAGGGTACCCCTCAGATTCTGATAACGACTCTATCCCTTCTCTCTTCTGCTCATTCATTCTTCATTTTATTCTCTTGAGGACAGGTTTGGTTCTCCAATTCTGACTTTTCCTTTCTATTTCACGCCTCAGCCAGTGAGACTAGTCTGAGAAATATGAAGCTGGTACAGGACTTTAAATTCTGCCTGCTGAGGAGTGGGGAGTTTGTAGACAGAAGATTCTTCATCTTTAGAAGAATTTTGTTTCAGCAGCATGCATTTGTGTCCATGTGTAACATAGATACACATGCACCAATCCTATTTTTCTGTGTGAAAGATTCACACACTAGTGACCTTTACACATAACCTATATGCTCAGCCATCAGCCATGGCATGATTCCAGGAAAGCAGTTTCTACTAGAAAAATACTAATTTAAAGCTTTTAGTGCTTTATCTCAGTATTGGGAAGAAAATTTTAGATTGTCATCTCTTTGCTAAATCCTTCACATTTTAAAATACCATAAAAACAATTAGCACATTATATACTGCTTTTGAGAACTTAGAGATGGTTTTGTAATTTTAAATAATTTTAACACAACTCGAGTCTAAAAGGCTGTCTTAATGTCATTAAACATAGATGTGTTGAGTTAAAATATCTCTAATGCTCTTAGTTTAATGCCGAGTAAAGAGTAAGTATTAAACTAAAAGTAATATTTTTTTTCAGGAATGAGTGTTAATTTTACAGATATGAATGAGTTATATTAAATGAAAAAAATGAGATTTAGCATGAAACAGAAGATTCAACCTTATGTCGACTCATTGCTAGGTAGCCTCGATTAAATGGTCTTCCTCTTTTAATCAGAACATACTATCAATTTCAGAGACCAGGAGGATGGAGGAACAGGAAAAAAGGAAACAAGGACAAATAAAGTTTGACTTTACATGAATGCTCATCGCATAAAACTGATACTCAAAATTTATTGTTTCTCTCTATGTTTAAGATGTTTACCTCCAAGATCAAGATTTGAAAAGCTTGTTCTGATGATAATAAACTGTGACATTTTTCTTCTTTACTAGATTTGACACTAACATGTAACTGCTCTATACATGAAAGAAAGAATAAAGACACATTCACTCCAAGTACTGCGACATGTCATCCTGAATGTTTTTGAAGGCACAGTTTTAGTTTCTTGAGAAAGAAAGAAATTTGGAAATAAATACTAACCATTGGGTGCTCTCTCTGCAGAACTGATAGATAATCAAGCTAGGTCCTACAGTTTCAAAGTAAAAAGGAATGAAATTTGGTCAAAAGGATGTTCCAGAAATATCTGGAACAAAGTAAGAGTCGTATAAGAGAAAGTGCTTTCTTCCAGAGTAAGGGAAACGTATGGTCACATTACCTCTGTTATGTCCCCTACTTTAGAAGTGAGTGACATTGCAAGTGTCACACTTGTAGGTATGTGCTATTAATTCTAGAAGCACTGCTCTTTTCTAATGGATATTATTTCAGTGTATCTACAATTACATAGAATCTGTTCACTGTTACAATGTCACTCCTTCTTCTAAACATTTGATGAGTCTGCTCTGCTCTGGCTTTTCCTTTGGAAGAATTATATATCCTTACTTCAGAGCTCATATTTCTTTCTTTCTTTTTTTTTTGTGGTTTTCAAATAACACCACATTTAAGAATTGTAAAGTTGCCGAGCCACTCATACATACAGTGAAATCATGAGAGTTGATCTGAGACTAAGTCAAGTCTTTCATTTCTTGGATGCAGAACCAGAGACCACTTCTGCTCCGAGAATTGTCCATACCATTTTACAATGCCCAAATGTAAACGTTCTCTAACATAGAAAAGTGATTGTTATGTTTGTGATTATTTCCACCAAATTGTGACAAATTACATATAACAGAAACTGGCTTATTTATTTCTTTTTAACTAGAAAGTATAACTGTATTATATAATCAAAGCACTGTGCTACAATTGCTACCCTCTATATCTTTTTTCATCATATAAACAAATTCTCATCATTAAACAATATTTCCCCATTTCTTCAAGCCCCCAGATTCTGCCAAATACCATTCTTATGATTTTGACCACTCCAGCTTTCTGGTTACAAATGGTATCAGAATTAATTTTCCAACTGAAACCAGCTTGGTTTATGTACTAGAACATCCTCAAGCATCAACCATATGTCAGAACTTCTTTCCTTGACAGGCTAATTGCTATTCAATTATTTTTATATAACAAATTTTATGAATTCCTTGATAGTAATTTATATTGTTTCATAGGGGTGTTGTTTCATAGGAGTTGTTGTGTATAGCAATTCCCTTGGAGATAAAATATTTTTTGTCCTACAGGGAAGCTCCTTAAGGTCAAAATCTTCTAAAAGGAAGTGAAGCATTCAATCATTCAGGGAATCCAGTGGAACTCAAGATGTAAACAACTCAATAACTTAAAAAATTCCTAAAACTGAACAAATAATGTAGGTTCCTATTGCTTCAAAAAATATATATTTGAATATATATGTATATATTTTACAATATATATGTATACATATATATTTAAATTATCATTATATATTTGAAAAACATGTATATATATATAGAGAGAGTAAAGAATTCTCAAGTATATTCTCAGACAAGCTGAACAGTCCCAAAGAGGGCCAGGCAAACTGAGTTCTGTAGGTATATATATGTGTATTGATTTAATTAATTACTATTGTGGGCTCATGGTAGAGGACAGTTTATTCTTTGCTAATTCATCTGTGATCCTAGAGGGTTTCAGCTTCCCGAGAATCTAATTTTAAGCCTAGACTTAGAAGACTTCAATCTACATACAATCCAATCTTCAAGACACAAGCCTAGAAGGTTTCATTCTTCATACATTCTAATCTACTAACCTAACCTAGGATGTTTCAGCCTCTGAAGCTTACTGCTAACTGACTCACTCTGACTAGCTCCGTCTGAACTCAGGGCTGTATTGGACTTAACTGACTCTTCTGGTTGGCTGATTCAACTCATTTGTTATTTTGACTCAAGCTCTATTCCAAGCTAACTGGTTCAAACTGATATTCTGAGCTGGCTGGCTGTTTCTGACTGAACTCATCTGACTCTGGCTGACCCCAGCAACTTCTCTGACTGAACTGCCCTGTTCAGCTTCAAATTGACTCTCACTCTTAGCTGACTCTTTCTCTCAAACTTGTCCTCACTCTGACTCACTCTGCTAACTCTTCCTCTGATTAAACACTTTGCCTGTTCTTCACTCTGATTCTTCTCAGAAGTCACTTTGCCAAGTCTTCACTCTGATTGACTCTCAGAATTGGGATTAAAGGAATATGCTCACTCTATACTTTACTTTCTTTGGGGGATTATCTGTACTATTAATTGATGCAGGAGTGCCCAGGCCACTGTGACTGGAACCATGCCTATGTACTTGGTCTTGAGATGGAAATGGAAGCTAAAATGTCTGTAAATGAACATTACAGTGAGTAATCCAGTAAGCAGCATGCCTCAATAGTCACCAACCTCCAGATTATTGCTTTGAATTCCTGCCTTGAGTTCATGTATTATTGTATTGAGAATTAGAAGTATAATCTTTCCTTCTCAATTTATTTTTGGTGATAATGTTTTATCATAGCAACAGAAAAGAAACTATAACATGAGTCCACATTCTTACATATAACGGCAGCTCTGTTGGGTTCAGTGGACAATAAAAAGAGGGCATGAAGTTGGGAAAGGGATGTGTGTAGGAAAGAGGAAGCTATGGGTAGTTGGAGTGAGAGTGTGTATAGTGGATATGATACATATTGTGTACGTGTGTGAAATTCTCAAAGAATATATTATGTGTATATATATATATGTATATATATATGCATACATACAATACATTTTATAAATGTTTATAGCTATGTATAGTAAGGATATTGAGGAGACCAAAATATCTAGTATCAGTAATGGAACATAAATATGAATGACTATTATGTATGAATTAAGAAGAATGCCAATCAGGTTTGACAAGATGCTGCATTAGATAAAGGCAAGTGCCTCCATGCCTGGTTTACCTGAGTTTGATCAACAGAACCCACCATCAAAGGATCAAACTGACTCCTGAAACATGTCCTGATTTCCACAGTCACGCACAGCCCCTCCAATAAAAATATAATACATGGATGGTGATGATAAATTGATAGATGATAGATAATATGCGGATAGATGTTCATAAAAGGAATAGTGAAAATCTTTGATTAACCAATGGCCAAGAATACTTGCCCAGTATTGCAAGGGTTAGAATTTTATTTTCAGCAAGCAAAATAGTGATAATTAAGTGCTTCTAGAAACACCAGAACTGTATATATGAAAGTATTTAATTTAAAAATTAGGCCATAAATGTTTTAATGTAAAAGGATAGCCATGTGCAAAGGCACGGAACCTAGAAGATAATGTGGAAAATTAATGATCACTCTGCTGGAATGAATGCTGTTTGTTAAGAATCATTATCTTGGTGTATTGCTTTTATAATTAAAAATTAAAAATTACTGTCACAAACACTGAGAAAAAGAGCTACCCTTCTGAAAAGCTAATCATAGCTGTGTAAATCTATGTATTTTACAAGGCTATTTGTTGCAGTTTTGTGTTAATGAAAAATCAAGGACATCTTAAATGCCCAACAGTACATGATTAGTTTGACAAATTAATGCATATTTAAAAGGAGAGATGCTATGTTGACTATAATATTACAAATAGAATAGGTTAATTGTATTAGGAAGGAACGATAAGTAGAAGGGAAAAAAAGCAGATGTAGAGTGTAGAATACATCATTACGTGCTCACTGAGCGAAGAATTGCTACAGTACTTACCATGCAAGGATTAGCGGATGTTATCTCTGACCAATGTATATTAATTTACTGCTATTCATTTGCTTATTTTGATTTCTTTTCCGATATTTTCATCACATTTAAAACAATAACAAGAAATATTTTGTGATGAGCTATTTTACCTTAATATGTTTCCCATGTTAAGCCTATATCATCTAAAACAGATTCCCAATCCTTTAGCAATACTACCTTTGAAATACATTCAGTGCGTGATCTGTGGAAACAAATAAAGATCCTTTTCGTCTTGGTTCTTTTTTTTTTTTTTTTTTTTCCTTTTATGAGTTAGGGATTAAGGTAGCCCAGGGTGGCCTTGAACTTGTGATATGGCTGTAGATGTGCTTGAACTTCTGATCTTCCTGCCTCTACCATCAGTGTTAGGACTAAAGGGATGTGTGCAGCATGCCATGTGTATCTGGTGCTGAGTATATAAACTAGGGTCTTGTACACAACAGGCATGGATTCACATAAACTACATCTCCAGCCCTCTTTACTGTCTCTTAAGCAACTATAAGGGCAGATATGACAGCCCCTGAGAAGCAGCATTCATTGCCTAACTTTTACACGTATTATTTTATGAAATATTGCTAAATGTTTTTATGTCTGGGTCTCCTGCACCACCTCAAGAGAGCACATGCTCTTCATACATTTTCAATAAATTCTTTCCATTCAAAAATGTTTTCCACTCTGTATCTGGGAGATTGTGATTTAGTTTAACCCTTCTTCCTGACATGACCTTCATCAACATGAAAAGCGGTAGGAGATGCCAGAAGCTTAGCACGTATGACTAGTTTATCGTAAGTACAAAAGTTGAACAAGAGATCATGAGTCGTACAAACCCCTGCAATCTTGAGGTGGAGCAGCTGTTGAGGCCCTGGTGATATCATGCAATGAGAAGATATGCAGAAAAGGTCAAGTAGGAAGTATCCTGTACAATGTTTTATTAGCTGTGGAAGTGAAGAGCAAAGGATAGTAGAGGGATAGTGATTATATATAATAAATTAGGAGTGTGAACTTTTATTAGTCATCAACATTTTTCTTCAAAAATATGTGGTGCCTTAGTCTTCACGGTTGTCACAGAATTATTATATAAGAAGGACATAGCAGGAATAAAGTGTGAAATGGTGATATAAAAAATGAGCTCATTCAGGTGAGATGGTGCAATTTGTAATCCCAACATATGGAAAGCTAAGAAAAGAGGTTTGCTGTAAGGTTCAGGCCTATCTGAAAGTTACATCATGAAATCTTATCACAAAAGAAAAAAGAAAATATGGGCTCTGTTTTCAAATTGATATTACAGTAGTGATTTTAGTTTAATGGCAATGAATATATATTTTGGACTCACTTTAGCAATAAGAATTACCATATAGATTATATTTGATTAGTGCCTTTCTCAACTTACAACTTAGAAATGTATAGCCTAGTCGATTTCTTTAGTAGCATTTGAATGTATATGTGGATTGGTGAAGAAAAACTAATATACTCACTAGAGGTAGTTATGAGGATCTTGAGGGACATGATTAAAGGTACCAAAAAAAAAAAGGAGTAAATAAAACCTTTCATGCTGCACAAAAGTTACAGAGTGTATGATTGGGAATATTTTGTTAGTTAAAATTATTTATTTTCTTGACCTTAGCCACTCTTCCTGAAATCTCAACATAGTTTTGATTTTCATTTACTTCATAGCTAAGGATGTTCAACATGATGGAGAAATTTCTTAGACAATTTTATTTCTTCTTTTGAGAACTCTGTTTTCAGATCTATAGCCCATTTTTAATTGTGTCGTTTGTTTTCATGACTATTTGCTGAATTCTATATATATTCTAGATATATAGATAGATTCTTCCTGAATATATGCCAGAGAAGATTCTCAACATCTATGTGGGCATCCTTCACACTTGACTGTTTTTCTTTGGCTAAAAGCTTTGTAGGTTTTTATTTTATGTTGTTTTGGTTTTGGTCTGTTTGTCAATCTTCAGCCTTCATTCAGCAAGTTCCTTTCTGTACCCGTGTCTTACAGGCACTGCCCGTGGTTTCTTCTGGCACTCTGAGCGTTCCAGTATTCATCTTGTGAGGTTCTTATAGCGTTGCAGTCTATTTTTGTGAGTTAATTTTATACCCTTCCACTTGGCTAAACATGTTGATGGTTTCTAGAAGTTTATGGTAGAATTTTTAGGACCTTCCATGTTTAAAAACATGACCTCAAAAGGGAATAATATGACTTCACCTTTTCCTTTATTTATTTCCTTCTCCTGCCGTACTGCTCTTGCTAGTGCCACAAGTAATATATTGAAAAGCAGTATGTTGAAATGACAGGCTCATTCCCATATCTAATGATGATGGCTTAGTTTTGACATGTTCTCCACTTAAGAGAATGTTGTTAATTTTTTTCTCTACTTAAGAGAACGTTGGTATGATTAAAAGCGTTTATCAATTTATAGAGTGTTCCTTCCAGTGTTATTCTCTCTTGGACCTTTACCATGAAAGTAAGTTTAATTTTTCAAAGATCTTTTCTGCATCTATTGATATCACCACATGATTTTTTTTCTGTGTGCCTATTTATATTATTTATTACATTGATTGACTTAAGCATATTGAACCATCCCTGCATCTCTTGGATAAAGGTAAATTGTTTGTGGTGTGTTATCTTTTTTATATATGCCTGTATTCCATTTGCAAATATTTTTATTGAAAAATTTGCATCTATTACTAGGCAAGCTGGTCTGTAGCTCATTTTGGGTTGTGTTCTTACATGACTTTGTTATTAGAATAATACTGATGTCATAGAATGAATTTGAAAATTTTCCTTCAGTTTCTAATTTTGGAATAATTTTAGCAGTGTTAGCTGTAGTTCTTCTTTGAGGGTTTGGCATAATTCTGTAGTGAATCCATCTAAACTTGGACTACTTTAGCTAGAAGACTTTTCTTACTATTTCAATCTCTTTATTTGTTATGAGTCTGTTAAAGTTGTTGATCTCTTCTTGGTTTAACTTTTGTTGCTCAGGTGTATCTGAAAAAAAAAAATCCATCCACTAAATATATATACTTTACTACAGACCTATTAGCTTTTCTTTCTATTCTAGAACCAGGTAACTTAAAATTTGGAATACTTGACAAAAGAATTGTATCTTCCCTCAAAATATCCTTTCCAGCTACTTTAACATTTAAGATGATTAGAGACAAAAAAATACCTAATATATAAGGGCCAAGGGTAAGCCGGATGGTAGTGGTGCATGCCGTTAGTCTCAGCACTCAGGAAGCAGAGTAAGGTCGATCTCTGAGTTCAATGTCTGCCTGGTCTACAAAGTGAGTTCCAGGACAGTCAGATTTTAAACAGAGAAGCCCTGTCTCCCAAAAACCAAAAACCAAACCAAAACAACAACAACAACAACAACAAAAAAAAAAAAACCTACAACAAAAAGGACCAAGAACACCACATACTAAAAGTGCAGGCTAGTATAGAAGCCTACTGAAATGCATTCAAGAAGAAACAAAAAGCAGAAACATTTTACTTCAATTAAATTTTCCCTAACTTTATAGATGTAGCATATAATCTATAATACATTACATATTGGGATATATATATAACATAATGAAATAATTTGCAGATGTTTTTATTATATAGGAGATTGTTGTAAATGCATTACTCATATTTGGTATTCTATTATAATACATATTTTTATACACACACTTCTATACCACTCAAACTGGCTGACTGAACTAGCTCTCAGCTCTTCTCTGAGCTCTGCCTCTTGTCTGCTTCCTATCTACTTCCACCTCACTTTTCCATTGCTTCCTTCTATGAAATCTGAACTCTGCTTCTACTTACTGCTTCTCCCTCTGAGCTCTGCTTCTGCTTCCCAAGTGCTGGGATTAAATGCATGCACCAGCACTGCTTTTTAAATAGGGTTTAAAATTGTGTGCCACATTGGGATTAAAGTCTTGTACTAAAATTCTTTTTACCCTAGAGCAGCCATTTGATCTTCTGTTAGTACAAGACTTTAAAAAGCTCTAGGTTTTGGTTTGAAGATTAGATGGTATGGAGGCTGAATAGCCTAAAAGATAAAGCACAGAATGAGAAGTAGATGGTTTATGTTTACAGTTTGGCGTTCAGAAGACAGTGAATTTGAGTGTGCTCAGTCTGCAGTATGTCTCGCAGGCTGAAACACTCTAGGTTTAGGCTTGAAAATTAGATTGTATAAAGGCTGAAATCCCCTAGGACTGGGGATTGATTTAGCGAAGAATAAACTGTCCTCTGTCATAAACCCATGAGAATAATTAATAAACCAATGCTTACATCTAAATCTACAATAACTTCTTCATTTTAATATATATTCATTTAGAGTAAAATATATTTGAGGGTTTTTTTCCAATAGTGGTGCTTGAATATTATTTTGTAACATAATAAATTTCAAGTAAGTTATTTCCCTTGTAAAACCCACTGTAATATCAGCTATTTCTGCAAGCTCTGGTGTCTGAGACAACATCCATCTAGTAAGCAGAGGACAGTGGAAGCTAAAATGTCCCGTGAGACAGGTTCAAATGAGTCATAAAATTTAAAATAAGGAGCAGCAGTGCTTAAGATTTCATGCATCAGCTTAGAAAGGATTTACGACCTGATTGAGGAACACAAAACGCCTGCCCATTGGAGATCCAGTGAGTGTCTGTTGCAGTGAATTAGGCTTCCATAGGAAAGAAATGGTTTCATACCTGTGTGTTCGCACTAATGGATTTGGAGATATAGTATCTTTCCCAAATTGTAACACTGACATTAGTGGTGATATAAGTACATATAGATTGCTAAAGAGCACTGGGGTTGACTCTTTCACCAAAAACATTCACACAAACTCACCTGGAGAAAATATGTTTTACACTAAAATCTCTCATGTTTTCTTGGAAAACTTTTCTATCTTTGCTTCGTATTAAAATCTGAAAAACAAAACTACTAAATATATAACATAAACGTAAGTAGTGTGCCAGTGATAAAATGTGGCATAATGAAAAACAAATATATATTCTATATAAAGGAGACAATGATATGTGTGTGTGTGTGTGTGTGTGTGTGTGTGTGTGTGTGTGTATAACTTTTCATAGACGCTAAGTCAACTCTACACCTATTAAATCTGGGTTCTTGTCCTTAAAGGAGCAAGATGTATATTTAGTTCATGTCACTGTATCCACATTTGGGTAACAGTGTATATTTTACAGGACTATGTCATGTGATTTAGTGTGTGTGTACACCATGCCCACTGTATGGTAGAGTTTGTTTGCAGGTATGTCAATCAGAAATGATATAAAGTTAAAATTTCACATCTCTGCAACTTACATTCAAATGGGAAATAATTGTTTTTAATTATTAAAAGCTAATATTTTTAATACTACCTTTGAATGAATACCACAGTGTCATGCAAATTGTTGAAAACTGGCCATCTGGATGTAGAAAGGACAGATTTTGCTGCACTGGGTTGCTTTTTCAGGAATGGGCTGTTACTTGCTTTTTATTTATATAAAACATCCTGTCATTGGGAAGTATATGAATACATAAGAGTGAAGTTAAGGATAAAACTTAGAGCTAATGAACCTAAAAAGTTACAGGTAAAGGCAGACCAGTCAAAGTCCCTGAAACTGGAATGAATGCAACATGTTTTAAGACACATGGAATTTTAGCCTGTAAAACCAAGTGAGAAATACAGAGTTAGAGGTCAAAATTCAAGATTGTGTGGTGCCTTTTAAGTGTATTGAGTGTCGAATGCTTAACTCTGAAGACAATACGAAGAAGAATTAAGCGATGGAGCGAGGACAAATGCTGTGCTGTGGTTTGAGAATTGAGTGAGTTACTCTGAATCGTACTGTTTTGGAGAAAATAGGTTCCAAGAAAAGCAAGAGAGGGTGAAAGGGGAATGAATATCAGATGATGGAGAATTGTGACAAACTGACACTGGGAATCTGAGAACTGGTTAACTTCAGAGTATACACACGAGTAGTGTCAACAATGAATATTCACTGGGGTAGTAAATAGAAATTGAAGGTGAAGAAATTTAGTCTGGACAACTGCAGCTTGGAATATAGACTTACTGAGAGAGGGAACACAGGTGATAAAATCATATTTTGTAATGGGAAATCAATACTTTGTTGGTACATTTTAGGTAGAGACAGCTGAAGTAGTCAAAAGAGTGGTGTTTCCATAGTAAGCATCTAAAAACAACCTCCCTCTCTTATTATCGTTATCCTCTTTTGTATTATTTCATGGAAGCCATAACTTTTACTTTCTCAAAACTCTGTATACAACTTCACAAAATATACATATTTTAAATTTCAAGAAACATGATACTCTGAGTTGATCTTTAGCTTAAGGACATCTTCCTGTCTCCTCCCTGATAGCATATCACATAGCTCCTGCCCAGGTCTCAACTTTGCTTCCTTGTAACTTTCTCTGAAGTCAAGGAAGTTTGTTCATTTTGTAAGAGGGAAAAGCTGGCTTGGACAGGACATTTAATTACCTGGGGGTGTCACACAATCAGTGTTTCCCAGGCTTTATTTCAACCAGTCCCTTCCGCAGTTCCTCAGAATACCCAATGACAAAGATGAGAAGTACATGCATATATTGTTAAAATAGTCCACAATAAAAACTCACTTGAATGGTTTTGAGAGAAATGATAACTGAACAGTTCAGATATATTTTGCTTTCAAATCTTTAAGAAATTTGATTATAAAAATACCTCAAATCTATTTAATCTGATCTCATCTTTTTATCATACTAATGTGAACTTTGCATTTGTACATGAATTTACAGAAAACGTATTTACACTGGTCTAGAAAGACATAGGAATGATCATTGTAGGATAATTACTTAAAAAATAGATATTTCCATATTGCTGTATAAAATGACTCAGTGGATAAGAGCAAAAGTGTGAGGACCTAAATTTAAATTGTCAAATCCCATCGCCCATTATAAAAGACATGGGTCATGACGTACACTTGATCTCCATAACTGTGAATGTCAATAGACATGAGGATTGCAGGCCAGGAGTCTGTTTCCAGGTTCATTGTGAAATTATTTCTCAAAGAAACACATATGTGTGCATATATACCGTACAAACATACACAATAATCACAAGTATATATACATATACACACATAGTCATATACATGCATACAATAAACAAAATTCAATAATTTTATACTAACACATTATCAGACACTATTACATCTATTTTCTTCTGAGCTGCATTAAATTTTCAGTCTGAAATTAAATTCAAATTAAGTAACTTATTCCGATTAATTTAATTTATTCTGTTAGGTTTCAATAGGCTTCATTAATTTTTGTTACTTTCAATACATTTTCTATTTAATCATTTTATTGCTAATTCCTTTCTACACATTTCAATCAGGTTAAAGTTATTCAATGTATAGCCTTATAATCAATTTTGTTTATGCAGTCAGAGAAAAGCTTTTTCAATTAATTGAGTAGAGATGAGCACTAATTTATCTAATTTAAATCAGCTCAACAAAGTATAGTCCGCAGTCCTGACAAAAGCTTCTATGACAAACACCTAGTTTGCAGTTTTTACCCAGTAAGACTGCTGCCAATTTCTGAACCTTGGGCAGAAACTTATTGTGGCTAACTTTTTAAACAAAGGATGAAGCACTGAGCGATAGCAAAACAAGGGGCTCTGGAGCCAGACAGCCTGGGTTTGGGCCTGTCTTGACACTTCTGAATATTACCTTGGTGGGTAAATTGTTCAGCCTGGAGTGGCCCATGTTCTCCTTTTTGAACAATAGAGTCTTTCTCACAGGACTGCTTGTAGATCTTAGAAAAACACTGTGACTCACAGAGGGTTCTGAGTTTTCACTGTTACCGCCTCTACTGGTTGCTACAAGTACACAACTAGAGCTGAAAAAATTTACATTTATTAAGCACTAACCACATGACAGAATCACTGACAGTAGTCTGTACCATTGCATCACATACTACACAGGGGAAGCTTACAAAAAATGTGCTATTTTCCTCTGTCTGTTGATGTATCCGTGTCCAAAGCTACTCAGGGATGAATAGAATTGACTCATATCCATCTCAATAGAATCTTCACTTGCTTCATTGGTTCATGGTGTCTTGTCTGTCTTAACTGGGATTGTTGTTAAAGAAACTTACAGTTGTGTGTGATCACTCCTACTTTGGATCCATATCAGTGCAGAAGAACTTATTTTAGAGAAAAAAAATTGTCTCATGTAATGTTCTTCACCATTAAGACCAGGAAGAGTAGATGCTTTGTTTACTAATTTAGTTTCCAGGAAATTATTTGGAAAATCCAGTTTGGACATTTAAGATATGCGTAAAAACAATTTAAGCTGTACTATCAATAAAGAAGGAAAACTCTTTCTGCAAGGTGCTGTATATGTAGAAGACTGATGAAATGATTTACTACAGTATGCGTCTCATTTCACAAATGTTGAAAATATAACTGTAAGCTACAGACAATTTACGCAAACCCAACGTGAGAGATGAAGTATTCTATGAAGTTTGTAAATAGCAGGAATATCAAATACTTCATAAAATTTAGGCTTTTGTAACTTGGAGTCTAATCCAAGAAAACAAAGTGCAACTAAATTATCTAAATTAAGGCAGAGAATAGGAAGTGACTATGGAGTTAATGACAGGACACTGAAATGGGTATCAAATCAAATCAAAGCAAACCAGGATTTGAAGAATTGAGAAGAATCCTAAGCACAACCTTCACCCAGTCTTGGTCTTGTGGTTTATGTCTGATTTGTTGTTAGACAAAATCAGATGTTATGATAAACCAATAACTTAAGATGAGAAGCCACTGGGTCACTAATGTTCGGGACAAAACATTTGTCTTTAAAAACTGTAGTTGGCATGCAAGCGAAGCCTTTCTCTTATATAAGAATTTAATGAAGATTGTGGATTATTAATATGAAGTGCATGGGTGCGTGATGACGTGTTTCTGCCATTTTAATGATGCAGAACGAAGGAATGAAGATCCAGTCCCTGCCTTTAAAGAACTTATAGGATAGCTCTTCCTCTCCTTAAACACTGTGAGATGATAAAGTTAGACAGGCGGCTCTTGACAATTGCTCTGAGGCGTAAGCAAAATGCTAACTAGCATCAAATGAAGAACTTGTATACATTTTCCTTTATGGAGGTAACAGAGATGATTCCGTGGGTAAAAGTACATGTTGTACAAGCATAAGAGCCTGAGTTTGGACTCCCATAATCTGTCGGGGAAAAAAGCATAACTGCATTTGCACAGTAACACAGGATTGGAGGGGCCAGAATAGGAGGATTACCTGCCAGCAAACCTACCTGTACATTCAGTAAGAGACACTGCCTCAAAAGAATAAAGTAGACAGGGTAGAGCAGAAAAACCTACACTTAAAATTGCTTTAAAACACTGAAGGAATTAAATGGAAAATCAAAAGATTTCTATATTGAACAATCATGATAATGATTTTCTTTTGTATTTCTAGTTTTGAAGTGTCTGTAACAAGATGGAAATATTCAGTTAACTAGGAAAAAAGGTTAAAAGAGGCATGTCCAAAATAACAGTATAAAATAAAAAATTATCAGAATGCTATGAGTACAGTCATTTAAAAAACATTGTAGATATATCTACAATGAGCGTTTTGGTTTCTCTCGGTAATAAATAAAAATCATTACTTTCCCTTTGTCATTACCCCTGGCTTGTCTAAAATATACAGTGTCCTGAGAAAGATTAAAATACTGTTTAGGAGACAAAATTCTCAAGATCGCCCTTTGCTGATAATGTCCAGATGGAGTCAGAAAAAGATTCTAAGAAGAACATTTAGAAAACAAATCAACATTACTATGACCAATGAGATTTCCCTACAATAGTACATGATCCTGTCTATTATAATGTTATGCCAAGAGGCTTTGCATATGAAGGTTTTTGAGAATGATCTTAGACAGTTATTGACAAGTAGAACTGGCACTGTGACATTTTCAAAAGAAGCAAATTTGGGTTCCAAAATTATGCAAAATTTATTTTGCATGAATTTCAAGACGGTGCTGGAGAATTTGAAAATAACTTATGAAAAGGGAGACAAGAAGTTTCAGAAGAGGTGATTTGAGGATAGAGAATTATGTGACTAGTCTCTAGTAGAAGAGTTAATAGCAAGGCACTCAGTAGCAGCTAATACATCAGTGCAGTTTTATGGGTACCAACCTGTCCCACACTAACTGCATCCATTAGCAAACAAGGGACAAGTCAAGGGGTTAAAAGGAAGGAGAAGGAAGCCAGAATGTGATATGAATATGTGAAGAAGGAATTTAACATAGTCATGGAAGAATTAACTATCATGAATTCATTTCTTATCCCTCCAGTACATATGCCTGTAATAATACCTTGAGTGAGATTAATTTTTATACCTCTGCTGAGAACCACTAATCCTGTACTGCTCTGGCCTGTTAAAGCTAAGTTTCTTAGTGAAAGGATTTGGGCTCACTGGCTACGCGCAAATCATTTGCATTAGGTCCAGTGTAAATAATTTGGTGTCTTTAGTGTACCTGACACAAGAATGAAGGGGGTTTGAAATTGTCTGTGTGTGAGGGAGTGAGTGTGATAGGTGCCCTCTCTATCTTGTGCTACTAGGCAATCGCTGCATATAACAGGTATTTCCCACTATGAGATGAAAACGAGTCCATATTGATCTCTTGATCATGCTTAGGAATGATATCTACTATCTCCAGAGCATGCTTAGGAAAAATGATATTTATTCACAGAGGACCTACCCATCAATGCAGAGCTCAAACGGTTTGTTTCAGGTGAAAAATGAGTCTAAAGCCAAATTATATTGAGCTCTGGAGTAATTTGTTTGCTTTATTTTCTGTTCTTTCTCAGAACCGTTGAGTATTTTTATTTAAAACTCTATTACCTCTCATATTCATATAAAATCTCTGGCATCTTATTATATAAAGTAGTTACCCATAGTAAAAACATAATCTATATCTACTGTCTGCTTTTCCTGAGGAATTATACAAGTGTTTCATTATGTTCTCCTTTTCTTCCAGCCTCTCCCTAAATGCATGTCACAATATGGTTCAGAGCACAAGATGTGATAAATATCTTTACCAAAAAATCCTATTCATATATTAGGAATACAGGCATTAAATACCATATATAGTACTAATTACTTTGGATTGGTTGAGGCAACTGTATTTATCCTTTATTTTGAACTAATCAAAATCTTTATGGAAGGACGCAGAATATAAAATGTAAATTAAGGACAATCATGTTCAGTGAACCATGTTTCCATAGGAAACTAAGTGCTCTGTAGCTCAATCATCTCTCCAATATCTAGAACCAACAAGCTGGGATTTCTATTTGGATTCAGCATTTATTTAAAACATAATGCCAGTAAAGTGACAAGTAATTGTTTCTAATAAAAACTATGCAAACTAACTATATGTTTTATTTAACTCCCATTAAACTTGTGAACTTAGGAGGAAAATGGAAAAAAAAAAATCCTTCCTTGATAGCCCACACCAGTAATCTCGGTATCTCAGAGGTTGAAGTAGGAGATATGTGATGCCAAGGGAACTTTAAGCTATATACTGATTTTCAGGCAGTGCCTTGTGGAAGTACATTGTCTCAAAACTACAAGAAAACATGTAAAACCATGGAAACTTGATTTTACAATGCAAACAAAGATAATAGAACTAACTTCAATGTATATTGTACTATGCTTAAAACTTACACTAGTTAATTCATCAAAATGCAGATATGTTTTCAAAACATGGACTATTTTTTTTCAAATTCACATTCAGTTTGCAGAGACATTTAATCCATATGTTTCTTACTGTAACTCCTCATTTTGTAGGCGAGAACAGGTCTAAGTTCAGGACTATTTTTTGACTAAGACTCTTTGAGTGTTTTTAATTAACATTTAAAACTTTTTTTTAAAGGCAGGAAGTTATGTTTGACAAAGTTAAGGCCAAACACCAAAAGGTTAGTGTTTTGTCTAGAACTCAGCATACATGAATTTTAAATGAATTAAAAACTTGGCTAAAATAAGCTGTCTCACCCTTTGAGGAAATTGATGGAGAATAAGAATGTTTGGCTTATGAGTGAGTATTTAATAATAGCGAAGGTGCAAGGAAATGTAGATGGAACAAAAACGGTTTATTAGAGAAAATAGATTCTATATGCTGCTAATTAGACCATGTACACCTGAACAATTTTGTTCAATGTTGCAAATGATTTTATAACTTTAGACTGTAATTTTTCTTAGAGTTTATTTTAATTAAAATCTACTTGTGAAACTGGTTGGCTGAAAAAAGGTGAGGTAATATAATTAGTTAGAGAGAGAGAGAGAGAGAGAGAGAGAGAGAGAGAGAGAGAGAGAGGGAGAGAGAGAGAAAGAGGGAGAGAGAGAGCGCACGCAAGGGGAGAGGCTCAGAATCAGGTTTCTCTTGTCATGTTCAAGGTTGGAGAAAATTGGACTTTTGGGTGATGCTGTCATTAAAACTGAGGAATATTAAGATAAAAAGGTGGTTCTGGACTGCCCATTACAAGGAATAAAGAACACACGTTGGGAGGGCATGAAGAGAAGGCAGACGGGAAGAAAGGTTGAAGACAAGAGAGAACAAAGGATTTGCAAAACTTTGAGTACCAGAAATTAGCCAAGGTCTTTATGGCAGCCAGCCTCCAAGAACTTTCTCACAAATTCCTCTTCCTGGTACGCAGGTTCTTGGGTTATTTCCCTGTTTTTCATTCAGTTGCTGTTGATTAAAAAATTAAAAAAAAAAAAAGCAGTTTACAAGAAAAAGGGGTTTACTTCAGTTTACAATTCCAGGTAACAGGCCACTATTGTGGGGAAGTTGAGGCTGAAACTTAACAGTTAGTTATATCACCTCAATGAATGCACACATGCTCACCTGCTTCTTCGAATGCTTGCTTGTGTTCTGAGTAACACTCCCCACTCCTACACATTAAATTCCAGGAACTCCCATCTAGAGGATGCTGCTCCCCATTGTGGGATAAATCATCCCATGTCAATTAATTTAGTCAAGACAATCTCAGCAGACATCCATCCCCACAGGCTAACCAAATGTAGATAATATCCCTTCCCAGGTGATCTTAGGTTTTTCAAGTTGACAAAGTTATGGTTATCATAGGTGGTGACCTCAAAATTGTTCAGTCAAAATTGTTCTGGTGCCTAATCACACATTGCAGAATAATGGTATTCAACTGCTGAGGCTGGGTCATGAGGAATTAGACCTTCCACCCTGGCCTCTTGCATTACCCCTTATAAGAAATCTACCATGCTGTGCAGATAAAGAGACAGCTCCGTGTAGAGGGGGGCAGAAGCTCTGCATGGAGCTAGTACAGGACTCTTTGTACTTTAAATTCCTCAGATGTTTAACCTCCTTAAAATTTCCAGTATCAATGAGTCGGAGTTTCACCAGCATGTGATCTTCGGATCATGACAGTTCCCAAACCAAACCATCCAGCCTGGTCCCCGTGGCTAACCACAGATATAGGGCATTAGCCAATCATTACTGCCATTTTAAGATATAAGTATTCTATCCCCCTGGCTTCATGTTTGTGGTTTAAGGTGTGAAACCTCAGTTTCCTGTTCCTGCTGCCATCCTTGCATTTATTTCCACGTGTCTCCTCCATGATGCACTTCTATGGACATTGGTTCCTCTGAAACTGAAAGCCCAAATGGATTATTCCTTCTATGAGTTGCCTTTGCCATAGTGTCTTTTCACAGCAACAGAACTATAACTAATGATTGTTCATGTGTTTATGTGTGCCTGTATATGTGTAGGCATGTTTGTGCCGTGATGCATGTAGAAGTCAGAAGACAACTTGGAGTATTTGATGATTTCTGTCAGCCTTTTGGGTTTGGGGGATCGAGTTCAGGTTGCTAGGGTTTGAGGCAGGCACTCTTTACGCTCTGGCCAGAGAACTTATGTGACAATGATGGCAATGTATTTAATACAGCATATAAAAGACTAACAAATTACTAGTAAAGTAACTAAGACATTCGCTAGAAAGGATAATAAATGATTTCAATGCAAAAAATTGTAAATGTAAGAAAATTGGTGGCAAATTAAGAGGAACGATTTCAGAAAAAAACAATAGTGCTCCTTGCATTATTCCGAGGATCTATGATTCACATTGGGATGAGAATCCTGTAAACTGAATCATTCACATGTGTCAGCAATGAGTTGGTGTGTAGTAAGCCCTCCTCCATCAACCCACACCAGCACAAGGGGAACTGTAGAATGTGTGCAGGAAGTAGAAGAGGTAGTGTTGATGTTTTTACACAGAGAACATAAGGGAGAAGCATGAGATGGGGTTCCAGATGACTCAGGCCACACTAATAAATGAGACCATTTATTTGAATGAATTAAATTGATGACATTATCAAAAGTGTTCCTTCTTTTTTCTTAGAACAAAATGTTTCTGAAGGGGTTATTTCTAATCATAATTCAGGGGCGGGTGCCTTATTGTGCCTGGAAAATAGCAAGCTCTATGCTTTTTTGAAGCCACATTTGTTCAGAACTCTGTGGCAAATAAGCTATAAAAAAATATTTGAAGCCAGAGTCCTGGCATAGAAATTGGTTACTGCGACTTCAAGAAAAGTTACCATCATCGAGGATGAACATATTTAGGTTGGTTGCATATGGAATAATGTGAAGGGAAAATGTAGCCGAATCATTCTGAGGAATGTTGTGGGTCTGAGAGGTGAAGCATCTTCATTATAACGATTTGTGCAGCTATAGTTTAAAAGACTCTCGCTATGGTTAGAAAGGTGGTTTTCTTTACTAAGGTTCTCAGCTCAGTATTCCAAAGGCATCGCTGTTAACTTGTAAATGATATCATCTTGTCCTCACATAAAGAGCCTCAAATTGTCCCCAACCATGTTGAGACATGATTTGACAAAAATCTAATGCTCCAGGTAGCAGTCACAAAATGAACACATGCATTTTAGATTTGCAATTTACTAAAATTCAAATGCCTCTGTTACTTTAAATAGTGAATATTCAGCTTGAATTTTACATTTTTTCAAGTGTTGAGTGTCAACTCAAATTCAGTAATTTGCATTTTTTATGAAATATGTTTCTCATCAGGGTAAAGTAGTGTCTGTCACCTGGCAGGTAATAATTTCCTACCCTAGTTCTCAGTGAGAGTGAATATCTCCCTCTTTGAAGAATATATTAAATCAGAGAACATAACATTTTATGATAATGCAATCTTTGTAAAGGCTGAGATAAAATTTTAAGTACTCATAATTATAAAAAAACCAAATAAGAGGATTCTAGAAAATTTGGGTTCTTTTAATCATGTGAATGTTATACTCTAAGAAGAAAAATGGTTTTACATGTTGATTTCCAAAAGATTCATTTTTTTAATTTTTTCCCCCCCAGGAAATAGCTTTCTCAAGAATGCCATTGGTTTCACCCAATGAAGAACTATATTTCAAATAATGAGTTTGCAAGTTTTACTAGCATAATACAGGTATTATTTGCCTTTGGGATGAATGATTGATATTAAGAATAAACTTTTAACTTTTGAGTGATGTATTATTTTTTATTTAAAAAGTCCTTTGAGGATTTCATGTGGGGGTGTTACATTTCCTTATCCCTTCCTTCCTTTCTCACTTCCAACTCTTCTCGTGCCTTTCAACTACTCAAATACATGACCTCTTCCTTATTTAATTTTTATTTTATTTTTAATTTTATGAGTACAACATTTGCCCATCCATTTCCTCATCCAAACCTTCTCATTTACCCCTCCCCACTCTCCTTAAAATTTTTATCTTTTTACAATAACTGCTATTGTTATTGATATATATATATATATATATATATATATATATATATATATATATATATCCTTAAATATAAACTTTCAGTTTCTATAATGTTACTCATACATGTTTTCATGGCTGGCCATTTAGTACTGGATACCAGTTGGTGCTTCAGATCTCCTGAAGCAGAGGTTAGTGAGCCTTCATCTTCGTGCTGTGAAACTAACACACGTTCTCTATAGGAACAGCAAATAATCTTAAGCAGTCACACGTGTCTGTATTGCTGTCTAGGTTATAAATTTAAATATCCAAATTTATTCTGTGATTGAAAACATTTGAAAAATGTTATGTAGGACCTAAATTATTTCAAAATTGTGCCCAAAGTTGTGAATTCTAAAAGTAATGCCTTCTTTTACTGGATATTTCAAGTTATAAAGCATTTCAGAATGCAAGGGGACAACTTTAGGAAGAGAGTGCTTGTGAACTTTTTCTGAAGTGAAGGAAATCTTCCTGAAGGAGGTAGCTCTTAAAATGGCTTTAGAGGCTGTACTACGGAAGCATAGAAAAATGTCTTGGGAAGGAATTACAATTCCAGCAGGCCAAGGAAGACATGATAAGTTTTAGAAAAGTAACTGCTGGGCACAGGTGGATTATGGGATGTTTATATATCCGGGTATGACTGTGTTAGCCATTGGCATCTGAAACAAAAACTTTAAAGGAAGGAATATTTACTTTGCTCACAGTTTTAGAGATGTCGGTCCATGGTTTAGGGCTGAGGTTAAAAGGGCATTGAGGTAGCAGGAGTGGAAGAGGATGGTCTCAGAGGGGGCAAGACAACAATAGAAACACTAGAAGATAGCCTTAAAATACACATCAGTGAAAAGTATTCACATTCACACTTTTCCCTAAAGACTCCATCTCCTACCAGAACGGCACCATCAGCTGGTGACCAAATTCTCAAGATCTAAGTCTAGAGAGGGCTTTTCATGCCTAAATCATAACAGGTAGCAAGGAAAGAAAACAAAATGAGCAGTAGGATTAAAATTGACCTTCCTTGCTATGTTATAGATTTGCGAGTTTATAATAAGGAATAAGAATATCATGGGCATATCGTTACTTGTATTTTTGACTATTCTATTTTTTGAGATTATAATATATCATTTCTCCCCTTCCTTTTCTTTGCTCTAAACCTTCCCATCTTCCTTGTCTTTTTCAAACAATGAGCTCTTTCTTTAAATTAATTGTCAAATATGTGTGTGTGTGTGTGTGTGTGTGACATATATTCTTAAATAATTGTGTATAACTACTCAGTCTTTATAATATTAGTTTTATGTTTATTTTCAGGGCCGACAATTCTTATATAGAATTTAAAAGATATTTTATGAATTAAAAGAAAACCATCCTCAGTTGTATTTTGCAGTGCTGATATTGTCTTGACTCTGTTTTTTAAAAGAGAAACTCAATACTCTAGTACTCACCAAGGTGGCTGGCATGTCAACCTTAGAGAGCAAAATTCTTAATTAAGGCTCAGATCAGGCAGAGTGAAGCAGCAATCTTTCCCATATTGATCTGGATAAACTGCTTAGGAGAGTGAAAAAGCCATTGTCTCTGTTTATTTTCCTTACACAGCCAGAATGTTTGGGCTTCAGCAAAACAAACGAGTTGCATTCCATAGCACACAGAGATCGCCAATCACCTCCAGTCTTTATTCCTGTACGTTGAATAAAGCAATAGCCACCCATCAGGAAGTTTCTCAGATTCAGCATGTTCGCCTTGATCAATGTCTCAGGAGACCTTGGTGTTGCAGCACTGGGTCAGAAGGTACTTTTGAGGACACTGTAAGAGACAGACAATTACTGATCCGAGTCAAGCACTTGAAGAGCTGGGCTGTGCACAAAAGTGAACGACATGAGTGCCCAGAGCAATCTCCCTGCAGAAACACAGAAGACATCGCGGTCCGTGTATTATTTAGTCAAAAACTAAACCATACCAAACACTTGGTGTTTGTGGGGAAAAAAAGGAAGCCTCTTGTTATTTAGTCAAGGAATCGAACTGCTTTTAACCAAACTACAAGGGCTTTAAATTGGATTGAAGATTGTTTCTTATGCAAAAGACATGTGGTTATAATTGCTCAGGAATAAATCCACATTTAAATGCTCTCAAAACATAAGGACCAGTGTGTAGTTACTTTTCTGTGGCTGTGAGAAAACACCATAACCAGAAATAATGAAAGGAAGAGATTTAATTTTTCTTATGTTTCCAGAATGAGAATCTATAATTGGGGGAGGTCATTGTAGCAAGCAATAGAGCCGGAATCAGAGAGACTTCTTTAATCACATGCTGAATATCGAGTACATTGGAAGTGGAGTAAGACTATGTTCTCCCTCTCTCTCTCCCTCTCCCTCTCCCTCTCCCTCTCCCTCTCTCTCTCTCTCTCTCTCTCTCTCTCTCTCTCTCTTTCATTCGGCTTTTGTTTGTTTTTGTTTTTTGAAACAGGGTTTCTCTGTTGTAACTCTGGCTGTCTTGGAACTCACTCAGTAGATCAGGCTGGCCTTGAACTCACAGAGGTCTGCCTACCTCTGCCTCCAGAGTACTGGGATTAAAGACCCGTGCCATTATAGCTGGCTTTAGGCTAAGAACTCTTAAAACCTTTCCTCTATGACATACTTCCTCTAGGAGTCTGTGCCAGCTCCCAAAAATGAGGACCAAGTGTTGAAATACCTTGGCCTATGGAGGAATTTCTCATTCAAAATACAGTGTATGCAGATTCAATGTCTTAAGGTAGATTTCCTGTTTCAGAGTCTAAAAACAGATCCCTGGGTAATAAAGAATGAAAACGGAATCTGTTTGAGTGCCTGCGATGTGTGCTTTAAAATTTTTTTTTCTACTTCCTGTCTCAATTTCTTCTTCATTCTCCTACTAATCTTTAGGAAAATAGCTTTAGCCTGACCCACAGGGGAGGTCCATAATATAAGTTAGACTTACGTTATAACATGGCTTGATTGAATCCTTCCTACTACAAAATGTCTCAATCACTGATTCAGCACCCTAAAGGAGCTTACGTTCCAAAACACTTTTAACCATTTTGTGCTAACACCATTAGCCTTAAAGGACCTCAAAGAATACATCTACAAGCATCAACTTTTATCACAAAAAAAGCCATAGGAAGAACAGCATTATAATGGTTAACATATGAATAAAGGATAAGATTATCAAAAAGTCTTTAGGTCAAGGAGAGATATTATTTAGATTTAGTCTGTTATTTATTTGGATAATGGGACCATAAATTCAGTTTGATTAAAGCTTATAGATGGATGGATTGATATCAAGGATGTCCTTAAAATTTATGTAATATAGGCTTTGTAACTGTGATATGAACATCACCAGTTTCAAAGAGCTTGATTTAGGGAGATGTTTAAAATGGTTGGAGTAGAGGTTATTTTCATTACAGATTTATACTACAGTGGTTTTTCTTGGAAATACCTTTGAGATAACTCTCATAGTGGAATTCTAGTCTCAATTCTTTTTCAAAAGAGTGGGTTGAGACACAAAGAAACTTTACATGTTCTGCTTTATGGAATAAAAAAGACAGATTGGTTCTCAAATAAAACTCTGCTCTTCAAGGCTAAGGTACTATACCTGCCGGTTTTATGTCAACTTGACACAAGTTAGAGGAAGAGAGGAAGGAGCCTCAATTGAGAAAACACTGCCATAAGATCCAGCTGTAAGCCATTTTCTTAATTAGTGATCATTGTGAGGGGTGGGGGTTGGGCAGCCTATTGTGAGTAGTGCCCTCTCTGGACTAGTCCTGGGTTGTGTAAGAAAGCAGGCTGAGCAACCCATAAGTAGCAAGCCAGTAAGCAGCACTCCTTCATTGTCTCTGCATCAGCTCCTGCCTCCAGGTTCCTGCCCTGCTTGAGTTCTTGTTCTGACTTCCTTTGATGGTAACAGCAGTGTAGAAGTGTTAACTCACTAAACCCTTTCCTTCCCAACTTGCTTTGTGGTCATGGTGCTTTGTTGTAACAACAGAAACCAGAACTCATTTTCTTGATACATTTCTACTGCTGCTGATGTTGAGACTGGTATTTCACAGCTGAGTCCTATCATCAGGAAGTTGCCTTTGGCCTTCTTCAAACCTAGTCCCTCACACCCCACACCCCATAAACAACCTGCATCTAATAGGAGTTTTATTATGATTTGATAGGCTGCTTTCATTTGGAAATACTGAAGCATTATTCTATTTCCAGAGCAATCTGAAGGATTGGCTGAGTCCTCATTTAGAACTGCACCGTATTTAAACTTTTTTCTGCACCCAGTTCAACCTCCCTTCCTTCTTGGTGCTGTTTCCTGGAACTTGTGAAGAAACTTCTTGGTGGTATATCTGAGCTTTGGGGATTGTTTTGTTGAGAAAACTGACAGGAGAATACAGTGGAACAAGGATCCAGGTGTGAGGCATAATCTCAACTGTCAACAGGACGGTATTTAGAATCACCATGGAAACTAACAGGCCTGTCACGGATATTATAGATTCGGTTTATTGAGGTGGGGACCCATCCTGTGAGCAGCATTATTGAATAGTCAGGGATTTCTGGACTAGTAAAAGGAGAACCAGAAATGAGCAGGGGCATTAGTGCCCCTGCTTTCTGCTTCAGGATGCTGCAAGTGTCTATGGCTAGGAGTTCAAGACCGTGACGTACTCCAGTCAAAATAAACCATTATTTCCTTACATTGCTTTAGCCATATGTCTTGTCACAGTGACAAGAACACCAGGAAATAAAGCACTGAATGACATTTTGTTTTTATAATGCTTAAATATATGTATCATAAAAATTATCATCATTTTTTAAAGCAGCATATACTGTCATATTTTTCTATTTTTTTTCCAACTGAATAACATGCCGGTATATATTTCTAGGACCTGTAGCTTATACATTCATTTTTTTTCTGTAGAGGAACCTTTAATCTTTTATCCTGTTGAAAGGCCTGTGTGATATATAGGAAGGGATCAAATCCAAGGACAGGGATGAAGGGATCACATTTAGAGGCTTGTGCAATCCGGATGGAATAGAGAAAGAATGTTAGCCAGACTTCTCTGTTAATCCCATCTTCTCTGTTAATGCTAGGTGAAAGGAATTTCTTTGGTTAAGACAAGGTAGTATACACTCTTAATCCCAACACTATGGTTCTAAAAGGAATCAATCAGTTCAGAAGGAGGTCATGGCTCTCAGTTCATGTTTACAAACTGAGCATATGCCTTTAATCCCAACTCTGAGATTAAATCAGAGTGAAGAGCCAGAAAAGTGAAATTTGAGATTGAATCAGAGTGAGGACATGCCCAGCTCTCATAATATAAGAGGGGGCTTTCACAAAGAATCAAGAGAAAAACAGAAGTGAGGTGGAAGCAGACAAGAGGCAGAGTTCAGAGAGAAGCAGAGTTCAGCCATCAATTTGAGTGCAGTCAGCTTACAGAAATTTCAGTTCAGAAGAAGCCAACAAGAGCAGAGCTTGTCCAGAATAAGCTGAGAGAGAAAGCAGAGAGAAAGGAGCAGACTGTTTACAATGCAGTTTGGCTTTCAGAAGACAGCTAGTCAGAGTGAGCTCAGTCAGCAGTAAGTCTCGGATTGAAGATTAGATTGTATGGAGGTTGAAACCCTCTAGGACTGGGGATTGAATAAGGCAAAGAATAAACTGCCTTTGAACCTAAATCTACATCGCCAATTTGTACCTGTGGTTCTTAAGAAGAGTGTTGTGATAAAAATTCCTATACAAAGTTTCATTAGACCCCTTTCCAGTCTTTTGAGTATATGTCTATATATGGGTTATGCAGTAACTACCTTCAATTCTAACTTTTTATTCAAAAATTGTACAAATATTATCCATAGTACAGCTATCATATTATGTTGCCATGATCAATGTGTAACAGTTACTCATACCACTTACTGACAGCTTTAATAATTATCCTCCTGATGTTAACTATATCTCATAGAGGTTTAGATTCCCACTTACTACTAACTACAGATATTTAACATTTTTTACTGTATTTATATAACATTTTTGGATCTCTGTCCATATTGAATGTCTGCTCCCCTCCCCTAGCTATGTTTTGAAAGAGTTTTTTTTTTCCTTCCCCTCCCCCCACATATCTGGACAATATTACATGCTACCTAGCTAGCAACAGAAACAAATTTAAACAGTGTTTGACAACATCCAGCATACAATAGTGTACAAAGTATAAGAATTACTACATATTTGAAGTGAAATGGAATATTGGAAGAAGAAAAAATTTCAGGTCCAATATCTTAGTTATTTGAGGGAATCTAGGACTCTGCTAATAATAAGTATAAAATAGTTATGTACCTTTTCCCATAACTCACCAATACATTGCACGAAAATAATGAAAATAGGTAAGAATCAAACCACCAATTAACAGCTCAAGTTCTGTTTGTAGTCCCCACATGGCAGCTAGCAGGCTTCTGTAAATCTAATTCCATCTGATTCTGATGGCCATCCTGTGGCCTATATTGGCACTGTGTGCACACAGGGCACAGACATGCATACAAGCAAAACATCCACACACATAAGATAATAGTAAACAATTTTTTAAAACCTAATCAAAATTCCAAGGTCCAGAGGATAAGTCTCAGAGCATTGGAGTACTTTCTCTGTGAGCATTTGGACTTCAGTTCAAATGCCCAGCACCTACATAAATATCTGGGAAAGACTATACGTGTCTAAAAGTTTTATTTTAATCACGTATGAGTGTGTGTCTGCATATATTATGTGTGTGTGTGTGTGTGTGTGTGTGTGTGCGCGTTGCATATGCATACGATGTTCATGGAGGTTAGAATAGAGGGTCAGATGCCCTGGAGCTGGAGTTACAGGTGTATGAGCCGCCCAATGTGGGTGATGGAGACCACTCCCGATCCTCTGCAAGAGTAGCAAGCACCTTTAAACATATTTCCAGCCTCTTAAATACATTTTAAAACTCTCATTTCCTTCTTATTACATAGCATTCAGTGTATGATTTTGGAAAAAAAAAACATTATATATCAGTTACTTTTTACCATTTATCTACAATTAAATAAGGATTAGTTTATTGTTTTCGGCACTGTCAATGCTATTAAATTAAACTAATGCATAGAGATTTTTGTTTCTGTTTTAGTTTCTGTAACACTACATTAGGAAATATAACATAAGTTGCTCTTACAGTTGTCAATATTATTTGATAGTTGTGTATTTTAATTTTTAGTTATACACAGCAAATGAAGCATTTACTAAAACATGTACAACATTTAAAAATCATGAAATATTTTTCAGTTAGAGATAGATTACAAGTTACTTAATATGTCTTACTTGTTTTATAATCAAGATAGCAATGTTTTTCAGAATGCATGAAAAGTTTTTTAGATTTTCTCCATAGCAAAATGTCTGCTCGGGCCTTTTTTTTTTTCCTGTTTTATTTTTTGAATTCTAGGTATTTTCTTATTGATTTATATAACTTTCCTATATTAATAAAGACTTTGTCAGTTTGTCACATTTGCTGGAAATACTTTTGGCAGCCCCTTTTTGAAGTCAACTTTTTATAGCTCTTTGTTGATGTGTTGCTTTGTGATGGCTTCTTTATTTCTAAATTTAAAACTGTATCCACATGTCAGAAAATTTTCTCCGTGGTACATTCTGTTTTCTACTAGTTATCGATGCTTTCATCTTAACACTGAAATATTTTCCTCCCAAAATATCCTCTTCTATGTAGCAAGTCCATCATTATAGAGTCAAGGAAATGAAGGTAAGAGAGAGAAGATAAGTGTACTCTCCAGCTCTCCTCAGCTGCCTCTCTCTTCTAGGTACTAAATAAGCAATCCAAAAAACACAGTCTGTCTGAAATTCTAACAAGAAACCAAATGATATTTCACATAGACATTGGAAAAATATTTTAAATAAGTTGACCAGTCAAGTCAAAAGAAATACTAATTGGTATCTAACTCACTTTTCATACATATCTTACTCAGAGGAGATAGACTAGCAGGTTTAGGAGGTCCAAATAATGTATTCAATAATACTTTAATGGAAGAAATATGAATAAATCAATCAGTCAGTCAGAGAAAGGAGAAGGAGTGATATGAATTTTTTTTTTAATATCCTGTATGTCAAACAGCATTTCTCACACCATTATCAACACAATTTGAAATTACGCACACGGAGACTTGTTTGTTTGAGAAGAACCAGCAGGTTGGCTAACAGCTGTGGGGACCCCTATCTATTTTCCCTTTGAAGACATGAGAGATAGCTTTATGTTCTCTACTGAGACTTCAATGAGCTGTAGGATTAAAAATAAAAATCAAATGTAAAGATGGAATGATGTTTAATTGAGAAAATGGTTGACCAATCTCGAAATTAGATCAATTATCTATCCTTCCAAAGTAAAAATGCCCTGGGTTTGATAGTTAAAGGTTTGGCTAGGGTATGAAGTCCTTTATCAGATTCTGCTGTAAATGTTTAGAGTCCATGGAAGAGAAATTATTGAGAGTGTCTGTTTAACCACTAAGCTCACCATAGACCATGGCATACACATTTCAGGTCCCATCAGCCCTCCTGAGGAAGATAATGATATCTAGCACATGGAGATTTAACTCAGTTTTCCTTACCTCTTTCAAGGCTGAATGGGAAAAGTTTCCATTTCCTACTCCTTTGGATGTTAGCAATTTCCTATTGCTGAAATTAATCCCATTTGGGATATATTAAAAAATTAATCAGTAAAACAAAGTAGATTCTTAGTTTTCTTTCTTTTCAGTTACCTGATTTTAAAATGTATTTTTAAGTTTATCTATAATTTTATAAGAATTTTTTAGCTTCTGTGATATATTTAAAGCAAAAAATATGACTTAATAAATAAAATCCCTAAATAGCAAAAATTTTCAAGAAGATTTGAATAATGTCTGTTTTTTTAACACAAAAAATCTACTCTGACTAATGTAGCTAGTTAAACATAATAGTAATAATGTGTCAAATGAAACATAAATGTACTTTCAGACCAAAGAAGTAATTTAAAATGAACTGCCCTGTAGGTGATATGTTGATTTAAAATATTGGTTCATTTCTTTGATCTGACAAACCAAAATTAATTAATACACTGTGTTGTGATGAATGTATTTAAATTTTTCAGAATGGGAAATAACATATCCTCAAAATAAAATTAAATAATAAAGAAATTCTCAATTATGTATTAATATCCAAGGAATTAATAAGGTTTATATCAATCAACTTTAATCCTGAATGCATAGCCTATTTTTTTTTTTTACTTTCAAGGAAAATATCTTTATTACTCTCATGCCTTTGGATGTGACTGATAATTTTAATGGTTTTATTTTTTTTTAAGTGTTTATTATCTGTCTGAGTCTCTTTCCCTATTGCTTTAATAAAATGCCCTGACAAAAACAACTCAAGGGGAAAAATTATTTCAGCTCGTAATTGAAGACGGGGACATCCAAGCGGCAGGAGTCTGAAGCAGCTCATAAAAATCACATTCACAGTCACAAAGCAGAAGGTGATGACTGTCCACACTCAACTAGTTTTCTTTTTACACATTTGAGGCCCATGTCCAGGGTTTGGTGCCACCCACTTATAGTTTGGATCTGCCCACCCCATGATCTGTCGCTGGGATGTGCAGTGTTTAATAATCCCTCACAGTTGTGGCTAAACGCTTTCCTTGTAGGTGAGTCAAGGTCCTGTCAAGTGAAACAAGTACCGCTAATCATTACATTATCTTTTGAATAGCACTTGGGATATTGCCACAGTGTTTCATTTACAACTATAGATATTTCCTTGAATATTAATTTTTAATGTAAATCAAACACAAGACTAATTGTTCTCTCTTTGAAGTATATGCACCTTCCACAAACTTATTTGGAAGACAGAAGTCTTTGAAAATGACAAACCTCTTGGCCAAACACAGAAATATATTTTTCTTAACATGTGAACGTGACAAGATTGATCCATTCATAATGAAGAACACAAAGTCAGAGAGGATTGTTTATGTTCTTCAGCAGGTTCTAAGAATGTGGTTGTTTTATTTTCTGTACTTCAAATGTAAGTGGAAATCGATTGAAAATTCATTGGAAAATGTACTTTTTGGACAGATAGATGATTCTTATTAGTTAATAAAATACCAAAATCTTTGTTCCCTAAACATTATGAGCCGTATACAGTGTTGAAGTTAATCTCTGTACAGTGAAGGACAAATGAACGTTTTCCATATGCAACACAAATACTGTATACATATGAACACACAGGCAAGTCTACATACACATAGATTTTTCACTCTCATAACTGACTCTGAAGTATTTTCATGATATATCTTGAGAAGTCGATGTCATCAAATTAGCCTGTGTGCGTGATTCTGGGGTCATTGTCTTGATTACTAATTTCTGTAGGAAGGCCCAGACCACTCTGTGCAATACCACCCTGGGCAAGTGGGTCTAGTTTGTATAAAAAAGCCAGTGGAATGAGGCAGGAAGCAGCTTTCCTTCATGGAATGTTCTTCAATTTCTGCCTCTTGGTTGCTGCCTTAAGTTTCTGCTTGGCTTTCTTCTATGATTGACCATAATTTATAAGGCAGATAAATGCATCTTTCCTCCTTCAGTTGCTGCTGGTCATGGTGTCTATTAAAGCAACCAAAAGTCAACTTGAGTATTTTGTTTCTGTTTGTATATCTCTTATTATATGTATTAGATTCCTGTAGTAGGTTGAATGGCGCTGTAACTAATATAACCCTGGATTCTAATACTTGGAACCAGATTATTATACCGTTTTATGATATAACATTGATTGGTACTTAATTTGTGTTCTAAAATGTCTATCTATATAATTAGTGATATTAAACTGAAAGAATCATATTAACTATCCATATGAATCATAAATACGAGGATAAGCGACCCTTTAAGAGAAAACTGAGGCAAATTAAATGCAAAAGAAGGGAAGCTATGGGAAAGACAGGAAAATTATGAAGTAAGGATCCAATAACAAGTATGAAATGTAGCTGGAGGTAGGGAAGGACTCTTCCGTCCATGTGAAGACATCATGGCTCCTGTTGATGTCTTTGCTTTGCATTTCTGACTTGCAGAACTTGCAGGAGGAAAATGCCTTCCAATACTTTAAGTTACTATCTCTATATCATTTTAATAGAGAAGCCCAAGGAAGTATTAATGCCATTTAAAACATTGAAAATTATAAGGTAAAATATGTCACCAAGAACAAGAAGTCAGCAAGAGACTAAGCTTTGACTGAGAATAGAGCTAGACAAATTCAAGGACTTTTACTATTGACTTGGTTTTACTTTCCTGCTTAATGGGACTCAGGTTTTGCTAACATTAGAACCCCTTACTTACGTTGTGAGTGCAGATTCCTGGCAACACAATTTCAAGAAGGAAAGAGTTATGCCTCCTTGTGCTTCATAAAGAACTACACCTGGATTACAATATGAAGGAACCATTTTATTCTGTTCCATTATCTCATGTTTAAAGGATTGAGGAGCTGACTGGATACACAGTTTTTCTCTTAATTTGGCAATGATCTGGAATCAAGTAAGGCTTGTTCTGGGTTGTGACTGAGTTTCTAATGCATCTCCTGGTGGATGTTCTGTTCCAGTATGTGATACAAGTCCCAGGGTCTTCCCCATACCATAAACTTCTCACAGTTATCATAGGTTCTCAAGAAAAAAGACAGGTTTATGTTGAAGGCTGAACCAAATATTATGTCTGAGGTATCTAGTATATCAGATGAATTACAAAGCAGCCCAGAATCAAGAGTTTGGATAGACCCTTTAGTTAAATTTAGATCAACAAGTTAATTTTAATTATTTAACAAAGTAATGAGTTTGTGTTATACTACTTTCATATTGTACATAATATATTTTGATTGTATTTGTTCACATTACAGTCTCTTGACTGACTCCTTCCCATTGGATCTGCATTTATGAAGACTTCTTCTAGCCTGATCATATAAAGTAAGGGAGAAAAGAAGGGATGGAGGGAAAAGTGAAGAGAGAGAGGAAATAAGTAAATAGATCAGAAACTAATAAAAACTAAAAGCAGGATTTTTTACTTTAGAAAACCTTCAAAATACAAATATTATCAGGAGAGCTCATACCATAAACAGTATTTTCTAGCTCTCATATTTATAAGTAATGCCCTATTAGGAATGTCCAAGTAGCCTTCACCAATTATAAAACAGGGAATGACCACCTCACAGGTTGGCCTGAGGGGGAAAATATGTAACAAGGTGCTCTAACCTATTGTAATTATATTACATCTACATAATAATTTAACAAAATATAATGAATAGGCATAAGAAACACAGTTTCATCCATATGCACATATTTGTAAAATACCTGCAAAGTTTGTTATAAGTAATTTAATTTTGGTGGCTCTGAAAATATGGAGAAGGTAGAAATTGAGACAAGAAAAAAAAAGTTAACAAAAGTAAATAACGAGCAGAATACAGCATAAGTATTTGGGGTTAGTCCCTTCAATCACTCTTTGTCAAGCTCCAAGCATATCTCTGTAGCTTCAAGAATATTTGGTTATTCATATTACAGCCCTGATTTGTTATTGGTCTAGTTTTGTCTTGTAAGCATTAACCAGTTGACATGAGAAGCTGATTCTATTTACAGGCAAACCATGCTTCTACAGGCAAAAATATCTCAGAAAATGAGACAGGTAGAAGCATGCAAACAGCTGAGGTAAGAAGTAATTAGGACATCTGGGAATTGTCCACCAAGATGAGCCTGGCTTCAGGATGTCGGGAGAATGACAAATGGAGTGTACAGATTTCTCCAATACTGTTTTGACTAATTTTATCATTTTTGCACCAAAAATGTGTTGTTGTACATAACCTCTAGAATAAATTCACCCATATTTGAGAACGAAACCAAAAAGATTCTAAGGTACCTATGAGCAACCAATGAATTTTAATGATCCTTGCACTCACCCTCATTGTGTCTAGAAGTATCATGTTCTCATTTATAGATGCTCAACCAATTCGATTTTGGTGTCCAGATGGAATATCTCATGTTTAAACAGTGATACTCTTTTTAGTTAGTCATAACTTAATTCACTCAAATCCCTTGGCTTGAGGTCTGCCATCATTATGGAATTAGCTTTCATTCATTTTCAATTTAAATTAATTTTCAATAGCAAACCAATGACATTTGGAGACTAGAAAACCAAAGAATATTTTCCAACATTTCTATTTAAGTCATCTGAAAAGACTGCATAATTGAATGCATTAAGGTTTTAAGGGTCCGCCTAGCATACTGAAGGCCTCTATAATCATGTGGCTGGTGCATAAATTCTTGGCACTCTCATCTAGCTTACTGTAACAAAAAGAATAGACTTCTTTCAGGAATAAACCTGAACCACTCAGGCTAATGGGAATCCAGTTAGGTTTTTGCAATCTCAAGAAACATCCATTATCAACAGATGCTGGGAAAATTATATTAGAAATAAGTGTCTTAGAGACAAAAAAGTAAAAAGCCTCAAAGTTAAGTGAAAACAGAATTTGTGATAGTATTATAATTGATTTTAGAGAGAAATAACTGGATGCTTAAATACATGAATTGCTTTAACATATTTTAAGCTTTTGAGAGGGGAGATTATTGATGTAAAAGACACTAAAATATCCAGTGACTTGTGATTCATATATAAATGCACATTAAGAGATTGCTTAAAATTCATAGTATTGATCAAATTGACCAAAGCAGCTCCAGGGGAGTCATTGAACATTTTGTAAATAAAATAACAGGCAAAGATCAGGTTAGTGTTCACAAATTCACAGGGTCATTTCTGGATTTGAGTCTGAAAGTAAATTGAAAAATTGCATAAATGGAATGAAGGGGGATTGTGTTAAGAGCCAACTGTAGGTACACATATTTCATTTGGTGAAATACAGTTAGCTACCAGTTTTGTTTCTTTTTTTTCCAGTATACTAAAAATCAGCTAAAATGTAGTCCATTACAGACAGGGAAATATCACACATTTTAAAACAGCTTTGTATGGTCATCTTGTGTTATAGCGATTGAATTTAACATCAAATCCTTAGGCTTCCTCATTGACCTATTATATGAGAAGAATAGCAAATACACGTCTCAGTTTTCAGAAGTCAACTTAGAGTATCTGGTTGTTTCTATTGTAAAAATATATATTGTTACTCTTAATTCATTAAATTTTCCCTAATTACTGTGAGTGGTTTGCAACGTGAGGTCGGGACAAGAACACCAGGAAGAACTGGAAGAAACGTATTTCAGACTATGAAAGATTAGACCATTTAAATCACAACTTGAACTTCAGAAATGAACTTCTAGATAAGCTAATGTTTTCTTCTCAAATTAATCCTAAAATTGTAATTCTATTCTAATCCAAGGGTATGGATGAAAATAAATCAATACAAATTTGCCATAGTATCCCATATGGAAATGACAGTTGAAATTTTAAAAGAAAATGATTTCAAGTTATTTCTGGGCCATCATGACTCAAGCTGTGCACCCATGATGCACAGATCAGAATAAAAAAGTCATCTCATGACCAGTTGTAAATTCAACCTAGAAAAAAGGCTTACAGCACAACTTCAGTAGGAATACTGCTGTTTGATTAATGAAAAAAAAAAATCTGCAGCACAGGGCAAGGAACAAATTTACTCTATTCCCAGCTAAAAACACTTGTCTCTTAACAAGAAAAACTCAAATATTGAGAATAGTTAAGAAGTTACTTTTAAAAACAATTCACTAGGACATTTTTGTAAAGTTATTGGCATTTAAATAAATAAGAATCCTTCCTTTTGACCAATGAACTTGGTGGTAAAATGGCAAGTCAGGATTAGGTCCTAAGGGAAAGCGTTGATTTTTGTTTGTTTTGTTTTATTGCTATGTTCTCCTTGAGCCAGTCTTCAAAGGCTGCTACTCTAAGGCTAGTATCATACGGGTACAACCAGAAAGAGTGAAATTGTATCATCCATCGACATAGGATAGAGTACATAGGGTTTTTCTTTTCTCTTGTTGTCTCTAAATCTAACAAATAACAAAATTTCTTTCATAAAGTGTTGTGGCCCCTTTGCACCAAATAGAACTGTCTTTAAAAATCATCCCTCTCCTTCAAGGTTCTCAGTTCATATTTGTTTTAGAATTTACCATGTTTAAAATTTTTTAAAAAAGGGTGATATTTTTGTGTGTCTGTTATTTAATTATTCTTTGAGAATTTTGAAAAAAAATTTGAAACTTACCTGTAATCTCCCAACTCCTATTAGGACCACATCTTTTAATCACCCAACTTTTGGCCTCTCCATTTTTTCAGTCAATCAAGCCTAATTTATGTTGTCTGTGTATTCCTAGATGTATAGCTTTAGATTGGAGCCTGGAATAGCTACCAGGAGCCACACCTTAAAAACAAACAAACTAAACCCCAACAGGTATCAATTACAACATCTCCTCAGTTACTAATGGGACTTTGCATCTACCTCTACTCTTTATTCTGGGATTTTTGTCTAGCTTGAGTTTCTGTAGGTCTTGTGAATATTGTTACAACTGCTGTGAGTTTACACTTGTAATTGTCCTTTTGTTTCTGGAAATCTTGTTTCCTTGTAATTATCTGCCACATCTGAGTCTTACAAT